>JAPEIP010000010.1:9492067-9520459 GCA_026120095.1 Capsicum chinense | reverse complement strand
GGATACGACCCTATCTTTTGAAAAATTATTCATAGATTTATTGGGGAATATTTTGAAAATATGATTACTTTCATAATTATTTTTCTAATTCTCAAGTCCAATTTTTATATATATTTTAACAACTCTGAATCTTTAGGGATCATGAGACTAAGGTTTTACAACAACAATAATAATAATAATAATAATAATAATAATAATAATAATAATAATAATAATAATAATAATAATAATAATAATATATTTCAATAGCCCGGAATCTTTAGGGATAATGAGGCTAAGTTTTTACAAAATAAATAAAAATAAAATATGTATTTTAACAGCCCGGAATCTTTAGGGATCATGATGCTAAGTTTTTACAAAAAATATATATATATCAATTTTAACAGTCCTGAACCTTTAGGGTCGTGAGACTGAAATTTTTATACAACTTCATACATAAAATGGTCATTCTATTTTTCTTTATTTCTAAGTCCTTTTATTTTATTTTTGTACTTAGGGAATATTGTCTTCAAACATATAGATAAAATTGTCTAGAAGTCTGTCATAGAAAAGTTTTTGATAAGAGTCAATTTAAATAAGAAATAAGTGTTTTTCTTAAAAAAGTATTATCAATCTTGTTTCTCTCGCTTTGATTTTTGGTAAAATTGTTCTTTGCAACTAAGTCCAAATAATGGTCGCACTAGGTTTTACAAGTTAAGTTATAAATTCTTTTCAAAATTAATAAATTAAGTTTTGTCTAAGTCTAAATATTTATTAATCTTATGTACCTGTCAATAGGTATAAAATGTCCCCCCCTGTTCGTGGAAAGCGTCCAAAGAGAAAGAGGGATGGGAGTGTACCGCTTCAGGTTGTGGATTGTACCCCTTTGCAGCTTTGATTGTGGTGGAACGAAATGGATACATTCGATTATGACGAGATACATAAGTATTTGGGTTTTTTGACGAGTATCATGAGAATCAAACCTAATAGGGAGGTGATTGTTGCATTACTGAATTTCTGGGACCCGAAGAATAATGTATTCCGCTTTTCAGATTTTGAGTTGACACCTACTTTATAAGAGATAGCGGGCTATGTTGGATATGGGGATATGCATCGGAAGAAACTTATAGCCCCAAGACATATTTCAATAAACAGATTTTGCAAGATCATTAACATACGGAATACGAAAGAAGAATCAATGAAAAAAGGTTGAGTTTCCTTGCAATTTTTTTATGACAGATACGGAAGACAAGAGGGGTTTGAAAAGTATGGTAAACAACTTTGTAATAAGGGGAGTTTTGAGGCTTGGAAAATTCACAGATGATTTGCATTCATGGTAGCCTTTTTAGGCACTATGGACTTCCCGAGAAGAGAAGAAAAAATTAATATTCGTTTAGCGGGAGTGATACAGATACTGATTAAGAAAGATTACACTATGGTACCAATGATCCTAGCTGATATTTACCGTGCTCTAACTGTTTGTCAGAAGGGAAAGATTTTTTTCGAGGGATGTAATATCTTGTTACAGATGTAGATTATGGAGCATCTTTATCAACGTCCTACATTGACAAGGTTCAATCCTGAGCGATTTAATCGCATCAACGATTACGAGGAAAGGGTGGAGAAATATAAATGTCCAAAAAAAATTGGAGATTGGGTTAAGCTTTTGCGTTCTTTGACAACAGATAAAATCACTTGAAATCTCCATTGGTTCCCTTGGAGCCAAGTCATTCATAGTTCTGTCATTCGTCCGTTCTTGTTATTAATGGGTATTAGAGATATTCAACCGTATGTTCCATTGAGGGTTCTACGTCAGCTAGGCAGGCGTCAAATAATTCCCATAACGGAAAACATGATCGAGTTTGTATTTGAGGTCAGACCACAGATTCCACTTCCAGAAGATTTGGCCCAGCAGATTTGGGAGGGTTGCCGTATTATGGGGATTGAAACGATGGTCATAGAGCGTGAGAAAGGAGAAGTGCACCCAGATTACCGTGAATGGTTTGAAGAACAGTCGAGTCCTCCAGTCAGACCAGAAAGATTGGTTAGGGGACCTATAGATTAGGAAGCTGCAATCAGGATAGGGATTGAGAGAGCCATGCGAGAACATCATGAGGACAACCAAGCTTTAAGAGCAGAATTAGAGCATGTCAGGGCAAAATTAGACGAACAACAATGGGAATTTGCTGAAGAGAAAGCTAAATCAGCAGATATTGAGGTTGCACTTCGGGGAAAAATCAAAATGTCTATTACTAGAGGGACACACGTTGCAGAACTTGCCGTATCTCATTGACAGCAACTGCAAGAAGTTGAAAAGAACATGCAATAAAAAATTGATCGAGAGAGATCTCATTGGATCCATGAAAGAGGAATATTACGAGAACAGTTGGAGGTTGCTTTTGCTCTGAACAGCATGCAAGAAAGATGGTTGATTTTTGAGATCGACAGGCCCAGGAATGGGATCGTGAGGACTTTTTGGCAAAAGTACCAACTTTCGCACAACATCTCACTACTTCATTGGAGGACATATATTTGAGTTTGGGAGGACATATTTAGCCGAAGTCTTCTTGAATGGATAATTGTTTTCTTTGTCATAGTTTTTCATTTTCAGTTTTAAAACTTCTTGTTTAGATATTATGTCTTTTAGTTTTCAGATGTCAGTCGGTTTTATTTTAGGAGTTAGGTCAGTTATTTTGTCGTATTTATATTATAGAATGTAATAAAGTTGACTGTTTATTTCTATATATATTACATATGTTTTACTTCACTTACTTTATTTATTTTCTTCAGTAAAAAAAGAAAAAAAAAAGACAAAATCATTTTTATTAAATTCCTCCCGAACTACGCAAGATTTGATTCATGCCCTGGCATGATACGTAGGCAACCCTCCAAAGGGTTCAATCATAACTTTTAAAAAAATATGCCTAGAAAAGCCGGGATGAAACACAAATCCTTCCATGATAGGTTGGAAAATGCATATAGAAGCATGACATATAATCTGGCATTATAATGTGTTAAAAATATAACACTCACCCGTTTGCTCCTTGGTAACAGAAAGATAAAGTAATTGTTGGTTGGTTTGTGGTTTAAACTGGCATCACATCCGTATAACACTAGATACAAGGTTAAAAAAAGAATGACCCACAGAGAAGGTATAGGGTTTGACAGTGAAGAAGAGCAAAATCAGTTGATAGTAGCATCAATGGAAGAAATAAAGTCATTGAAACAATAGATGGAAGAGATGTACCAAGCTTGGTTGAATGGACAAGCCCCGCCTTCTTCAATCCCTGGACTTTCGACTTCGAATGATCCAAATTTTGGCCCATCTCAAACTGGTGATCCATTTTACCCACCAGGATTTGGCCCATTTGTTAATATGTCTGGACTTGCTGGTACTTCTACCATGCACCCACCAAATCCGTCTGTCGCAAATAACCTACTTTTTGCTTCTGTAGCACCAGCTACTGCGGGTACTCAACCGACAGTACCGAAGAATATGGGGAAACCAAGTCATGATATATTGTATCCTCCTGAAATGACTTTTAAATCTCAAAATCCACATTATCATGTTCATCAATGCGATACTCCTATTGTGATTGAGAAGATTTCCAAGAATGAGGAATAGGAAGAGATGTCTAGAAAAGTTAGAAGCCTAGAGCAGAGTATGAGAAATATGCAAGGACTAGGTGGACCAAAGAGTGTTTCATACAAGGATTTATGTATGTTTCCAGACGTCCATTTGCCGTTAGGGTTCAAAATGCCAAAGTTTGACAAATATGAAGGTCACGGCGATCCTGTAGCTCATTTGAAAAAGTTTAGTAATCAATTAAGGGGAGCAGGAGGAAAAAAAAATTATTGATGGCTTACTTTGGAGAAAGCCTTACAGGGATAGCTTCTGAATGGTTCATTGACCAAGACATTTCCCGTTGGTACATATGGGATGACATGGCTCGGGATTTCATTCAACAATTTCAATATAACATTGAGATAGTGCTAGATCGCACTACGCTTGCTAACATGAGAAAAAAGATGATTGGAAGTTTTTGAGAATCTGCTATCAGATGGAGAGAGAAGGCTTCAAGAGTCAGACCATCAATAAAAGATTCTGAAATGATTGATATCTTTTTACAAGCACAAGAACCTGATTCTTTCCATCACTTACTTTCTATAATTGGAAGCACATTTACTGAAGTTATTAAAGTTGGAGAAATGGTAGAGAATGGAATAAAATCAGGAAAGATCATCAGCCAGGCCGCTTTGGAAGCAACAACACAGGCAATTTAAAGTGGTACAGGAAGTTTCGGGGGAAAAGAAAAGAAAAAAAGATGTAGCAACTGTCGTGACAGGTCCACGACAAAATTGGAGAGGTGTGTGTCAACCATACACATAGAATCCATTATATTTTGTTCCATCCCCCCAATATCCTATTTATAATGCACAACCATATGATCTAGCTCCTTCTTACCCGCAGTGGCGTACACCAGCAATCCAAAATCATCCAATGGCCCCGTAAGTTCCAAGAGGCCCTCCTAGGTTTAATTTTCGGCCTAGAGCAGAATTCAAAAGGGATAACATGGTAAAAGATAATTTCACTCCTATTGGAATATCTTACACCAGTTTATTTCATAGGCTGAGAAAACTGAATGTTCTAAACCCAATTGAGAGAAGGATCTCGAATCATCCTCCAAAGAATTTGGACTATTCTAGAAGATGTGAATACTATTTTGATGCCCCAGGGCATGACACAGAGAAATGTTGGTATTTGAAAAGATCCATTCAAGAGTTGATTAATACCCAACAGATTATGGTAGAAAGTCTAGGTGCTCTAAATGTCAATCAAAATCCACTGCCAGATCATAATGAAACAAACATGCTCGAAGTGATACTCAGTGGTGAAGATGCTATGATTTCCTTTAAGCCGATCATTAAAATTAAAACTGATTTGGAAAAATCAGCAAATGCTGTGGATTTGATGAAAGAAAACCCTGCAGAAGCGGAGGTGGTGATAGAAAAACCCGAATCATTGAATGATTCCTTGGTGGTGGGGAAAGAGATTTCAGAAAATATTGGGTCAAGTCAAATAAAACCGAAACTCATTATTCCCGAAAGATCCAATAAGGCTCTTTTAATCATAAAAGAAGCTCCCGTAGCTCCTATTGTTATTAAACCAGTGTCACAGCTGCCTATGGTTGATACCAAGGTAGTCCCTTGGAATTATGATTGCATTTTGGTGATGCACAAGGGGAAAGAAGTGACTGAATATATAGATGAAGTAGGGGATTAACTCGATCTGGAAGATGTTATGCTCCAGTAGAGTTAAGAAAGAATAAACAAGGCGGTGAAGAACGAATGACAGTTAAGAAGCCTGTCACTGATGAAGAAGCTAAAGAATTCTTAAAGAAAATTAAATTGCCGGAATATTCTGTTATAGAACAGTTGAAGAAGACACCAGTATAGATTTCTTTGTTGTCTTTATTGATACATTCAGAGGAACACCGCAAGGCTGTAATGAAGATTCTTAATGAAGCATGTGTTCCTAGTGATACTAGAGTAAATTAGCTGGAAAAAGTTGTTGGAAGGATCCTTGAAGCAAATAAAATTACTTTCTCAGAAGATGAATTGCCTATGGAAGGTACTGAGCATAACAAAGGTCTGTACATTTCTGTGAAATGTAAATATTTCATCGTCACTCGAGTGTTAATTGATGGAGGATCAGGTGCTAACATTTGTCCTATGTCAACTTTTTAAAAGTTGAATGTTAATGTGGAAAGGATCCGACCT
Organism: Capsicum chinense; assembly: GCA_026120095.1. Lineage (NCBI taxonomy): Eukaryota > Viridiplantae > Streptophyta > Magnoliopsida > Solanales > Solanaceae > Capsicum > Capsicum chinense. The sequence continues at coordinate 9,514,699 of JAPEIP010000010.1, read as the reverse complement.
AATAATGTATGTGTCAAAGGTTTTGACGGATAAAAAACTAATTCCATTGGTGAAATAGAATTCATATTGACAATTGGACCTGTGGAGTTTGCTATGGATTTCGAAGTGTTGAACATTGAAACTTTATATAATAAGTTATTGGGAAGGTCATGGATTCATAGGGCTAAAGCAATCGCATCAACATTGCATCAAATGGTCAAATTTGAACACGACAGATAAGAAATAATTGTTCATGGTGAAGGATATTTATCCATTTATAAAGACTACTTCATTTCCTCTATCAAATAAGATGCTGCAGATAATGTGTTAATTCATCAAACTTCTGAGGTAGTGGCTGTTGAGCATATCCTTGTGGGGAATCTCATCGCAAGACCACAATTTTCCTCTGCATCTGTTATGGTAGTGAATGAAATATTGAAGCATGGTTTCGAATCAGGAAAAGCTCTAGGGATGTTTTTGCAAGGCATAGTTCATCCGATAAACCTCTATGAGAACTTTAGTACTTTTGATCTAGGATATGAGCCTACTGCTGAAGATATAAAGAAGGCTAAAAAGCGTAAGAAAGGTTCATGGCCACTTACCAAGCTGATACCGCCACTTCACGAGTCTTTCATCAAATTTAGTGTTGTTGGATCCTCCAAGTTACCTGCTGCAGAATCAATGAATGATGATGATATAGAGTTGATTGGCCTTTTTGAGAATATGTTCATTGAAGCTGATATGGTTGAAATTGGAAAAGGTACCAGCAATATAGATGTGCATTTTGTTGGCCCTGATGTCCAGCTTAACAATTGGGAGGCCACTCCTCTCCCTATTATAAAGGAGTCTTGGTAGTTTGTTTGTTTTTCTTATAGTCTTAGTAGATTGTTTGTTTTTACTCCTATAATTTAAATCATTCTAGGATTGTAATTCAGAACTTTAAACTTGGTATTTTAGGTTAAAACTCTTTTTATCTATGTTTCTAATAAAGCGTAGTTTCCCTTTGTTTTATTTTGAGTCTGATTTTTATTTATTTATTTTCTATCATACAGTTCTTTCTATGCCGATTCTAATAATATGACATGCATGAAGAATTGTCAACCAGATTTATAAACCTAATCTAATTATGAAATAATGAATAAAGAAGTTGAATACGATGAAGGAGATGGATTTGAGGAAATAAGCAAATATTTCAAATAATTTGAGAATAAGTCAAATCCCAATTTGGATAAAACCGAGGCGATCAATTTAGGAGATCATGAAAATATTAGGGAGACTAAGATAAGTGTACATGCTCAACCGCAATAAAAGAAAGCTATAATTGAAGCTTTGCATGAGTATAAAGACCTGTGTTTGACTTGTTTGACCAGCTTCAGGATACAATGATGTTTTCTAAGCATTAATGACTTGAGGATACAATTATGTCAATAGCATTAATGACTTGTTTGACCAGCTTCAGGATACAATGATGTTTTCTACGATTTATTTGAGGTCTGATTACCATCAATTGAGTATTCAGGCTGAGGATATACCAAAGACAACCTTTAAGATCCATTATGGTAATTATGAGTTCCAAGTGATATCTTTTGGGTTGACTAATGCCAGGTTGCGTTCATGGATTTGATGAACTGAGTATTTAGGCCTTGGGTTCCTTCATGATTATATTCATCAACGGCATCCTTATGTATTCGATGAGTAGAGGGGAGCATGTGTAACATTTGAGGATTGTGCTCTAGATTCTAAGAGATTATTTGCTTTTGAAAAAATTCTCTAAGTGTGAGTTTTGGCTTGAGTCAGTGACATTCCTTGGGCATGTGGTTTCTAATAATGGGATTATGGTAAACCCAATGAGGATTGAGGCTTTTCATGATTGGGCTAGGCCTACATCTCCGACTGAGGTTTATAGATTTAATGATTTATCTGGTTATTATAGATGATTCATAGGGTTTTGCTACTGTTTCAGTGCCTATGAGCAGATTTATGGAGGTTCCTTTCTAATGGTCCGAGGAGTGTGAGTCGAGCTTTGGAAAGCTCAAGAAGTTTCTCACTTCAGCTTTTATTTGTCTTTTCTTGTTGAGGGTGAGGGATTCACCATGTATTGTTATGCTTTTAGCATTGGTTTAGGTTGTGTATTAATGCAACATGCTTGTATTATCACTTATACTTTGAGGAAGCTTAAGGTGAATGATCACAACTACCTCACTCATGATTTGAAGTTAGCGGCAGTAGTTTTTGTGCTAAAGATTTGGAGACCTTATCTTTATGGTGTGCATTTTGATATTTTAACCGATCATCACAGTTTTCAGCATCTTATAACCCATAAAGAGCTTAATGCTAGGCAACATAGATAGATAAAGTTTCTGAAGGATTGTATCATCTGAGCAAGGTGAATGTGGTAGTAGATACCTTGAGTCGAAATGCGGTGAGTATGGTTAACTTGGCTTGTTTTTTAATTTCTTAGAGGCCATTGGCATGGGACATTTATTCATTAGCCAACTTGATGCTTCGCCTTGATATTTTAGACCCAAGAGGATTCGTGCTAGTGTTGAGTCTAAGTCCTCACTATTTGAGCAAATTTGGGATCTTCAGTTTGTGGATGATAGAATTTGCATCCACCGTAATCATATGTTAACTTGTGAATCTAGAGGGATACCACAAATTCTAAAGGTGTTTTGAGATCTGATAACCGTATTTATGTTTTGAGGATCGATGGCTTGATCCAATTAATTTTTCATGAGGCTCATAGCTCTGGATATTCGATTTATTTGGGTACAACCAAGATATATTGAGATTTAAGGCAACATTATTGGTGGAGAGGCATGAAGAGAGATGTGACAAACTTTATGGCTTGTTGCCTACATTGTCAGCGGGTAAAAGCCTGCATCAACGACTTGGTGGATTGATTCAGAGATTGCCCATTCCCAAGTAAAAGTGAGAGCAGATCACCATGGACTTTGTTAGTGGTTTGCCTTGCACTTCCCGTGGTTTTAATGGTATTTGAGTCATTATAGATCAGTTTACCAAGTCAGCATATTTCATCCCTATTCAGACGTTCTTCAATACTGAGAGGTTAGCTCACATCTATGTGCATGAGATCGTTTGTCTGTATGGTATACCTATCTCTATCATTTCAGACTGGAGTTCTATGTTTACTTCTAGCTTTTGGAGAGCTTTTTAAAAGGAGTTGGATACTCAGGTTGACCTAGTATAGCTCTTCATCCGCAGACCAATAGCCAGTCGGAGAGAATTATTCATATTATTTAGGACATGCTTTGAGCTTGTGTTATGGATTTTAAAGGCCAGTGGGAGGAGCAATTAGCCTTAGCAGAGTTCACATATAATAATAGTTATCATTCGAGTATTGAGATGGCATCTTTTGATATTTTGTATGGGAGAAGATGTCATTGATCGATTGTATGGTTTAAGATTTTTGAGATTAGACCCCATGGTACTAATTTGCTTCAGAACTCATTAGATAGAGTTAGGGTGAATCAAGATATAGGATGACAGTACCTCAGAGTAGACAGAAGGCCTATGCAGACTATAGGCTTCGTGCTTTGAGGTTTTAAGTTTGTGATCAAGTTTTTCTTTGTGTATCGTCCTAAAGGGTGTGATGGGATTTGGGAGGAAGGTCAAGCTTAGCCCCAGATATATTGGGACTTTAGAGATTCTTCACTCAGTTGGTGAGGTGGCTCATGAATTAGCCTTACCTCCAGATTTTTTTTATCCATCTAATTTTCCATGTTTTTATGTTGCGATGATACATTCCTTATCAGTCTTATGTGCTTAGATGGGACTTAGTCCAGTTGGATGAGCAATTGACCTTTTTGGAGGAGCCTGTGCTCATTTTGCCTTGTAATGTCAGGCGGTTGCACACTAGGAAGATTCCTATAGTTAACGTTCATTGCAGACATCTCCCAGTGGAGGAGGCTACATAGAAGATCAAGAATGGGATACAAACCTAGTATCCTCACCTGTTCGACCCTTTAGGTAAATCCTAACCCTTTATTTTTGCGGACGAAAGTCCTTCTGGTAGTGCATATTGTAATGAACCTTTAGGTTGTTTTCCATATTTATACTTATTTTTGCTGTTATAGATTTCCCATAGCTGCCCCAAGTTATTTATGACCCGCTAGAACTGAGAGTTCAGTTACTTGGCAATTCATTTGGTTTTTAGAGACAATTCCCTATTTTAAAGTCTTTGTTGATTCGAATTGGCTACTGGGTGAAAATTTTAGTCAAATTACCTTGTATGTCAAATTTGACTATTCGAAAAACTCTAGAATGTAGATTTTAGGCTAGGTGTACTCTTGGTTTAGATCCCGAGACCCCCGAGCTTATTTTGACCTATTAGTCAAAAAGTTAAGAAAGTGGAAAATTGTTGTGGGAGCTACTTTTTGTCGAAACAAGCTTAAATGAAAACTTTAACTACGCCATTGAGTCCAGAATGTTGAATTTGGTATGGTTGCATAGTCTGTATGCATATACAGGATTCTGGGTGAATCCCAAGGGCTTGGTGAAGACTTGGAAAATTCTAAGTCTTAGTTGTATCTGGTTTCCTTACGGATTTGCGAGCCAAAGAGGCACGATTGCAACTCCCTTGATAGGCTACCCAGATGTTGCCATTGCAATTCCCTAGGTCTCTACCATGACTAACCTAGACAATGCGAGGCTTGGGTTGCCATAGCGACACCTGAACACCTGGGAAGGTATAAAAAGCCCTTTTTTGCCCATTCTTCATCCATTCTAAGAAAGCTAAAACCCTAGAGAGTGTGATAGCTTGGGATTTAAGCTTGTGGGTGATTTGGGAAGCTTGATAAATACTTATTTCTTGACTCCCTATCGAATTTGAGATAAGATTTCTCTAATTTCATGGCAGATTTTTCCTTTTCTTGTCCAAAATTCCTAGTACTTGGGGGCTTGATTATATTGCTTGGATTTAACCCATTTTAGGGTAATTACTCTTTGAGTATGAGATTATGTTGGGTTGACATCGGAAATGCAATTTTGTAAATAGGACCCATATGGGATTTTGGTGTAATGTTTGGACCCAAAGCATAATGGTGCAATGTGGGTATCCTTATTCTTTTAATGATGATTCGAATGTGATTTTGATAGCTTGACATCTTGTGGAAATTTTTTGAAAGGAAAAAGGGTGATTTAGTAGATTTTTTGAGCTTTCTTTGGCGCCCAAGTAGGCTAGGCTTACCTTCTTCTTAGATTGAGCTATGTCATAGTACGATTATGATATTATGGAAGATTTGGGATTGTTTTTAGGTGTTGGTGATGAATTTTTCAATACTTGGGTTAGTTGAACTTTTTAGGCTATCCGAATACTGTAATTTAGCATAGTTGCTTAGTCTCTCGATAGAATTTCTATCTTAGAACAAATTGAGTCTTCTTTAACATCTAAAAGGTGGTTTAGATACCTTAGTCTAGTTTGGGGTAGAAATGCATTAAAATAGAATTCGGGGATTAGATTGGGTTTCTTTGACCCGACCGAGACTTGGTGTGTGCAATTGAAGTGTAAAAGATGGCCAAAACACACCAAAATCAGTCCACTTTTACACTTGATGGGCGCCTCACCCTTGAGGGGTATTATGGATATTTTATCGTCCATTTTGTAATAGCTATATAAGGAACATATTAGGGTTTCTTTAGTTAGTTTTTGATGACATTTGTAAGTCTTGTAACACTTGAAACACCATAGTTAGGGCTTGGAAATTCCATCAACCGAAACTAGGGCAAGATCTATTGTGGATTCACTAGTGATTGTAGTTTGCTTGGAAACGTCGACACTTGAGAGGTGGAATCTGACCTTATGTCACGTAAGAGATAGGTGATTGTTGCGTGTGGTTCTAAGGATTCAAGACTACACCATATTCTTGGGTTCTTAAGATTACATCTTCATTTGTCTATCTATCTATCCATTTCTTTATTGTAATCTTGTGCTCGTGTAGTGTTTTTTTTCTTGTAAACTCAAGCCGTGTTTCTTGTTGTTCTTGTTATATTGTCATCATCTTGTTGTTTCTTTTTTGGGTGTTGAAACACCTTATAAATTCTTGATTCTTGTGTTGTAGTTGTTGGCCGAAAGTTGCTCTCAAATTAGTTCTCGTTTTGTGCTCGAATTGTGGACTATTTTGAGTCTTTTGTGACTTTCATTGTTTGTATCGTATCACACCTTAACTAGTAGAGATAGGCCTTTTAAACGCTTGTCATGTGATTTAAAATGCTTATGTGGAGACTCTATAATACTAGATGTTTAATGATAATAACGATTGGATATTAGAGGTTGATGATGATTTTAACGAGTTTTGGCAATTGATGATTATGATGGGTTGATAGTGAGAATTGATGGTTATGGTTATGCTAACGATTATATTATTGATTATGACATTGAAAGTGATATTGATGGTGAGTGTGTGTGTGTGATTATATGATTACCAGTTCAATTCCAAATATTAATGATGTTATTGATACCACACATACTCGGTTAAAGCCCAGAAGGTTATCATACTATTGATTATGAAACCACCCGTTCAAGTCTAGAAATTTGCTATGATATTGATCATGATGTTGGTGGAAAAACACTGACGATATTGCTTATGATACTGATTATATGATTACTGGTTCAAGTCCGGCTATTACTTATGATATTGATTAAAGGGCACCTGTTCAAACCTGGCAATGGGGCATAATGTTAATAAGTTAAGTATTGATAAGTCCGAAAATGTACGGAATAGTTTATAGTGTTGCATGGCAAGTTTGGATTCCAGTTGTATCATGGGACGAAGAAAGTGAATATTTTACGGTTTATGCTTTTGCTTGATTTTACCCTCCAAGCTTATGGAAGCCTACATTGGGTTTTTTATTTTTTTTAATCTTTTGTACTTATTAGCTTATGGGGACCAATATTTTAGTTATAATTGTATATATGTGATCCCTTATGTTATGTTATTATTCCAGTTATTTACTTATTTATGTACAGTGATGTTGGAGTTGCTTCAGGTTCGACCCTTTACCTTGACTTAAGTTATGTTATCTTGCATTCTATCGTATTCATATTATGATTTAGCTCGATCGGCCGGTGATTCCTATTGAGTACTCGTGTTTTGGTACTCATACTACACTTTTGTACCTTTTTGGTGTAGATCCGACTACTAATTTCTGCCATTGATTTGAGGATCGTGGTGTAGTCAATTCAGAGATAAGGTGAGCTTTTGGAGTCGGCGTCACCCAATTTCCTTATATCTTATTTATGAATAGTCTTTAGCTTCGAGATAGGACTGTAATGACTATTTTAGAATTTGGGTTATATTTATAGTAGCTATTTACATGGCTTTACCATGTCATGGGATGTTTTATATGTTATGTCTACCCTTCGACTATCCTATTGCTTTGCTAATTTCTATCTATATTATCTACTTAGCCCTTCTTGGTGTATTTTCACCAAGTTAGCCCACGTTGATAACTCCGAGCTATGGTTTGTCTTATCTATAAGTGGGATTTGGTAGGTGCCATCATGACTCATAAATCAAGTCATGACACTTCACCTATAAGGACAAGAGCCTCTCCTGGGTCAAAACATGCGTCAAGCTACCCATGCTAGTCAACTTCCGGCTCAAGGAATCCACAACCACATTAGCCTTGCCAGGATGGTAGAGAATAGTAATATTATAATCCTTAACCAACTCAAGCCAACGACACTGCCTCATATTAAGATCTCGATGGGTGAAGAACTACTAAGTCTATGATGATCGAAGAAGATCTCACAATAGACCTCCACACTTCAAAGGAAATACAATCGCGCATAACTTAAAATCATGGGTAGGGTAATTCCTCTCATGGGGCTTCAACTGACGAGAAATATATGCAACTACCTTACCCTCCTCATCAACACAACACCTAACCTAACTCCTAAAGCATCACAAGAGATGATAAACCGCATACCCTCCTGGGGAAAAGTCAAGATAGGAGTCGAGGTCAACAAATCCTTGAGATTTTGGAAGCTCACCTCATAAGCATCAAACTACTAAAGGGACATCTTCTCCTGATTTAACGTAGTCAAAGGAGCCACAATATATATAAACACCTCAACAAAGTGTCGATAGTAACCTACCAAACAAACAAAACTCCAAATCTCGATAGGAGAAGTAGGCCTAGCCCAATCATGAACTGTTGTAATATTGGCTGGATAGATAATAATACCATCCTTGGTTACCACATGATCTAGGAAAGAAATAGACTCCAACCAAAACTCACACTTGGAGAACAAAGCATACAACTTCTCATCCATCAATATCTACAGTACAATCAGCAAAATGCTCCTCATGATCGGCCTTACTCTTGGAATAAACTAATATATCATCTATAAATATTATAACAAAGGAGTCGAGATACAATCAAAATATTGTTTCATCAACTCCATGAACGCAGATGGGGCATTGGTTAACCCAAAAAAACATGTCCAAGAACTCATAATGATTGTATCGAGTCCAAAAAATAGTCTTTGGAATATCCAAAGACCTAATCTTCAACTGGTGATACCTAAATCTCAAATCAATCTTCAAAAACATCAAAGCTCCCTAAAGTTGATAGAGCAAATCAACAATACTAGGAAGAGGATACTTATTCTTAACTGTCACTTTATTCAACTGTCAATAATTAATACACATACCCATAGACCCATCAATTTTATTCACAAACAAAATAGGCACACCCCAAGGTGATTCACTAGGTCAGATAAATTCCATATCTAATAACTCCTACAACTGATCCTTCAATTTTATCAACTCTGCTTGGTCCATCTTATAAGGAGGAATATAAATGGGTTTGGTGTCTGGTTCAACATCCATAGCGAAGTCAATATAATAATACGGAGGCATACCCAGCAAATTTGTAGGGAAAATATACATGAACTGCGGATAATACAAATAGAATCCAAAAAAGCCAGTGAAGCAATAGTAGTATCACGAATATGATCCAAATAAGACAATTATCTCCTCTCGACCAAGCGATGAGTCTGAGAAAAGATATAACTCTCTTTGAACCCAAAAGAAGCACACCCTTCCAAGATATCCTTGGCACAATTGGTGAAGCTAAGGTCACTGTCTTAGCATAGCAGTCTAGGATAGTGTGATAAGGAGCTAACCAATCCATACCCAAGATGACATCAAAATCTATCATATCTAGGATAAGATCTATCCAAGTCTCACACCCAACAAAAGTCACAACAATAGATCGGTACACCCGATATAGAGTCTCCTACGGAGTAGATACACATATAGTCATGGTAAAAGACTCACTAGTAGAATCAAAATTCGAAACAAATAGGCAGACATATAGAAGAAAGTCAACCCCAGATCAAATAATACAAATGCAGATCTAAAACAAACAAGGATGATACCTGTGATAACAATATCAGAAGCCTCTGTATCTGGTCTGGCGGGTATAGAATAGCACTATCCACGACCACCATCCCATTGATTAGCCCTGCGACCACCACCATGGGCACCACTACCTCTACTTCGTGCACCTCTAGTAGAACATCTCCCTCTCACTGCCGATATAGGAGTAGGCATGAAAATACGATGGGATAATTATTGTCCAATTGGAAAACCTCATAACACATAAAGCAACCTCTATGAGTCAACTCAATAGGGAGATGTATGGCTAAGCTAGAACAACCACCCAAATCTGCTTAACCAGAAGACCCACTAACTGAAACCTATAAGGGTGCCTACACAGGTTTTCCATGATATCCACAAAAACCTCTAAAATCTCTATCTTAAGAAGTGTGACCTCTGAACTAGACCTGAATCGCACCCTCTTGGCACTTCACTACGACTCTCAAAGCATAGACTTAGTCATCTTAGCATGATCCACTATACTTTAAAATTATTCCCCTAACATTACCATCTGGGCGGTAGCAAGATGAAGCAAAACATCAAACCCCTTCACGAACTTCTAAATATTTCCAGAGTCGATGACAATATTGGCTTAAGAATCTCTAGAAAAGGCATGAAAACGTGTCTCATAATCTACAACAATCATGAAGCCCATCTCCAGGTGGTCAAACTAATCTGTAATCTGATCTCTCAGACTGAAAGGCACAAACCTATTGAAAAGAGCCTCAACAAACTGATCCCAATTCTTCTCTGGCGAACTGAGAGGTTAGCAACTAACAAGTAACTTCCACCAATAATTGGATTCATCTCTCAACTAGTAAGTAGTGTAAGAAACTCCATGCGACTAAAGAGATCCAAGACTATGTAACTTCTCCCTACAATCAATCAAGAACTCATAGGCATCTTCACCCACAAAACGTATAGCACATCGACTTGGCCCAAAAATACCTGGTTCACGCCATTTTGCCTGTTTGACCACCCAAATTGACCCGCCCACCATAACATCCCAGATTAGGCAAATTCCTCACCTCCATGGCACTCTCCGATAGATTTTTTACCCACAGTATGTATAAACCCCGGGCCCATCCCCGAAACCATGGAATAGCACACTGATTCAGCCCTAAAATGCCTCGTTCGTGCCATTTCACCTATTTTACCACCCAAATGGACCCGCCCACCCCAATGGACCACACTAGGCTGATCCGTAGCCTACCTAAAACACCCTGGTTAATTTTCAGCGAACAACACACTCAGACCCCTGGCCCACCCCCAAAACCGTGGGCCATAGCATACTGATTTTGTCCGAAAATGTCTTGTTCGTGCCATTTTACTTGTTTGACCACCCCAATGACCAATACTAGGCTGATCCCCAACCTCCATAGCATGCCTCGTTTAATTTTTGGCCCACAGAATACCTTAAACCGAACCCCCAAAACCGTGGGCTATAGCACACCGATTAAGCCCAAAAATGCCTCACTCACGTTATTTTGCCCATTTAACCACCTAAATGGCCCTTTCTACCCTAACAACCACCACTAGGCAGACTACCAGCTTCCCTGGAATAACCCAGTCGATTTTTGGCCAACAGCACACCTGAATCCTGGGCCTACCCTCAAAATCATGGGCAATAGCACATTGATTTAGCCCGATAACTCCCCGTCCATGTTGTTTCACCCATTTGAACACCTAAATAGCCCCACCTAACCCGACAGCCCACACTAGGTTGATCTCCATCCTCTCTAGTATGTCTTGGTCAATTTTTAGCCTACAACAAATTTAAACCCCAGGCCCACCCCCAGAACCGTGGGCAATGGCACACTAATTTAGCTTGAAAATGGCCCGTTTGTGTTGTTTTGCCCATCTAACTACACAATTAGCCTCTCCCACCCTAACGATCACCACTAGGCCGATCCCCAGCCTCCTTGGCATGCCCCAAACATTTTTTGACCCACGACACGATCATACCTCGAGCCCATCCATGGAACCGTGGGCTATAGCACACCGATTTGGCCCAACATCTCTTCGTTCTGCCCATTTGTGCACCCAAATGGCCCCATACACCCTAATAACCCACACTAGGATGATCTTCAGCCTCCTTCGCATGCCCCAATTAATTTTTGGCCTACAATACACCCAGACCCAGAGCCCACCTCTAATACTGTGGCCAATAGCACAATGATTTGGCCTGAAAATGCCCCATTTGCACTGTTTTGCCCGTTGACCACTCATATGGCCCCGTTCACCCCAACGGCCCACACTAGGATGATCCCTAGCCTACTTGGCATTCCTCGATCAATTTTTGACCCACAACATGCCCGTACCCCGAGCCCACCCCTAGAACCGCGGACTATAGCATACCTATTTAGCCTAAAAATACCTCGTTCCCGCTATTTTGCCTGTTTGAACACACAAATGACCCCTCCCACACCAGCGACCTATACTAGGCCAATTTCTATCCTCCCTGGCATACCTCAATCAATTTTTGGCCCATATAACGTCCGAACCCCAAGTCCATCCTCAAAATCGTGGGTTATACCACACCGATTTGGCTAAAAATGCCACGTTCGTGCCATTTCACCTATTTGACCACCCAAATGGCCTCGTCAGCCCTAATGGCACACACTAAGCTGATTCTCAGCCTTACTGGCATGACCCGATCAATTTTTGGCCAACAGCACGCCCGAACCTTAGGCCCACCCCTGAAACCATGGGCTATAGCATACTAATTTAGCCCAAAAATGGCCCGTTTGTGCTGTTTTGCCTGTTTGACCACCTAAATGGCCCCACCCACCCCAATGGCCCATAGAAGGCCTATCCTGAGCCACTCTGGCATGCCCCGATTGAATTTATACCCATAGCACGCACGGACCCTAGGCTCACCCACGGAACCGCTGGCTATAGCACACTGATTTGGCTAAAAAATGCACCATTTACGTCGTTTTGCCCATTTAACCACCCTAATGGCCCTGCCCACTCCAATGGTACATACTAGGCTGATCCCCAGCCTACATGGCATGACCCCAATAATTTTTTAGCCCACTACACACTTGGATCCCGGGCACACCCCCAGAACTGTTAGCTATAGCACCCCAATTTAGCCCGAAAATGTCTCGTTCATGTCGTTTCGCTTATTTGACAACCTAAATGACGCCGCCCACCCCAGCAACCCACAACAGGTCGATCCCCAGCCTCTATGGCATGCCACAAAACCGTTGTCTATCACACACTGATTTGGCCCGAAGATGCCTCATTCATGCTATTTTGCCTGTTTGACCACCCAAATGGCCCCCACCCCAATGGCCCACACTAGGCCGATCCGCAGCCTCCTTAGCACACCCCGATTGATTTTTGACCCACAGCATACCCGAACCCTAGTCTCACCCCGAGAGTCATGGGTTAATGCGCACTGATTTGGCCCAACATTACTCCGTTTACGCTGCTTAGCCTATTTGACTACCCAAATGGCCCCGTCCACCCCAACAGCCCAAACTAGGATGATCCTCAGCCTCCCCAGCATGCCCTAGTTGATTTTTATCCCACAGCACACCTAATCCCCAGGCTTACCCCGGAACCATAAGCTATAGCACACCGATTTGGCCTAAAAATACACTGTTCGCATCGTTTTGCCTCTGTGACCACCTAAATGGCCCCACCAACCCAACGACCCATACTAGGACGATCCCTAGATTCCCTGGTATGCCTTGATCATTTGGTCTACAATATGCTCAAAACTCGGGTCCACGCTCTAAACCGTGGGCTGTAGCACATTAATTTGGCCCGAAAATGCCCCGTTCATGCCATTATGCCCGTTTGACAATCCAAATGACGAGTTTTGAGCATATTGTAGACCAAACGATCAAGGCGCCATTATGCCCGTTTGACAATCCAAATGGCGAACCCATCCCAAAGGCCCAGACTAGGACGATCCCAGCCTCTCTACCACGCCCCGACTATATTTCGGCCAATAGCACGCCTGGACCTCGAGCCTTCCCCAGAATCGTGGGCTAACAGCACACTGATTTGGTCTAAAAATGCCCTGTTCCCGCTGTTTCACACATTTAACCGCCCAAAAAACCCTGCCCACCCCAATGACCCACATTTAGCTGATCCTCAACCTCCCTGTCATGCCTCGATCAATTTTTGGCCTACAGCGCACTCGAACCTCGGGTCCACCCCCGAAACCATGGCCTATAGATCATTAATTTGGCCTTAGCCTCCCCTCCATTTGTGCCATTTTTCCTGTTTGACCACCTAAATGGAACTACCCACCCCAACGGCCCACACTTAGCTAATCTTCATCCTCTTTGGCATGCCCCGTGATTTTTTCCCACAGCATGCTCGGACCTCTGGCCCACCCCCAGAACCGTGGGCTATAGCAAATTAATTTAGCCAAAAAATAACCCATTTGTATCATTTTTCCCATTTGACCATCAAAATAGCGCCATCCACCCATATGGCCCACACTAGGCGAATTCCCAGCCTCCCTGGGATGCCTCAAAATCGTGGGCTATAGCACACTGATTTGGCCCAAAAATGTCTTGTTTGCGCCATTTCGCCCATTTGACAACCCAAATGGCCCTGAATACCCCAACGGCCCATACTATAATGATCTCCAGCTTCTCTGGTATGCCCTGGTCATTTTTTGGCCCTCAATATGCTTGGACCCAAGTCCCATCCTAGAGCCGTGGGGCCATAACACTATGATTTGACCCGAAAATGCCCCGTTCGCACTGTTTCACCCATTTGAGAACCCAAGTGGCCCGCCCACCCCAACGGGCAAACCTAGGCCGATCCTCAACCTCCCAGGCATGCCCCAATTAATTTTTAGCCCACAGCACGCCCGTACCCCAGGCCCACCCTATGAATCGTGGGTTACAGTACACCAATTTACCCTGAAAATGTAGCGTTCGCGCCTTTTCTCCTGTTAGACCACTCAAATGGCCCTGCCTACTCCAATGAACCATACTAGGCTGATCCCCAACCTCCCTGGCACACCCCTATGATTTTTTCAACCCACAGCATGCTCGAACCCCGAGCCCACCCCCGAAACCATGGGCTATAGCACTTTGATTTTTCAGAAAAATATCTTGTTCGTGCTGTTTCGCCTGTTTGACTACCCAAATGGCCCTACCTACCCCAACGGCCCACACTTGACAGATTCTCAGCCTTCCTGGCATGCTCCAATACCTTGGGATATATCACACTGATTTGGCCCAAAAATGATTTGTTGGTGCCATTTTTGCCTATTTGACCACTTAAATGGCCCCGCCCACCCCAATGGCCCACACTAGGACAATCACTAGCCTCTGGCACACCCGGATCAATTTTTGTCACATAGCATGCTCATACACTAGGTACATCCCAGAACTGTAGGCTATAGTACATCGATTTGGCCCAAAATTCCATGGTCGTGCTGTTTCGATCGTTTGAACACCCAAATTGCCCAACCACCCCAACGACCCATACTAGGATGATCCCCAGACTCCCTGGTATACCCAGTCAATTTTTGGCTCACAACACGCACAGACCCCAGACCCACCCCCAAAATTATGAGCTATAGGACACCAATTTGACCCGAAATGCCCAGTTCATGTCATTTTATTGATTTGACCACCCAAATTGCCCCGCCACCCCAACGGCCCACACTAGGCCAATCCTTAACCTCACTGGCATGCCTCAGTTAATTTTTAGCCTACAACACGCCCAGACCCCGATCCCACCCCCGAAATCATGGGCAACAACGCACCAATTCGATTCGAAAATACCCACTTTGCACCGTTTCGCCCGTTTGACTACCCAAATGGCCCCGCATATCTCAACAGCCCATACTGCGCTGATCCCCAGCCTCCCTGGCATGCCCCGATTGATTTTTTTCCTCCAACACACTTGGACCCCAAGCCCACTCCCAAAATCGTAGGCTATAGCACACCTATTTGGCTCGAAAATGCCTCGTTCATGCTGTTTCACTCGTTTGACCACACAAATAGCCCCACCCACCACAACAACCCATACAAGGCTAATCCTCAATATCTGTAGCATACCACGATAGACTTTCGGCCTATATTATGCTCGAACCCCGGGCCCACCCTTGGAATTATGCGCTACAGCACATTGATTTAGCCCAAAAATGCCCCATTCGTGCCGTTTTCCCATTTGACTACCCAAATGTCCCTGCCCACCCCAACGACAATACTGAGATAATCTTCATTCTCCCTGGCATGCCTCGGTCGAATTTTGGTCTACAGCACTGTCGGACCCTGGGCCCAAACCCAGAACCATGGGCTATAACACACCAATTTGGCATGAAAATGCCTTATTCGCATCGTTTCGCCTATTTGACCATCCAAATGGCCCCGAACACCCCAACGGCCCATACGACACACTTATTTGGCCTAAAAATGCCTCGTTTGCTTTGTTTCGCCAGTTTGACCACCCAAATAGCCCCGCCCACCACAACGGCCCAAACTAGGCCGATCCCTAGCCTCCCTGGCACACCTCGATAAATTTTAAGCCCAGAGCATACCCAGACCCACCCCCAAAATCGTGGGCTATAGCACATTGATTTGGCCCAAAAATGGCCCATTGTGCTGTTTCACTCGTTTGACTACACAAATGGCCCCACCTACCCCAACGACCTATACTAGATCAATCCCTAGCCTCCCTGGCATACCCCGATAATTTTTATTCCCACAGAATTCCAGGACCCCAGGCCCAGCCTTGAAAATGTGGGCTACAACACACAGATTTGGATCGAAAACACACCATTCACATCGTTTTGCCCATGTGACCACCCCAATGTCCCTACCCACCCCAACGGCCCTTACTAGGATGATCCCTAACTTTCCTGGCATGCCCCCATTGCTTTTTGGCCCATAATACCTTGACCCCAGGCCCACCTCCAGAATCGTGGGCTTTAGCACACATATTTGGCTAAAAATTCCCCGTTCACATCGTTTCGCCTGTTTGACCACCCAAATGGCCCCGCCCACTCTAATGTTTCACATTAGGCCAATTCCCATCCTCTCTAGCACTGCTCGGTCGATTTTCAGCCTATGGATCGCCCGGTTCCACCCGTGGAACCAAAGGCTATAGCACACCAATTTGGCCTAAACATGCTTCGTTCATGCCTTTTTGCCTCATTCAACCACCCACATCGCCCCTTCCACCCTAAAGGCCCACACTAGGTAGATCTCTAGCCTCTCTGGCACGCCCCGATCGATTTTCAACCCACAGCACACTCGAAACCCAGGCCCACCCCATAATCATAGGCTATTGCACACCAATTTGGCCAGAAAATGCCTCGTTCATGACGTTTTGCCCGTTTGACCACCAAAATGGCCCCGCCCACTATAACAACTAATACTGGGCCAATCCTCAATCCCCCTGGCATGCCTCAGTCTATTTTTGCCACGCAGCATACCAGGACCCCGAGCCCACCCCTAGAATCATAGGCTACAACATACTAATTTTGCCCGAAAAATGCCTAATTCGCGCTGTTTCACCCCTTATAACCATCCAAATGGCCCTGTACACCCCCACAGTCCACACTAGGTTGATCCCCAGCCTTCCTAGCATGCTCCAATTGATTTTCGTCATACAGTATGCCCGAACCTCGAGCCCACCCCTGAAACCATGGGCTTAGCACATCGATTTGTTTTGAAAATGCCCCGTTCAAGTCGTTTTGCCTGTTTGACCATCCAAAAATCCCCATACACCCCAATGGCCCATACTAGGCTGATCGCTAGTCTCTCTGGCTCTCCCATTTGATTTTTGTCTCATAGCACGACCGGACCCCGAGCGGACCACCCCCAAAACCGCAGGCTACAGCATACAGATTTGGCCTAAAAATGCCTCGTTTGAGCCATTTTACCCCATTTGACCACCCAAATAGCCCCGCCCACCCCAACAACCCTAGGCCAATCCCTAGTCTCCCTAGCACATCTCGGTTGATTTCTAGCTAACAGATTGCCTGGACTCCTCGACCATCCCCAGAATCGTGGTCTATAACACACAATTTGGTCAAAAAATGTCCCGTTTATGTCGTTTCGCCTGTTTAACCACCAAAATGGCCCTACCCCCCAATAGCCTAGTTTAGGCCAATCTCTATCCTTCCTAGCACGCCCCAATTAATTTACGGCCTACAAAACTCCTAAACCCTGGGCCCACCCTCAGAACCATAGGCTATAGCACACCATTTGGTCCGAAAATGCCTCGTCCGTTATTTCGCCTGTTTGACCACCCAAATGGCCCTACCCATCCCAATGCCCATACTAGGCTGATCCCAAGCCTCCCTAGTATGCCCCGATCGATTTTTGACCTACAGCATGCCCGGACCCTAGGCCCACCCCAAAACCGCAGGCTATAGCACACCGATTTGGCCCAAAAATTTTTCGTTCTTTCTATTTTACCTATTTGACCACCTAAATGGCTCCGCCCACCCCAACGGCCCACACTAGGCTGATACCCAGCCTCTCTGGCATGTCTCGATTAATTTTTGGCCAACAACACGCCCAGAACCCGTGTCCACCCCCAAAACCATGGGATGAAAATACCCCATTGGCGTCGTATCACCCGTTTAGCCACTCAAATGGCCCCGCCCACCCCAACGGCCTACACTAGACCGATCACCAACCTCTCTAACACGTCTCGGTCAATTTTCGACCCACAGTACGCCAAACCCCAGGACCACCCCCAGAATCGTGGGCTTTATAGCATACCAATTTAACCCAAAAACTCTCTGCCACGTTATTTTGCCTGTTTGACCAAACAAATGGCCCCGCCCTCCCCAACGACCTACACTAGGTCGATCCCTAGCCTCCGTGCAATACCCTAATTAATTTTTGTCCCACAGCACTCTCGAACCTTTGACCCACCCCCAAAATCATGGGATATAGCACACCGATTTAGCTCGAAAATGCCCCATTCGCGTTGTTTTTCCAATTTGACCACCCAAATAGCCCCACTCACCCCAACGGCCTACACTAGGCCGATCCCCAGCCTCCCTGGCGTGCCTTGGTTGATTTTCGACCCATAACACACCCGGACCCCTATCCCACCCTCGGAATTATGAGCTATAACACATTGGTTTGGCCATGAAATGCTCCGTTCGCGCTATTTCGCCCTTTTGACCATCAAAATTGCCCCGCCCACCGTAATGGCTCACACTAAGTTGATCCCCAGTCTCCCTAGCTTGGCCGGATTGATTTTTGTCCCACAGCACGTCTGGACCCTAGGCCCACCCAGAACCGTGAGCTATGGCATACCGATTTGGCTAAAAAATGCCTCGTTCGCATCGTTTTGCTTGTTTGACCATCCAAATAACCTTGCCCACTCCAACGGCCCATACAAGGCCTCTTTCCAATCTCCTTGGCCTTTCTCGATCTATTTTTGCACCACATCATGCTCGGAACCTGAGCCTACCCTCAGAACCATGGGCTATAGCAGACTAATTTGGTCCAAAAATACCCTGTTTGCCTCATTTCACCTGTTTGACTGTCCAAATGGCCCTACCCATCCTAACAACGCATACTAGGATGATCCTCAGCCTCCTGACATGCCTGGGTCAATTTTCAACCAACAACATATCCGAACCCTGTGCCCACCCCCAAAATCGTGGGATATAACACACTAATTTTGCTCGAAAATGCCCCTTTTGCGCCATTTGACTCGTTTAACTATCCAAATGGACCCGCCCACCCCAAAAACCCACACTAGGTCGATACCCATCATCTCTGACATGCCCCAATTGATTTTTTGCCCACAGTATGCTCGAAACCCAGGCCCTCCCCCGAAATTGTGGATAATAGCACACCGATTCGGCCAGAAAATACCCCATTCGTACTGTTTTTCCTATTTGATCACCCAAATAGCCCCTCCTACCCCAACACCCTACACTAGGTCAATCTCTAGCCTCCCTAGCACTCCTCGATTAATTTTTGGCCTACGGTACACCTGGATCCTGGGCCCATCCTTAAAATCGTGGGCAATAACACACCGATTTGGTCCAAAAATGCCCTATTTGTGCCGTTTTGCCCATTTGACCATCCAAATGGCCTCGCCCAAGGGCTTTCAAACGACAAGTTACGCTCCACAGACAAGATTTAACCTTACTACATTGTGTCTTGATACATGATATGTTTTATAAATCAAAGACTTTTAAACAACAAGTTGTGCTCCATGGCTAAGAGTTGACACTACCACATTATGTTTTGATTTGTGGAATATTCTATAACTCTTATCTTAGAGGCTCGAATTAGTCCAAGGACTTTCAAACAACAAGTTATGCCCCATGGACAAGAGTTGACACTACCACACCATGTCTTGATTTATGAGATATTCTATAACTCTTGCCTCAAAGGCAAGACTTAGCCGACAAGTTATGCCCCATGGACAAGAGTTGACACTACCACACCATGTCTTGATTTATGAGATATTCTATAACTCTTGCCTCAGAGGCAAGACTTAGCCGACAAGTTATGCCCCATGGACAAGAGTTGACACTATCATATTGTGTCTTGATTTATGTGATGTTCTATTAACTTCGCCTCTAAGACAAAACTTAGCCTAAGAACCCCCAAAAGAACAAGTTACGACCAATGAACAAGTGTTGACACTACGACATTATTTTTTGATTTATGAGAAGTTATATAACTCTTGCCTTAGAAGCAAGACTCAACTCAAGAATTTTCAAACAACAAGTTATGCTCCACAAGCAAGACTTGACACTACTACATTGTGCCTTGGTTTATGATTTGTTCAATAATTTTTGTCTTAGAGTCAAAACTTCCTAACAATAGTTCATTCCCTTAAATTTGCTTTGTTGTCAAACTAAGAAAATCCCTTTGCGGATCATCCAAATTTTTTTATTAGCAAAATATAACAGAAGTTGAGAAAAAAAAAGAGATCAAACAAAATAGATGAATAAAAAAAAAGATATTAAGAAAAAAAGGCAAGAAAAAAATAAAGATTAAGAAAAAAATAAAGAATTAAAAAATTTGAGAAAAACAAAAATGAGAAGAAAAAAAATATAAATAAAGTTTGAGAAAAAAGAGGAAGAAAAAAAGAGAAGTGATAAAAACCAAAAAGAAAAAAATAAAGGTTGAAACAAATGAATTAAAACATGAAAATAAAATAAAAGAAAAAATAAAAAAGTGAATAATAAAAATAGAATTTGAGAGGCAAATGAGTATGGAAAGTTTAAAAGTATTTGAGGTGTAGAAGACAAAATTGTACTTGTACTATGCTTAAAAGAGAAGAAAGACTAATCTTTAAAGACTTTTGTTATTAGGGTAAAAAATCTAAAGCCACCTATTATTGAGGCTATACCATGTAATTTACTGATTTTATATTCTCTAATCTCTAATCTCATCTGTATTTATATCTGCATCTACATCTATCTACAATATATCTACATCTACCATATACTAAAGGTGTGTAAACCTTTACAAAAGTAATTTAAACTTTTTGCCTTTTATTAAAAACTATCCTTTAGACAAATTCATCATTTTCACCCTTTTCCTTCAATTAAATTTTCCACAAGAAATATTTGTTCATGCTGGGAAAAAATCATCCGACATTTTCCTTTTGTTTTAAAATTTATGTCCTATTTGGTCAAGGATTCCTAAAATATATTTAACACTTTTATATCGAAATTAAAATTTATCTTAAATAAAAAAATTGTACAATCAATTCTATTTAAATAAAGTTTTTTTGTTTCATTGATGTCGACGAAAAGTTCGTGTTCTATTTTTTCTCACTCTTTCTCTTAAGTTATGTACTATAATTCGTTATTTTGTTTGGTCTGTTCCTTGATTAAATGTATAAATCAAATAAATTGCTAATTACAACTTCAATTCAATTATCAACACATTTTTGCAATTTTTTCTGTTGGGTTTAGGAATTTTGATGGTATAGTTATTCTTATTATTATTTTTTCGATGAGCTTTGAAGGTTCGATCTATAATGATTTCTTCAATTTCAATTTTCAAGTTTATGTTATAGAAGAATGTGCCGTTGTACTTTGAAATTTTTTTTGTGTAAAGATTAAGTTTAATTGCATTGTTCTAATATTTGTTTTGTTGTAGTTTCTATTTTTTTACTATTTGTTTTTTTTTTTTTTTGCTTAATATAGGTGGTAGATCAATATTCGATTGGACTTTGAGAATTTATTTAGGAAAAATTATGTTTTATCATTGGTGCGGTTTTCTGTATTATAGTATTATTTTCTTATAATTTATACAAGTGATAGATGATCATTGGATCGGGCATTGAGAAATTTTTTGTTCTGATAATAGATTCACTGCATAAAAATCAAAGATCAAACCAAATAGTTCGATCCTGCAATCGATTTAACCAACAAAAAGTAACAAGAAATCCAATGACATAGTAACCTAACACCAAAGGAAGGTCCTGGTAAGTCCAAAGGATCGTTCGTGTTTAAAATTGATTGATTAAAAAGAAATTGCAATTGTATGAGGTTGATCTGGTGACTTTCTCAATGTCATTATTAATTTCAAGTAATTTTAAATGGTTAAAGATCAGGTATGTTTCCACTTTACTAATATTTTCTGTCTACATTCTCTGCATCTTTTTCGACTGTATAGCTTTAACTTTAAGATTTCAGGTATGTTCCTTGATCTAGCAATTTCACTATTTAAGTTTTTTTTCCCTCTTGACATTGAAGTTATACATATTTTAGTCGTTGTTTTTTGAGTGTCCTTTATGAAGTTATGACGTTTGAATTCAATTTTAATTTAGTGACTCACCAAGGATCTATTGGAAACAACTTCTCTAGTGAGATTGAATTGGTGTTCAATGTGGGCAAGGACTTCTCTCAGATGAAGGTCAAAAGTTGAAGCAATATAGGATCCATGTTGCAAAGTTTAAGGTCGCGGAAAAAACTTGGAGCCTTGAAGAGTTTAAGGTCCCGGAGAAAGTTTGGAACAATATAAGATTCAAGATGTAACCATAATTGCTATTTAATGGCACATGGCAGGATAAGATACAACGACAATCATACATCCAATGTAGTTCCACCAATAGCGCACAAAGAGGATAGAATGTACAATGGAGTGCCAAAAAAAAAAAAAAGACATAATCAATGATTGTCCAATATCGAAAGCCGAATGAAGAAAAGAGAGCTAAAATGAAAAGGAAAAAAAAAGAACAACAACGTAATTTTAACTTTTAAAATCAATTGTGAAATTTTATTCACCACATATAGTTTTGTTTCTTAGTCAGTCGGTAT
>JAPEIP010000010.1:9460050-9472513 GCA_026120095.1 Capsicum chinense | reverse complement strand
TCCAGATTGGACAATTAAGGATTAAGTGACAAACTAAACCCTGAATTGAGAGACACGACTAAAGACAGACAAATAAAATCTTTTTGGGATTTTTAATTAGAAACTAACACCAACAACTATGAAAGAAAAAAAACTTTTTGATATTTTCGTTATATAAAAATGTACAAAGCTCCTATTGAAAGGAAAAAATATTTTTGGAGTTTTCGAATTGTGAATACTTACTAAAGAAATAAAAGGAAAATCTTTTTAACGTTTTTAATTTTTTGGAAAATGAGTGCAAAAGGTTAAAAAAAAATATTTTGAATTGTGAAAAATAAAATCCATAAAAAATCCTAAAAACTACCAAATCTTTTTTTTTCACTCTTTTTTTCTCAACAATTTCTTGCCTACACACTTTGCTTCTAACTCATGCTTTTGCCCAAATCAGTCTGTTAAATGACCTCGTTACCCTCAAAGATGCAATATTTAGCACGTAGGGATGTGTCAGACTTGAGTCTCCTATAAAGGACCAAAAGCCTCACTAGGTCTCAATATGATGGACATAAGTATAACCTAAAGGTGGACCTATGCTGGGTTTTACTAACAAGGCCATTCGGGGGAGCGTATGATCGGTATTGAAAAATAAGGAACGGACTGATTTGATTCCTGAGAAGAAGAAAGAACCAAGTAACCTGCAAGATTTCTGGATAAGATATCCAAAAATCAAAAAAAAATTGAGGGATGGAGACAATTTCAGGACTGTTTCGATTAAACTACTGACGGAGACCGATTTTGGCACAGATGCCGTCGGAAAAAGTTCAAATGAAGACTGGGTTTTCTCAGTGTATGTATGTGTTGACAAATCAAACAAAAATGGATCCTTCATTTGTGTGTGTGCGAGCGGTGAGGTTACTATGGATCCGATGAGTGTGTGCGTTTCTCTCTTCCGTCTACTATCTCTCTGTTGCTCTCTCTCTCTCTCTCTGTGTTGACATATATATGTCTATGTGTTAAAACTAAGAAAGAAAAGAAAGAAGAAGAAAATATGGAGTATTCCTTCTCTGTTCCAGTGATTGTGAGAATGAAGTGTATATAATGTGTGTCCATCAAATCTCTGGTGATGTTTTGTGTGTTCTAAAAGAAAGAAAAAAAACCTTCCCTATAATTGTCCTCCCTATGTATGATGATATATGGTCCCTATATGCTAGAGGGACCGCCAGTATGTATCATTGTAGAATTCTATCCTGATCATTATTCAAAGGAAGAAACTGAAGGAAGAAAGACAACCGAGTTGGAGAGTCGAGTGAGGTTCCATCGAGGTTCTGATCCGCGGCTCCTTTATTACATCAGAAATGAAAATTAGAAGTTAAAACATAAATGAAATTACAAAATCCTATCTATGCAGCATCTGTTGGACTCTTGACTTGAGTTTCATCACCCTATTCTTCAGGCAGGCTCCTGATTTGTAATTTCTTCAACTTGTTGCTTGCCTTTGAAGTTCTACACACTATTTTACAGGTGGGCTCCTGAATTGCTATTTCATCAACTTGTTGCTATGCTTTTAATTTCTTCACCCTGTTCTACAGGCGGGCTCCTGACTTGCTATTTTTCAATCTGTTTAACTTTTAATTTCTTCACCTTGTTGCTTGGTTTTTCCATTTATTCGCCCTGTGCTTCGGGCATGCTCCTGAAATCACATCAAAACTGAAAATAAAATTATCCCAAACAAAGAAATGCATTTTCTATGAGTTAATATGAATGACTCGACTAAAAGGTACATCTTATAGGAATCAGAGAGAATGTTTTGACTAAAAGGTACGTCTTATAGGAATCAAAAGGAAATGACTCAACTAAAAGGTATGTCTTATAGGAATAAAAAAGAATGACTCGGCTAGAAGGTACGTCTTCTAGGGGTAAAAGGGAATGACTTGACTAAAAGGTATGTCTTATACGAATCAAGGGAGATGACTAGACTAAAAGGTATGTCTTCTAGTGGTCAAAGGGAATGATTCGACTAAAAGGTACGTCTTATAGGAATTAAGGGAGATGACTCGACTAAGAGGTACATCTTATAGGAATCAAGGGGATGATTCGACTATAAGGTACGTCTTATAGGAATCAAGGGGATGATTCAACTATAAGGTATGTCTTCTAGGGGTCAAAAGGAATGACTCGACTAAAAGGCACGTCTTATAGGAATCAAAGGGAATGACTAGACTAGAAGGTACGTCTTCTAGGGGTCAAAGGGAATGACTAGACTAAAAGGTACGTCTTATAGGAATCAAGGGAGATGACTCGACTAAAAGGTACATCTTATAGGAATCAAGGGGATGATTCAACTAAAGGGTACGTCTTCTAGGGGTCAAAGGAAATGACTCGACTAAGAGGTACGTCATATAGGAATCAAAGGGAATGACTCGACTAAAAGGTATGTCTTATAGGAATCAAAGGATATGAATCAACTAAATGGTACGTCTTATAGGAATCAAAGGGGATGACTTGACTAAAAGATATGTCTTATAGGAATCAAAGGGAATGACTCGACTAAAAGGTACATCTTCTAGGAATCAGGGGAATGACTCGACTAAAAGGTACATCTTCTAGGAATTAAAGGAACGACTCAAATAAAAGGTAAGTCTTCTAGGGGTCAAGGGGAATGACTCGACCAAAAGGTACGTCTTATAGGAATCAATGGGAATGACTCGACTAGAAGGTACATCTTCTTGGGGCCAAAGGGAATTGACTCGACCGAAAGGTACGTCTTCTAGGGGTCAAGGGAAATGACTTGACTAAAAGATACGTCTTCTAAGGGTCAAGGTAAATGACTTGACTAAAAGGTATGTCTTCTAGGGGTCAAGGGGATGACTCGACTAAAAGGTACGTCTTATAGGAATCAAAGGGAATGACTCGACAAAAAGGTACGTCTTTTAGGGTTCAAAGGGAATGACTCGACTAAAAGGTACATCTTATAGGAATTAAATGGGATGACTCGACTAAAAGGTACGTCTAATAGGAATCAAGGGAGATGACTCGACTAAAAGGTACATCTTCTAGGGGTCAAGGGGAAGACTCAACTGAAAAGTATGTCTTGTAGGAATAAAAAGGAATGACTCGACTAAAAGGTACATCTTATAGGAATCAAAGGGAATGACTCAACTAAAAGGTACGTCTTCTTGGAATCAAAGGGAATGACTCGACTAAAAGTTACGTCTTATACGAATAAATAGGAATGACTCAACTAAAAGTTACGTCTTATAGGAATCGAAGGGGATGACTCGACTAAAAGGTACGTCTTCTAGGAGTCAAGGTGAATGAATCGACTAAAAGGTACGTCTTCTAGGAATCAAGACTTAAGTTAGGAAGTGCATTATCTAAGAAGCAAAATTCGAATTACCCAATCAAGGAAGTGTGTCTCCTTACCAATGTTGTTTGAATTATCAAAACAATGAAGTGTGTCTCCTTATCAAAGCTGCTTGAATTACCAAAATAAGGAAACACATTTCCTAGAGATCTTGAATTATGAGTTTTACCATGGTTTAGATTACCAAACCTGTGTAGCAACCTTGCTTCTTACATTTGTTGAGGTGAGAAATTACGGCCTTTGATGTTTCGGCTCTGAAATCCTAGATCTGAATGCAACATGTATTCCTATTACATTCGAAGAAAACTTGTGAGTTTTAAAACATGGTGGCTAGTTTGTGGCTTTGGCTTTTGGGGCAATTGCTCCTGCCCCCATCACATTTAGCTTTGCTTCCAACCATTAGCATATGTCATTGACTTTTTGTATCATTGACCCAAACTCAGCTTATTAAGAGTGACTCTAAAACAAACACAGTATTTCTGCTTTGTCGTGTTTCTCAAATAAACCCTTTGAACCTTGGTATTTCCATGAGTTCCCTGACTTCTCTGTTTACAAAACTTTTTGGATACCCTTTTTAGCTCACAATTATGTCTCTTTCATGTGCCAAATTTTGTCTTGCTTTGTGTAATTAAAGAAACTGGTAGCCAGTTTTGAAATCTTTTCTCACTTGTTTTGACACAGACTTGACTCAAAGACAAGAAATGAAAAAAAGAATGACAATTTTTGTTTGGATAACTGACTCAAGAAAGATAAAATAAAAATAAAGAGAAGAAATAAAAGACAATGAATGCCCCTGAAAAATTCATCTAAAAATGACAGTCAACACTAATGATTATGCCATGCATTTTGGATTAAGCAGCTTGATCTTTTCATCTAAAATTTCTACCCATTGTTTTTGAGTTAATGGCTTTGAAACTGAGTTGCTTTCTTTGGTCAATTGCATTTAAGACCCCATTCGGCTAGTGGCACCTTGAAGGGTTTTCGCCAACATGCTTCTCTTATTTTCTTTTCCTCAGCTCACCATTGCCTTATGGTATCTGTAAGGGTTTTCCACTAATGAGACTTTCTTATCTTCGTTTCCCTTGACTCACAATAGTCTTACGGTGCCCGTGAGGGTTTTCATCGATAAGAATCTCTCATTTTTATCTCTCTCAACTTACCATAGTCTTACGGTGCCCGTGAGGGTTTTCACTAATAAGACTCTCTCATTTTTATTTCTATCCTGATTTCTTATGTTGAGGAAGACAAGTAGTTCCCAAATGCATCATCATATCCCTTGCATGCTTAGCCTTAACATCCTCAAAAATTGATTTGAAGGTCTTTATTTGATTGTAACTTGGCTTTTGGATAGAGTTAGAAAGAAAGAATGGCATGGGGCCCAAACGACACTTGAAGTGGGGTAGGACTTACAACTTTTGGAATCAACTCAAACAATGAGGATTAACGCATGCCCATTTTATTTTGATTGGGGAATTCTAAATCTTTATTTGGTTGGACTGAGCCCAGAGTAGGCCATCCTATGTATCTCACTCCCGAGGGAGGAGAATCAGGTCACGTGTAATTCTGGTAGCTTCTGACTTCTTTTTTTTTCCTTTATTGACTCTTTTTGCCTTTGGGACTTTTTTTACCCCAATTTCTTGATACTCTTTTCTTCCTTTGTGGATACATTTTTCTCTCTTTCCTTTTTTTTTGAAACTTTCTGACTCTATTCTCTTGCTCGATATTTTTCTTTTGAGCTTTGCTTTTTTTATCTTGATTTCAAAAGAGGGGTATAAAAGAAAATAACACTAAGGATCAAATGGGGTAAACAAAGGATGACACGATGTTTGGATAGTAGAATAAAATTCCTTCATCATATCAATCCTTGAGAATACAAGTACATAACATGCAATTGAAAAATGGGAGATAAAGATCACGTGTGACACTTTAACAACACTAACTTTAACTGAGCATGTGTGCCAATTCATCTTCTAAACTTGTCAAACATACAAACTCCACCTTTGTTGTATATCCATCACATTGAGTGACTCATGCTTTTGTGGAGTTGATTTTCTTTCTGTTCCTCTTAATAGGATCACCCAGACACTGTTTGACCTAATTAAGACATGTTTTTCAATTGATGACCAAGTTATCCTTGTGATTCTCAAAATAAAAATATCAATTTTCAAAGAACACTTCAACTTGATCACCAAATGCCCCAATACTCTATCTATTTTCTCAGATACTCTTTTTCCCTAACTTTAACTCTCTGATTCAATGTTTCATGATTAAGTTGGATTTTAAGATCTGACTGAAAATTCTGCAGACATGTCATAACACTAGAATCAACATAAAATGTACTTTATAAAGAAAACAAACAAACAACACATATTTAAAACACAAAGGGAAAAGGACAATTCATTTAGTTGAAATAAAAGATAGAAGGGTTTGAACACAGACAACAAAGGAACAAAATAAGATAGATCCCGAACTACAACCCTGAAATAATTCAGAAAATAGAAAAGAAGACAGATCAAACTACCAGACCTCTTCCTAGTAGGGAGAGGGGTGACTTCTCAATTGTTCAGCCTGACAACTTAGCCACTGATTTGCATATCAACATGACTAGATCTTCCCTCACTGTCAATGTTCTGCACCATAATTAATCCATCTTCAATCATCTTTTAAATTTCTCTTTTCAAATCTCGACAATATTCAATACTATGACCCTGAGCATCAGAATGATACACACATTGTGCGTTAGGATCAAAATTTCTCGAACGCCGATTAAGGGTGTGCCCAAGGAGAGGAGTGATAATGCCCTCCTGTACCAATCTATGAAATAAACTGGGATATAACTCTCCAATTTGTGTGAAGCTATCTCTCGACTTCTGCTTCATTTCATTGTTTGGCTTAGATAGCAAATCGGGCTTAGAAGGGTTTTGGTATGTTTATGGAGTTAAAGGACGACTCTGAGGAGTTAGTGTGTTCTACTGTGGGTAATGGGTGTTGAACATGTTATTGTGCATTATATACTGGATATGGAGGTGGAGGAGCAGAGTATAATGGATTTTAGGAGTGATTATGTGGAGCTTGGGCATGAACTTGGGTTTGAGCCTGAGAGCGGTGACGACGTGGTCTCCTTGACCTTTACTGCTGTCCAACTACAATAGCAGATGTATCTTACTCATTCTTTTTCTCCCCAACACTTCCTGAACCCTTTTGAATTGCTTGAGTAGTCGCTTTTATTGTTGCAAAACTCATAATGCGACCAGTCTTAATTCCCTCTTCTATCATCTCCCCCATTTTAAGGACCTCAACGAACGGCTTGCCTAATACAGGTAACAAGTGTTGATAATATATTTCATCCTGTGCTTGAATAAATACCTCCACTATCTTACTTTTTTCATTGACGGTTTCACCCTAGTAGCTTCTTCACGCCATCTGATCGCATACTTCCTAAAACTCTCAGTATTCTTTTTTTTATACTAGTTAGGGATTTTTCATCAGGGATCAAATCCACATTGTATTGAAATTGTTGGACAAATTTATTAGCTAGTTAATCCCAACTAATCCACTTATCAATGTCTTGGTCAAGAAACCATTCCGAAGCTAGGCCTAAAAGACTCTCCCGAAATAAGCCATGAGTAGTTATTCCTTCCCTCTAGCGCCCCTTAATTGGTTATAATAGTGCCTCAAATGCGCCACTAGGTCCCCATGTCCATCATACTTCTCAATCTTTGGTATTTTAAAGCCAAGAGGGAGGTTGACACCTGGAAACATGCATAAGTCCTTATATGAGACACTTTTGTAACCCCCAAGTCCTTGCAAGTTCTTCATAGCCAGTTCCAAAATTCTCAATTTTCTAGTCATTTCCTTTTTTTCTTCTATCGTAATAGGTTTCTCAGTGTTAGAAGGAAATTCAGGCGGGTGAGTGTCACCGTAAAGACCAGTCAACTTGAATGTAGGCTCGAAAGTGTAACGCTGATCACCAGTAATATTCAATGCAAGCTCTCTTGTAGAGTAGGGAGGCACAACTTGTGGATGAACATCAAAAGTAGGAGCTTCAGGTGGATTTGGCACCGCAAAAGCATGAACAACAGGTGGAGCCGAGTATGTAGTAGTATTGGATTGGGGAGTGAGAATATGAACATTGGAAGTGGTTGGATATTGTTGCCCCGGAGTCGATCCTGATGCATGTTGTGGCATATCAACAAAAATGGAAAATTGTGCATGTGACAAGGGAGGTAAGCTAGAAAGATATTCCAGATTATCAGTAGGAACTGGAGGAGGAGGCAACCCATTAGCTCAAGCTCGATGAATTTCTATCATTTTTCTGCCTCAATTTCCGAATCTCTTCATTAGTTCCTAAATTCTCATTTTTCGAACTCCCTATCTGATTAGTGACAACTAACTCGGCATCCTTGTTGGCCAAAACTTTCTCTGTGACTTGTAGCAATATGGAGGACCAGCCAAAATGCGACAAACCAACCACCTTAAACTAACTGGACAAGAGATAGCAAAATGCGTTAGAGTTCAACAATTTTTCAAAACCTCTTTTTCCTTCTTTTTTTTTAAAAGATCACCGAACCCAAGAAGGACGCCTACGTATCTCGCCCCCAAGAGGGGAGAATCAGGTGTGCATAGTTCGTGAAGTCTTTCCAAAATGGACAATTGAACTCTTTGTCTTTTTCTTTTTCTTGGAACTTTAAGAAGAAAAGAAAATAACAAAATATCAAAAGAATTTACGAAAAATCTTTTTTTTTTGCATTTTTCAGATTTAAATTCCCTATACAAAATGAAACCTATGACAACCAAAGAAAAATCTCCTTTTGAATTTTCGATTCTAAATTTCATAAGAAAATAAAACTTGAAACTATTAAAGGAAAATCTTTTTGTGGTTTTCTTTTCGAAGATATATATGACACACCTACTCTAAATGAAGAGTGAAAAAAATCTTTTTGGGATTTTTTTTTCATATTCTTATACAAAATAAAACCTATGATTACCAAAGAAAATCTTTTTGGGTTTTCAATTTAGAATTTCATATGAAAATGAAAATTGAAACTATTAAAGAAAAATCGTTTTGCAATTTTCTTTTAAAGAAATATATGACACCTACTCTAATAAAGAGTGAAGAATTTTTATTTTTTTTGAATTTTTCAAATAAGGTCCCCGAACCAACAATAGGTTGCATACATATCTCACTCCCGAGAGAGGAGAATCAGGGGTGCGTAGTTCGTCCAGATTGGACAATTAAGGATTAAGTGACAAACTAAACCCTGAATTGAGAGACACGACTAAAGACAGACAAATAAAATCTTTTTGGGATTTTTAATTAGAAACTAACACCAACAACTATGAAAGAAAATTTTTTTTTGATATTTTCATTATATAAAAATGTACAAAGCTCCTATTGAAAGGAAAAATTTTTTTTGGAGTTTTCGAATTGTAAATACTTACTAAAGAAATAAAAGGGAAATTTTTTTAATGTTTTTGATTTTTTAGAAAATGAGTGCAAAAGGTAAAAAAATATATTTTGAATTGTGAAAAAAAAAGCCATAAAAAATCTTTAAAACTACCAAATCTCTTTTTTTTCACTCTTTTTTTTTCAACAATTTCTTGCCTACACACTTTGCTTCTAACTCATGCTTTTGCCCAAATCAGTCTGTCAAATGACCTCATTACCCTCAAAGATGCAACATTTAGCACGTAGGGATGTGTCAAAGGTGAGTCTCCTATAAAGGACCAAACGGGCCTCACTAGGTCTCAATATGATGCACATAAGTATGACCTAAAGGCTAACCTACGCTGGATTTTACTAACAAGGCCAATCGGGGGAGCGTGTGATCGATAGTGGCTACTTTAGCTTTCCACCCACTCCATACCAGTCGACGGATCCCCCCCTAAGATAAGGGTGACTCAATGATAGGTGGTGTACACAGCGTGTACTATGAACTTATTGCAGAAAGAAGGCCTGGGGTTAGACACATGATGCTAGATATAAAGCGGTAACAAATAAGATAAAAATTATAAACAAAGAGCATGTAGAAACTCAACAATGATAAAATGATAACACAAAATAACACAAACACAATGTCTATACACCTATAGTGCCAAACTAAGCCGATACAACTCCAAAAAATAAGCTCGAATTCTGAAAACTTCCCCAACAGAGTTGCCAGAGCTGTTACACCTCCTTTCTACCACCAAAAAGATTATATTTAAGGGTCGAAAGGGTTTTATATTATTAAAGTGACAAAAATATTGAAAATTTG
Organism: Capsicum chinense; assembly: GCA_026120095.1. Classification (NCBI taxonomy): domain Eukaryota; kingdom Viridiplantae; phylum Streptophyta; class Magnoliopsida; order Solanales; family Solanaceae; genus Capsicum; species Capsicum chinense. The sequence continues at coordinate 9,462,916 of JAPEIP010000010.1, read as the reverse complement.
TTTCAAAAATACTATTTACATTTTTATTCAAAAACTTAGAGTCACCACTTGGCATAATCCGATGTGCCAAGTCACCTTTGGAAATCCTTTTCAAAACGGTTTTGACTCTTTAAACTAGTTTGCAAACAGAGATTCTAGCTAAGGAATTCTGTTGAACGAAGGGAAGGTGTTTGGCACCCCTCGATCTCGTGGTTCGACCACGATCGCTTGGTAGTGCGTATCGGCTAATTTTGACATTACGATAGTACTACCCACAAAGAAGCATGTAAAGAAATCAAACAAACAAACCAAATAAAATGAATAAAAGTATAGTTTTCAGTCCAATTATACAGTCCAAAAATAAAAAATGCAAAAATAAATCCTATCTAGCCTATACTAATCCTAACTACGCTCCCAGGCTTTACCCGAAGCCTCGGGCCTTCCTCACGAATGTCTTCCACCAACATAGTATGTCGGGGCATTCCCCGGTGAATAAATACAATGTGTCTCAGGGCATTCCCCGGCCAAATGATACATTCGATCCAAAAGCAATAAAATAAAATTATTCAACACGCATTTCAAGCATTCAATAATTCAACGAGCAAGCAATTATTTCTAAATATTTGCCTACCCAACTCGACCTATCGTGGCACTATCACGATCAACGACGCCAGTGAATCAAAGTAAATTAACATTAGCTTTTTATCAATTTTTAATTTCCAATCCCCAAATAACTGATTCCGCTTCTCAAATGAGATATTATTTCATTACACAATTCATGATCGCGAGGACCCACAACGAATCAAAACAAGCAAATATTCACCAAACAAGATCAAATGACACACGGTATTCAATCAAACACATCGAATATGATAAACAATGAAATAACAATAGGGAAGGAGTAGAATTGGACCTTAAAATGTCGCTTTTATTCAATCAAACGAGATGAAGTCCGCACCGAAACCTCAAATCAAACCTCAACATGAATTCCAAATCCAACCTTGGTATTGAAAAATAAGGAACGGACTGATTTGATTCATGAGAAGGAAGAAATAACCAAGTAACCCGCAAGATTTCCGGCTAAGATATCCAAATTGAAGAAAAATAGAGGGATTTAGGCAATTTCGAGACTGTTTCGATTAAACCGCTGACGAAGACCGATTTTGGCGCAGATGCCACCAGAAAAAGCTCAAACTAAGACTGGATTTTCTCAGTGTATGTATGTGTTGACAAATCAAACAAAAATGGATCCTCCATTTGTGTGTGTGCGAGCGGTGAGGTGACTGTGGATCCGGTGAATGTGTGTGTTTCTCTCTTCCGTCTACTGTCTCTTTGTTTCTCTCTCTGTGTTGAAATATATATGTCTATGTGTTGAAACCAAGAAAGAAAAGAAAGAAGAAAAAAAAAATGGAGTCCGCCTTCTTTGTTCTAGTGATTGTGAGAATGAAGTGTATATAATGTGTGTCCATCAAAGCTCTGGTGATGTTTTGTGTGTTCTGAAAAAATGAAAAAAAAACTCCCCCATAATTGTCCTCCCTATGTATGATGATATATGGTCCCTATATGCTAGAGGGACCCGTGAGTATGTATCGTGGTGGAATTCTATTTCTTTCCAGTGAATAGACCCAAAAATCAGGTGTGAGGGAATCTTTTCTTTTTGTTCCTATCCATGTTAGTTAGGAAAACTAAAAAATGCAAAGGGGTAGGGAGACACGTGAGTGGGTTAAGGGTAGGGGGAGTGGGGTGGTGAGGTTAGTAGGGGTGGGGTAGTATTGGGTGAGGTGTCCTAATTTAATAGGTAGGGTTGTTAATTAGTTATCACAAGAATAATTGGGGATTGGGTTTGTTAGGAGCTTGTTATTTTGTTATTTTATGGAGGGATAATTACATGGGGTAGGGCGCACGATAGGATAAGGTAAAAATGAATAAAAGTAATATCGGGGAGGGACAAAATTAGGTGTCTACAATAATTGATGCAAAACAACATTATTATAAGATACATATATAGCAACACTCAAAGGAGTACCGATGCATAGGCTGCACATTTGAGCGTATCCTTCATCTTTTTCAATATTTACCTAAGAATCAACAAATTATCAATTATTTATAATTTTCACAAAAAATAAATTTCATTAGAGAACTACATCTATCACCGACGCAACAACATAAAACATTGGACACTATTTACCCCGAGAAAATCCCTTATCCAAAAATTGAACATATTTTAATTGAAATCTAAGTAATTACGATTAATATCTTCATCAAGTGCAATTAAATAAGGCTTATGCAAACTCTTTTTCTTTAATTTAATGTTGTGTTAGAAATGTTGTTTGAACTTTTTATCTTACATTAAATACCCTACAATAAACAAAATTATTTATTCACCTTTTTCTCTAATTATTAATTATTGAGATAAGCATTCAGTAGCCCCAAGGCCAAAGTTGCTACGACACACTCCAATTTTATACGGATTCTATTACTCCCTGAACTCAATTTTAGCATATTTTGCCTCCCTTTTGTTGTGAGTGACACCTTTATTACATAAAACGGGGCTCACATCAATATGCCACGACAACTAAAAATGTAGAAAAAAGGTATAACATCAGCTAAAAAAGATGACAAAAATATGCTAACATTTAGTTTAGGGTTAGTAGTAACCCCTTGAAGTTGGAGTGTGTTATAGCAAATTTGATCATAGTTCAGGGATATTAGATGCTTTACTCTTAATTATTTTTATAAATTTCTAATTACCAAAGGACATTTAATTATTACGTAAAATCTAGGAGTTTTTCGCATAGGTATAAAATTCCTTTTTTTTTTCACTGATTACACCAAAGTTTCGCTATATTTTTGCTAAAAAAAAAAAAAAAAAAAAAAAAAGATCCGT
>JAPEIP010000010.1:9445191-9459950 GCA_026120095.1 Capsicum chinense | reverse complement strand
AAAAAAAAAAAAAAAAAAAAAAAAAGATCCGTTCTTCTTTGGTTTTAGGATTTTTCCTTTCCATTAGTTTGTATATATAAACATTTTCATTGTATCCATGCAATGCAAGGCAAGACATATATAAGCAAATATTTTTAGATGTGATTTTCATCTATTTTCTTTTTATACGTTGAAGTTCTGCTGGGGGGATAGTTGGTAAAATAGAGATTTTCAAAATTTATTTTGGCATTTAAACATAAGTTTGGAAAAATTAGGTGTTTAGATACATTTATGGCATCATCCCTTTTTACATGCAAACCTACCACACAAGCTTTAAACTTTACGCTTTAGTCTCCCACCCCATCCATTTAATATTTAATATTTCTCATTTTTTTTATATTTCCACTTTCATATTTCCTATTTTTATTTAGAAAATTGTCCAAGAAGCCACCAATAGGAGCTCCCTTTTTCACCAATAATATTTCCGATTCTGGCCACTTTTCCGACGAAAAATAGTTCATCACAACTGAAAATCTCCATTCTTCATCATTGCCTCCATTGTTGTTCCATCCTTTTTGAAAAAAATACAAAAAAAAAATTTCACCATTTCTACTAGCTCGAAAGCTTTCCAAATCCGCTCAATACCTCATCATTGGATATATTTTAGTTGTTTAGAAGTCCTACACGTACATTTTTTCCATCCCAAAGCTAGGAGGGTAACGATTATATTGAAAATCAGTCGATTCGCGTCTTTGTACGGGCGTATTCATACCAGTGATCGACCATTCATCGACCAGCTATAGACCTAAATCTTGATCTATTATCGATTTGTGTGGTCTATTATGGCAGTAGCTGAGGTAGTTGTCGTGGGTGGTAATTATATTGGTGCGTGGGAGGAGGGTCCCAACTGTTGGAGGTGGAAATCATCTACAAAGGAGACAGTGCCCATCCTGCTACGTCGCAATGGATAATAAGACGACATGGTTCGAAGTGTAATTGAGAGAGGAGAATTAGAATACGAGCCAAATAACATTGTGATTAGCTATGTAATGAATGGGCGGGTAAAATACATCCCTCGTTCATAAATAATGATCAGTACGTGTCGTTATACATATTAGATGTCGTTGCCGATGGCTCTAGGCCATTATTAAGGATAGATGACGTTCCGGGGTCTCCGACAATCCCGTTACCATAGCCGACAATCGACGAACATGATTCATTTACAGATAAGAGTTTAGATGCTCATCTAATGGATTCAGAAGATGATTCAATGAAATTGAAAGATCCAATTTTCTCTGAAGTAGGGGGAGAAGAGTTCGAATTGGGAGCACAAACCAACCACACCTTCTCCGACGGAACTAATTTTCAGGTAAATCAAACATTTAGCAGTAAAAAAGAGCTAAAATTATTGTTGGACATAGCAGTTGTGAGAAATTCTTTTGATTATGCTACGTTGAAGAACTGCAGCAAATTCCTAAAGGTGAAATGTGTTTGTCCTAGCTGCGGGTAGATGTTGCTGGAGAAGAAGTATGAATGCACAAACAGATTTGTCATTTATAAATACGTCGACGAGCACAGTTGTGGCATCGAATACACCACCCACTGCCATAGGAAAATCTCATCTAAAGTCATTGTATCGCTATGTGTGAACATGTATAGCGAAGGAAAGGGTCCGAACACTAGCAAAATTTGGAGGATCGTTTTCAAAAACTTAAAAAGTAGACCAAGCTATTGAAAATATTGGTTGGGGGTGTGATTTCCAAGAAAATGGTTCGAGGGACAGCGGAGTATGCGTATTCCTGCCTGTCCACTTTTTCGTACATGATCGACGCTCTTAATGTCAGCACTACCTATTCTATCATGGTAAACAAGGTCAATTATAGGTTTATGTACTACTTTTTATCGTTGGGCTCTTTCATTAGGGGATTCGCCTACATGAAGAAGGTTATTATGGTCGACGATACTCATTTATATGGCAAGTACGAGGGCGTGCTTCTAAGCGCGGTTGCACAGGATATGGAGAATCATATTTATCCTATTTCCTTTTGCGTTATTGACAAGGAGAACGATGTGTCTTGGACGTTCTTCTTTGAGAAGCTGAAGTTTATTGTGGTTGATGGATCAGATTTGTGCTTTATCTCTTATAGGCACAAGAGCATCGCCAACGATATCGCAAAGTCGTACAACCATGATCATCACAGATACTGCGTAAGGTACCTAGGTGAAAATCTCTGGGTAAATCACAACTACAGAGAACACCTCTATCTATTCTACAACTCGACAAGACATATTCTCCCGAGGAGTTTAGCGATCATTTTGTGGAATTCAAGAACTACCGTCTTGAGGCAGCCTTTTTCCTCGAGCATGAGCTTGGTTTTGAGAAATGGAGCAGGGCATATTTCCCCTGCAACAGGTTTAACGTGATGACCACAAATATTGCCAAGTCGGTGAACGCTATGTAAATTGCCGAAAGGGATTACCCCATGGTATCCATATTCAATTCAATTTCCAAGAGGTTTGGTGAAATATTTAGGGAGAGGCGTGCCTACGTCCTCAAATATAAGGATAACAAATTTGTACCCGCCGCCGAAAAGATCTTAAGAGACAATATGTCCTCAAAAGTCGACCTAATGGAAAGGTCGTGTTCTTGCAGGAAGTTTGACCTGGTCAAAATACAATGCAATCACGCAATGACCGCTTTGTGATCGAAGCATGGTGAAGATTATAGTTTGATAGTCTATGATTAATCTTCGCCCCTATATAAAGTGGAAGAGTACCTACTTGCGTATTCGAAATCAATTAATGTTGTCCCTTTGGAGTCTGAATGACACGTGCTACAAGAATTGCTAGACGTGAACATTATTCCACCTCTCGTGGTCACCAAGCTCGAAAGGAAGAAAAAAATGCATTAAGGGCATGGGAGAGACTTTCAAGTCAAAGAGGAGGAACAAGCATTCACTATGCAAGAGACCCGGGCACAAGAGAACAACTTGTAACAACAATGAATCATAGTTAGTCTTGTATGAATTTGTGTTTTTGTAAGTCATGGAAGTGTATGCATTTTGACAACCCTTCAGTTGTCTGATTAATGCCAGATTTATCGACTGCACTCTGTGTCTATTATCAACCTTTTAAAGTATTGCATATATTGTGTGTCCGGTCTATTTCTTTTATTCTTTATTTAACACATGATTTATTATCGATCCCATATAAGGTCTATTAAAAACACTAAATATTCAAAGGTACAGATGAACAGTTGAACATTTATTACACATCAAAAAGCGGTTGCACGTCTAATCACACATTGCGTTCATTGGGTATACGCTACCTCTCTTCGATTTTCACTATTCACACGTCTACCAACCAATGGACGGGAAGACTAAAGGGTTCTATTTTGGTCTATATAAACACCCATATACTGCACCCAAAATTCATCTTAATCAACTCAAAATCAAATTTAATTGAAAAAAATTTAGGCATTCCTTTGAGACCAAGAAGGAGGATCTGCCATAACTACAACCTGCTCCTTATCCACAACGACCTTAACCGATTATTCTATGGACTGGGACAAGACAGGGAGCACCTCCACCACGAACTTCGGGGGATTGTTCATTTTTTAGGGCAATTGTAGAGTGGCTCAACATGGAGACAGCGGAGATAATCACCTCCCACCCCCCACCCATCCCCTTAGATTAGTTTTTTAATTTCAGTTGTATTTTTATTTTTTTTTGTTTTTAGTTCATTGCAAGGGAAGCTTTCATGGTTGAGAATTTTAGATGAAAGCTTCTTCATTTTGCTTTTTTATTGTTTTTGCTGTCAATATGGTTCTACACCATCATTGCAATGAAGTATTAATGAAATATGTCGGTTTTCTACATTCGTCTATATTTTAATTTTGTAATTTTTTTCTGATTTAATTTTTTGCAATTTCTGATGTTAGAAGATGAATCTAACGGTTGTGAGATGTGAAATTAATTTTTATTTCTGGTTTAATTCTTGTTTTCTGTATTTGTCTCCACTGTAATTTTATAATTTTTTTCTTTTTAGAATTTTTGCATGAGATCAAGGTAGAAGATGAACGGAACAATTGTCAGACGTCAAATTAATACATATACGCCAATGAAAAACTAATCTGGTCTATCCACGATTATGTTGATTTATACAAAATTAAATAAAAATTCGATAAGGTTTATTCAATACTGATTTCAATATCTATGCTTGAACAAATAAATAATCAATGCATTAAATAATACCGATCCATCGATTGTGTTCAATAAATTTCATAGACTGTAAGCCTTGTCAATAATATACCGTATTGATTTATTGCCCTTAGTAGCATATTTGAAAAAAAGAAATAATTAATTAATAAACTAATAAATATGTAGATTTTATGCAATTAAAGGAGCTTGAACAAGTCATGTGATAGTATGAGAGTCCACATAAATTGGATAAGGTGATCAATGATGTTTGAGGATGGGTAGTGGATGCACAAATGAATTTCTCACAACATACGCGTGCTTTGGTAAACATTACCCTAAGGATGTTGGTTGTTCAACCACAACTCATGACCTCACATCTTGTTTCACCACTTTCAATTTATGTGGGCTCTCATACGATCACATAACTTGCTTAGGCTCATCCGATTACATAAAATTCAATTACTTATTATTCTATTAATTAAATAATTCTTTTCAAAATATATCCTAGTTATGGTCTATAAATATGTGTCATAGTCTAGTGCATTTATTAATGGTTTTACAAAATCTATGCTAGACTATGCTTAGTTTTGTACTCGACCTAATATAGTCTGGCATAGACTCTTAACTACTTCCATAAATAAATAATTAGACTATGATATTTATTCATAGACCACAACTAGCACATATTTTAAGAAGGATTAATTAATTAATAGAATAATCAATAATTGAATTTTATGCAATCGAATGAGCCTAAACAAGTCATGTGATCGTATGAGAGTCCACATAAATTGAAAGCGGTGATCAAAGAAGCTAGGTGATGAGTTGTGGTTGAACAAATGAATTCTCCACAACATACTTGTGCTTTTGGTAAACATTGCCCCATGCATGTTTGTTGTTCATCCACTACCTATCCTCACACATCATTGATCACCTTATCCAATTTACGTGGACTCTCATACAATCACATGACTTGTTCAAGCTCCTTTAATTGCATAAAATCCAATTATTTATTATTTTATTGATTAAAAAACCTTCTCAAAATATGTGCTAGTTATGGTATATGAATAAATATCATAGTCTAGTGTAGTTATTAAGGAATTAGCTCTTAGTATATGCTAGACTGTCTATCTATTCGGTGAATCATCTACCAAAAGTCTGAGCAGGCATCGATTATAAATAAGGTCTATGAAATAAGACCAGCAGTAAAAAAAATAAAAATATCAAATTTTTACAACGATAATAAAGTACACGTCAAATCAACATCCAACGATAATATCTCACTTTTTTCTTCTATAAAAGAAAGGCTATTTTTGTGTTAACACTCTTAGTTTTTTGCTTTAATTTTTGTTAACAACTACAATGTCTCAAGCATTCCAAAAATCAAATGCAAAAGTATCCTACATATGTCATTGTGGCAATCCAACTGTTTTTAGGAAGTCACGCACCGATTGAAATTCAGGTCCAAAATTCTTTAACTGTGCGATTGAAAGGGATAGTGGAAGATGCTCTTTTTTAAGTGTCTTGACGAAGACTCACCGGTGAGCAACCCATCGACATCAAATTTTCAAGATGCTTTCAAGTTTCATATACTCCAAAGACTTTAGGAATCCAAAGAAAATAGAGATTTACTCATGATATTGCTAAAAGAAGCCGAAGAGCAAAGGGATTACTTGAAAGGATCACTAAAAGAAGTCGAAATAGAGAGGAATCAAGTAAAGCAATGGCTGATTTTGGCCGAGAAAAAAGAGAAAGGCCTAAAAATTTATTGTATGGTTTGTTATTGTTGTTGGCTTTCTGGAAAGGTGTGATAGGGATATAGGAAACTGAATTAATAGATGTAAGGTTTTTAAATCAATCCTGGGTGTAATCTATAATTAATAGAGAATTATGTCTGTGTCTTTTATCATCGACCTCTATAAACCATGATAGTTACTGTAAGTAAATATATGAATTACTTAATCAATAGTTTGTTAAGTCTATAAATTTTAGATAACAACTTCTATTATATTTCCAATCAACCACGATAAATTAGGACAATAGCTGAACTGGTAACGCAATGCAACTAGCTGTTTAATCTAACGAGACAATGGAATAACTGAACATTATTTCATCAGTAAATGTCATCATTGACATGTCAAATATATGTAATTCAATTATCCATAAAGAACAAATCACTAAAAACAATAAATCATTAAGAAAATTATTTGTTCCAAATCCACAAAACTACTTGTTTTCATGATTGAGTTTCACAACAATGTCCATCATATCCACTTTTTTATTTTCATGTTTTTTCTCATATTCTTCAACTTCTTTCTTCTCATTTACCTTCTCTTCTTCTGATGATGATTTCTTCTCTTCTTCAGTGTTTTCAACCTCCTGTTCGACCACTAATTTGTCTTCAACTGCCCTCTTATTTTTGTCTTCTTCTTCTACTGATGTCTTTTCACCATCTTCTTTTGTTTTCTCGTCATTGTCTTCTTCTCCTTCAGTTGTCATCTTCTCATGTTTTCTTCTTCTTCTTCTTCTTCTTCTTCTTCTTCTTCTTCTTCTTCTATTGCATTTTCTTCATCTGTTGTATTCTCCTCTTCTGTTTCTTTTTCTTTCTTCTCTTTTTCACCTTTTTCATCTGCTGCAGCAATGTTTATCACTGCACCTGCAAATTCTTTGAGGTTTGCTTGATGCCGACTACGAGGGGGACTATCGAGGTGCACTGTATTGTTTTGAAAGGATTACAAAACATATGCAAAAAAATTAAATTGGAAGACCAAAATATAAATTAATTTACCTTCTTCTTGTTGCTTCTTCTTATCTTCTCAATTCTCCTCAGTCTCTCATCTCTAACAAAAGAAGCATTATTAAGTAGAATTTTCTGGATCAAAGCAACGCGCTCGCGCAGGTCATCGACATTAGAAGCATTTGATGAATTTTTGAGTCTACTTGAATCAGCATGATCACAAGCGCGTGGTGGAGTTGGAGCATAATGGTGGCCACCCAAATCTTCGCCTTTGTCTGCGACCTCCGCTGATGAAGTCAGGACAGTCACTCCTTTTAGTTGTGCCTTCAATGCATCGATGGACGTATCCTTAACTTCTTCCATGTATGGCTAAAAATTTTTCATGTATCTTTGTTTTATCTCACGGACAGTAGTGGTAAGGTACGGGTGCACAATCTATAAAAAATAAAAATAAATTACACGACATTCGCTAATATAATAATATTAGTATCATATCATAATAAGTATAATTTTACCTTTGTGTTGTTTCCTTTGTACTTAAAAGGGTCTCATTCCATTATGTTATCGTACTTTGACGTATGCCATTAAAGAAGACAGCGGATGGGCAGGGGTCCAACGACTTGCCGACGTACCTTCCCAGTTGAGGAAAGACCTCATATATCCAAACCTGTAATCAATAGAAGAACAAGTAAGTCTATAGTGTCTATGTATTATTGGATAAATATGTAGGAGCCTATAATAAATCAATAGGATGGTAGATTATAAGTACCAGAAACTCCCAGGGAAAGCCAAATAACACATACGATGCATTATTCCTCTTGATAAAAGCTTCTTTCTTCTTGGTCAGATCAGTCTTTTTTTTAGATAGCTCAAGGTCATCTCAAAGGACTCTTTTCCCTATGGATATCCCCCCAAAGAATTCTAAATCAGTCGTCATCTTGATGTGGTCCGAATTCACCTTCTTTGATAAGTCCTTTGTCAGCAGTATCGCGTGCACAAACAGACCAAGGCACATTTCAACTTTTGTTGATTATTCAACCTATTTATCTTTCATCAGGCTAATCAACTTTGCAGTAGTAATGCTCTTGTTCTTCGTCACCGTAAAACAAGTTTTCTCCATTTTGGAGGAATTTATTCATTTTTTATTCAGGGAATATGCTGAACAATTTAGCCCTATAATCAAAGTAAATTTCTTTAAGCTGAAATAAGCTGGCTTAACGTTCACACAAAATCAAATTTCATGCATTTTTTTTTATTTTTTATATGTCGCAACAACATATAAGGAACCATCTGTCCTTTAAACTCAAAATGTTCCGGCATAAGCCTCAAGTGTCCGAAACATGTCTTCTTAAAATCACAAAACAACTTTTGTTCAACAAGAACCCGTCTAAACTCTCGATATACCGTCATTCTAGCTCTCACAGAAATCTTTGCAGGAAAAGAGCCAAGATCATCCATCCAAGTTGTTAGGCCGTATGAATCAATGGAGATATCTCTCGCACAAATTGGCAAGGATAGGGGATCCTTCTCCCCGTCTCCGCTATCTCTCTTATCCTCACCGTCCCCGCTATCACTTTTACTTTCTTCTTCGCTTTTCTCCTCGCTTTTACCTTCGATATCCTCAGCATCCTCACTCTCATGTGCACTACTTTCGCCATATTAGAAAATATTAGCAAGAATTTTTTATTTGGTTTCCGACTCCGATTCATCGACTACGGATTTTTTTATCTTAAAAGTTTTCAAAACTTCTTCGAATTTTTGCTTCCTTCTAGTAGAAACAGTGGAAGTAGGCCTTTTAACTGCTCTATGAACTCTTCTCATCATTTATGATCTACAGCAAAAATGAATCTGTAGTGGTCGATTATTTATCGACTACTGATTATTAATACAAAACGAACAAATGCAGCAAAAATAAATCTGCAGTGGTCGATCTATCAACCACTGGTCGATTAAGAAAAATGGGAAAACGCCTCACATCAAACATGCAATTCAAGTTTCAACTTTACCAGATATGGGCAGTGCAATTCACAACAACAAGAACACTATTAAAAGGGGTCCAATTCAGTAAAAAAAAAATTCAAAATCAAACGCAATATAAATACAAAAATTAAAAAAAATTCTAATAATTATCCAATGCAAAATCCGATTAAACATGCGAAATCGACAATGTTAACTAAAAACATTCAAATTTCGACTAATTCAATGAAGAATAGTGCAATTTTTTTCAAAATCGAAGAACCCCCAACACAAAACGTCATCGAAAAAAATTACTAAAATAGATCTAAAACTGATTGGGGAAGAAAATTACACTTACCTGAGCAAGATAAATTGAAAATTTTCGCTTGAGAAAGCAAGAATCAACCAAATTTTTTTTGTTCGGAAAAATAGGAACCAACATCGGGAGAAGGTAGGTTTTGAGGAAAGAGAAATGTGTCGTTGAAAATATTAAATAATTTTAATGAATATTTTGAAAATGGGAAAATATTAAAAGTGACCATGTTGTAGTTTTAAAAAAGTTGTACTTTTTTCCCAAGTTTTAAAAATGCTAAAGTAATCTATGACCCCACAATCTTGGCCCGCTTTTTACCTTTTTCAAGGCCTAACCTTAAAAAATAAATCAAAAAGAATTTTCGTGTCTATGGCTCAAAATAAGTTTTGAAAGTGGATAGAAATCAAAATTTTCTCCTATAAGGATGTTTCGAATAAGATATTTCATATCCCACAAAATAATCGAGATTTATGGTTCTACTTAGTCCAATTTGGTGCTGAAGATGTTTTAAGTTGAAATATGTACTAAAAATATTAACTTTCTTTGTTTTCAGATTTCATAGTTTGTCAAAGTTGAGAAACTGATGTGTTACTTTAATGCATCTCAAATTTTTATAGTTTCATTAAAAGAATATATGATTTTTATAGTTTTATTAAAAAAATATATGATTATGGCGTCAATGAAATAGAGAATGATGTGTATATGCACTGTGTCATTACAAATCCAGTTAGTCTAGAATTCTCTTTGATTTATTTTTATTTTCATCCTATAGTTTACATATTCTATAGTTTACATAAAACTATTTAGGGTTCGTTTGAACTATTTAGGGTCGTTTGCTTAGGCAACAAGTTATCACTAGAATATCTCTATTTAGGTTCGTTTGCAAGTTATCACTAGAATATCTCCAGGAAAGCATAGCCCTAGAAAGGCTTGGGCAACAAGTTATCACTAGAATATCTCTATTTAGGTTTTAATATCTCTATTTAGGTTCGTTTGCAAGTTATCATTAGAATATCTCCAGGAATCTCCAACAAGTTATCACTAGAATATATCTATTTAGGATCGTTTGCAAGTTATCACTAGAATATCTCCTAGGTTCCTTTGTTATTACTAGAATATCTCCCTAGAAAGGATGGTAAAAGCATATCTCCGATATAAGCCGACAGTGTGTTTTGGGGTTATAATCAGTGGCGGAGTCAGGATATTCACGAAGGGGGTTTATAAGTGAATATACAAACTAATCGAAGGGGTTCAACATCTAATATTTATACATAAAAAATAATTTTAACCTGGCATATATAGCATAATTTTTCGTCGAAGGGGATTCGGATGAACCCCTCGGCAAAGGGTAGATCCGCCACTGGTTATAGTTTCAGGCGAATCAAACATTGTCTTTGACAAGTCCGGTGAAAGTATATCTCCGATATGAGCTGACAGTGTGTTTTGGGGTTATAGTTTCGGGCGAATCAAACATAGCCTTTGACAAGTCCGGTGAACACTTGATAGCGCCGGCTTTAGATAAAATCTGTATATGGCATGCGAGACGAGGTGAGTGTTTCAAAACGCTAGCTCCATATTATGAGAAACGTTCTCGTGCCGCTGTGACATGCATTGCTTCTTTTCTTTCATCTCAGTTAAATCTTTCTTTTTCTTTTTAAAATTTTTCATACATGAACTATCAGTTTATTGGCTGCGTGTGAGTTCCTATTGAGCTAGCACCAACAACGATTTAATTGCAGATAGCAAGTGGTTATGCTGAAGGAAGCATTACAATCTGGGATATCGAGAAAGGGATATGTGACACAACACTGAATGGGCATAAAATGGGCACAAAAGGGGCTGTGACTGCCCTGCGATACAATAAGCCTGGATCATTACTAGCCTCACGAGGCAAAGATAATGATGTTATTTTATGGGATGTGGTGGGTGAGACTGGACAGTTTCACCTTCGGGGACATCGTAATAAGGTTCGGCTCATTAGTGTCCCAATAAAATTAGTGACCTAAAGTCAAACTAAAACAAGAATTTCTTTTGTTATTGTATAGTTGTTTTTGGTGTAATATTTTCAAAAGACACATAACTTTTAACTTCTCATATAATATGATTATAAATGAAAGAAAGATTCATTCTAATTAAGATATTAACCATTTGTTGGGAATAAATTTTGTCACGATAATAATATTGTGGTAATAAAGAACAATAAATATGACAATGGTAATACGGTTAATCAACAAGAACAATAAGAGCGATAATGACACGAAAATTTTTATGTGGAAACCTTCTAAATAAGGAAAAAATACGAACCAAGAGGAGCAACTGATATTACTATAGTAAGGAATTTTACACCGTAGTTACAAATACAGTACTCAAAGGTGACTACCACACACTCAAAAGAAATAATCAATCCACCTTACTAAAACACACACACTCAAAAGAAATAACCTTCTTTTGAATCCACCTTATTAAAACACCTAATAAGAAATTTTACACTGTAGTCACAAATAGACTACCACCTTACTAAAAATATTGCTCACTCTAAATTTTCCATCACAGACTAACTTTATCCCAATCTGTGAAATACCTCATCGCTTTCCATTGTTTTTCTCTGTGTTGATGCATTTTCAAAAAGGAGCTAGGAGCTCTCTAATTATAAGAAAATTTTGCTCCTTGTGATGTCATTAATGACAAAAAAACAAGACACCTTTCCTGACCCTTATTTCTTCTTAGCCAACTATATTTGAACAAAAAACATGCAGTACTTCTTTGAAACTTCTTAGCAGTATTTGTTGAACAAAAAATAATGAGGCTGAACCCCACAAACCTGCCCCTCCAGTTCTATGCATCAGAAGGAGGTATCTCTGTCTTCTTAGAGAGAATTCATGCCAACTAGTTTGTTTTGCACAACTTGAACTTGTCTTTTGACACCACCTTTGTCAGCATATCCACAGGATTTTCATTCGTTCTTGAAAGAACCACTTGAGTCATATCATTTCCTTGCCAGCTTCATTAGCCACAATATACTCAACTTTAGTTGTAGATAGTACGACGCAGTTCTGCAACTTCGACTGCTATGATATAACTCCTCCTGAAAATGTAAATAAAAATCCAGTAGTAAATTTTCTGTTATCAAGGTGACTTGCCATATCAACATTTGTATAGCCCTTCAAGATTGGATCATACCTTCCAAAACACAAACAGTTTCCCGAGGTTATTCTTAGGTACCTCAATTTTCATTTGACTTCTTCCAAGTGCTTCTTTCCTGGATTTGCAAGAAATCTGATGACAACACCAATAATGTGAATAGTATCGGTTATAGTACACACTATTGCATACATTAAACTCCCAACTGATATAGCTCCCCCCTCATCATTGACGAGGACATACTTTGAGGAAAGGTATATAGATGACGCTACCCTTTGCCTTTCTGACCTCCTCTTCAGCGATAATTCATTTGATCTCGCTAACCATCTTGTACCGCCACTACCAAAAAGTGGGACACTCCGTTTGACCACCACTTGTCAAGAATACTTTTAACACAAGGTATCATAGGTCACTTCACATGATCTTCCAAAAAGATCTGCATGATCTTTCAAAAAGATCTACCAAACATCTTGTACCGCATGATCTGCCAAACATCTTATACCGTATGATCTACCAAACAAATCTACCAAATATCTTATACCGCCACTGCCAAATAGTGGGACACGCCGCTTGACCAACACT
The DNA here is from genome assembly GCA_026120095.1 of Capsicum chinense. NCBI lineage: Eukaryota > Viridiplantae > Streptophyta > Magnoliopsida > Solanales > Solanaceae > Capsicum > Capsicum chinense. The sequence continues at coordinate 9,447,046 of JAPEIP010000010.1, read as the reverse complement.
TGTCAAGAAGACTTTCAACATAAGGTATCAACCGTAGATCTCCAACTTCTTGGTCACTTCACATGATCTGCCAAACATCTTGTACTGCCACTACCAAACAGTAGAGCACACCACTTAACCAATACTTGTCAAGAAGACTTTCGACACAAGACATCAACCGTAGATTTTCAACTTCTAGGCCACTCACGTGATCTGTCAAACAGATCTGCATGATCTGTCAAACGAATCTGCCAAACATCTTGTACCGCCGATCTGCCAAATTTCTTGTACTGCTGATCTATCAAACAGATCTGCCAAATATTCTTGTACCGCCGATCTGCCAAACATCTTGTCCTATCACTACCAAATAGATCTGCCAAACACCTTGTACCGCCGATCTGCCAAACAAATCTGTCAAACATCTTGTATTGCCCCTACCAAATAGTGGGACACGCCGCTTGATCACCACTTTTCAACAAGACTTTCGACATAAGACACCACCTATAGTTCTTCAGTCTTGTTGTAACATCGGGAGCTTCACACAAAATGCAGTCCACTACTCCGACATACCCGAACCTGGACTCTGATTCCACTTGTTGGGACTGCGTGTAACTTCACCCAAAATCCGCACTAATATGATATTGTCTGCTTTGGGTCAAGCCCTCACGGATTTGGTTTTTGGTCACCTCCCAAAAAGCCTCATACTAATGGAGTTGGGCACCTCCTAAATCGCTATCACCGTTGAATTTTGCTACCTCGTACTTTACTTCAGACATTTTATTTTTACCGAGTATAGTACCACCAACCGCAAATATTATTTTTGTGCATGAGCAGAACTTGTGCTTTGATACCAGTTGTTGGGAATAAATTCTGCCACGATAATAATATTGCGGTAATAAAGAACAATAAATATGACAACGGTAATACGGTTAATCAACAAGAACAATAAGAGCGATAATGACACCAAGTTTCTTATGTGAAAATCCTTCTAAACAAGGAAAAAAATCACGAACCAAGAGGAGCAACTGATATTACTATAGTAAAGAATTTTACACTGTAGTCACAAATACAGTACTCAAAAGTGACTACTACATACTCAAAAGAAATAATCTCTTTTTGACTTCACCTTACTAAAACACCTAGTAAGAAATTTTACACCGTAGTCACAAATAAACTACCACCTTATTAAAAATATTATTCACTCTAATTTTTTATCGCAGACTAATTTTATCCCAATCTGTGAAATACCTCATCACTCTCCATAATTTTTCTCTGTGTTGGTGCATTTTTAGAAAGGAGAGCTCTCTATTTATAAGAAAATTTTGCTCCCTATGATGTCATTAATGACTTCAAAACAAGACACCTTTCTTGACCTTTATTTTTTGAGATAATACATAAATATGACAATAAATTTGATACCAAATTATAACTTTGACCTTAAACTTTGATAGTGCACAAATAGGACCTTTAACTATTGAAAACCTGAACAAATATGACCTCCGATTTTTCAACCCCCATGCGTGAGTTTCACTCGCGCTTACGTGAAAAGGTAATCCAATCACATGGTGCCACGTCATTAAAAGGACTGACTTGGAGGAAGGTCATATTTGTACAGTTTTAAATAGTTAAAGGTCATATTTGTGCACTGTCAAAGTTTTGCTTTTTTTTTTTTTGTTGTTGTTGTTGTTGTTGTTGTTGGTGGTGGTGGTGGTGGTGTTGTTGTTGCTGCTGCTGCTGCTGCTGCTGCTGCTGCTGCTGCTGCTGCTGTTGTTGTTGTTGAATAGTAGATACGTTAGGAGCAAGAATAAAATATTTACAACAATGGTATAGAAACTTATGTGAAAAATATAGAGAAGAATTAAAAATGGAAAAAACA
>JAPEIP010000010.1:9397756-9426775 GCA_026120095.1 Capsicum chinense | reverse complement strand
AATTTTAATAATTTCATGTTAGATTGAGATCTCACCTCGAATTCATGGATTTAATGTGGTCTTAGAGCAATACATTTTCAAAATTGAGTGATTCGCTTTGATTACCTTTCTCTTTTATATGTTATATGTATTTTATTATTATTTCATTATGGGATCAGACAAATTTTTGCATAGCAATTTGCTTTCGATTGTTGAGTTTTTTTGGCAGTTTTTCTGTTGATTGAGTAGAAATTTATTTTCATTTCATCAAAGTTCTTTTTTGCGATTGAGTTGTGAATCTTAGATCCATGGCGGTTGAACAAGGAGAATCTAATTCTGAAGATGTCAATCATGCAAATGGTGCACTATATATGCATCGCTTTGATAGTCCAGGCATTATGCTAGTTCCATTACATTTTGATGGCGCAGGATATCGATGCTGGAGACTATGTGTTTTACGCGCCCTATTGGTGAAAATAAGCTCGGCTTTTATCGATAGAAGTTGTGAGAAACTAGACGCAAACTCACCACAACTCCATCAATGACAGAGATGCAATGACATAGTGGCGTTGTGGATATTGAATTTCTTGACTGAGGAACTTGGTATAGCTAATGGAGTTAAGCTATACCAAGTAAAGGAGGAGATCAATGATCTTACTCAGGGAGTGTTGGACATTATTGTTTACAAGGATGGAAAAGCCATAGGAGGAACTTAATACACTCAATTTGAATTATCTATGCAGAATGTGTTAGTGGAGCTACGATTAATATACACAAGACAGAATAAGTTAGGCATTTGATTCAATTCATGATGGGATTGAACAAGGTATATACAATTGTGAGGGGCAATATTCTCATGATGAACTCCCTCCCATCTATGGGCTAAGCTTTTTCTTTGTTGAGTCAAGAGGAAAAACAAAAGGAATTCAAATTTGTTGGTAGACTTACAATGGAGCCGACTTCTCTTAATGTCAATACTTACACTAATGGAAAGAATCTCATAGGAGAACTCTTCAAAACAAGCTTTTCTAACAACTATTAGGAGCCAATAGTGCCTATACTGGACCCTCAGGAGTTGGAGGAAATCTTTTCCTCACACAACAGCAGTAATAGAAATGCTTTACTTTGTGATTACAGCAAGAATCCAGGACACACCAAATATAGGTGTTACAAATTTCTTTCGTGTCTACCATCAAACAATAATCAGAATGAATGGTTAATTAAATTTATACACTAGGACAAACAATAATCAAAGCTTTGGGAATCATAAAGGCATGAAGCCTGTGGAAAATGTACTTACGGTGCATAGTGATGTGATAAATGCATATGAAGAAGAACAACCACACAATGATAATCATTCAAATGTTAATATTACAAAGGAGAATATGGAAAACTCATGACCCTACTGTAGTAGTTTCAAATTGGCAACTCAAGAAAGGAAGGCAACATTTCCAATGCAATGTTGGTTCTGTGAACTTTGCAAGTATAGTGGTTTGCACTTCTTCTATTGATTTTGGCAATCCATCATGCAAATATTTTGAATCAAGTGCTATTTTATGGATTATTGACTCAGGAGCATCCAATAACATGACGTTTAATAGGATATGCATATGCATCATAAAGACCTTGCCTTACCCTATATTGATTTCCCTTCTATGGATATAAAGTCAAGGTATTAGAATTTGATGATGTAGTACCCACCTCTAAAATTATTTTGCACAAGGTGTTGAACGTGTGCTCTCTCAAGTTTAATCTTATCTCAGTTCACTCTTTAACTTTCTAAATGAAGTGCATGGCTTTGTTTACTGAAGCACTTTGTTTGTTACAGGGCCCTTCAATGAACAAGCCTCAGGTGATTGGTAATAAGTAGTATGGACTCTACTTTCATTTATTAAAGTGCTTAAAAATTTTTGATAATGACACAGACCTTATGGACTCCATGTGTTGTTGCTTTTATGCTTACAACTCCTTCCATAAAAAGTCTTTTTCTATTAATACCCATGTTGTAAGCAACTACAGTATATCCACTAGGAACGAGTGTGTATCCATTAAATTTTGTTTCATTTCCTACTGTTTGTGAGTCTGTGTTGCATAATAAAAATGCTTCTTCTGTTAAAAGTCCATGTGTATCTTCTTCTGTTCAAGATATATGTATGTCTGCTACAAACAATGTGGATTAACTATGACATAATAGACTTGGCCATGTGACCTTTGTAAAAATGAGACGTACGGTTAACCTTCCTGCAACTTCTTATCCCAAAAAACTCCTTTCATGCTCCATATGTCCCATGGCAAAACAGACCAGACTACCTTTCAACCATAGTTAGTCACTTCAAGATCAAATTTGAGTTACTCTATGTAGACCCGTAGGGATCGTATCATGTAGAACTTTATGACAATTATAAATATTTCATCACACTAGTAGATAACTATAGTAGGTCTACCTGGACATATCTTTTAAGCACCCAAAACAATGTCTTGAATGTACTCAAAGCCTTCACAAACATATATAAAATCAGTTTCAAATTGCCATTAAAATTATTAGTTCAGACAATAATCTGGAGATCACCAAGCATGAAACAAATAAGTTTCATACCAAAAGTATCATCCATCAAAAAAGTTATCCTTATACACCACAATAAAATAATGTAGTGGAAAGAAAGCGCAGATATTTACTAGAAAAGTACAAGAGCTCTTTTTTTACAATATAAATTACCTATGGAGTACTGCAGTGAATGCATACTTACTGTAAATAATCTAACAAATAGACTTACTTCAACTTATCTCCATAACAAATATCCATATGAGTTACTCAATAACAGAAAACAAAACATAACTAACTTAGATCCTTTGGTTATTTATGTAATCCCATAGTACCTAAGGTGCATATATATAGTTTTGAACCTAGAGCCACTTTTCATGTCTTTGGAGGAAACTTTTGGGACAAAGGGCTACAAGATGATTAGTCTTTCTGTAAAATGAATACATGTATCTAAAGATGTAGTCTATCATGAGAATATTTTTCCTGTTACTCTTTTCTTTGAAAACAACTCTTTTTCTTCTATTTTAAAGTTTGTTCATGTCAATACTTTTAATGATTATACTAAATTTGGCACTACCACTAATTTGTTTAATGATAGTAGAAATCAGACAAGTTGTGACACTACATCCTAATCTCATTGCACTCCACCTAGTGATCCTATTACTCATTTACACCATCTGCACCACCTCTAATTCTATCAGTTAAAGTTGTACAAAGAGGGAGAATAAAATTCCTAAGCATTTGATTGATTATGTATGTTCCATCCCTATATTGAAACAACCTTATCCTACCACCACTCGATATCCCAATCTTTATCTTACTGCTCTACTCACTAATCATCATCACATTTCCCCTAACATTCATGCTCACCATACTCAAGCACTAAAGTTACACACAACAAGCTGGAATTAATTATATTGAAACCTACTCTCCGGTAGTCAAGGTGACTATTGTAAGGACTTTAGTAGCATGTGCTGTAAAGAAAGGTTGGGACACATTCCTACTTGATGTCAACAATGCTTTTCTTCATGGTGATCTCCATAAAGATGTATACATGCAAGTCCCTAGAGTCTTATAGTGCTTGATTTAGGTCTTGTTTGCAAGCTCAACAAATCACTTTATAGTTTAAAGTAGGCCAACATGCAATGGTATGTAAACAAATAGAGGCCTTGTCCACGAGAGGATATGCTCACTCTCATCATGATTGTTCCGTGTTTTATAGAAAGTCTAATTCTTTAGTGGCTTTTGTAGCGATGTATGTTGATGATATTATCCTGATAGGAATTGACATCACTGAAATTCTCAACCTCAAATCCTATATTCAAGACATATCACATTCAAGATTAAGGATCTTGGAAAGTTGCATTATTTCTTAGCAAGACACTTGATACTGAAGAAGGGGTTATCATATCTCAAATAAAGTTTGTTCTTGATTTACTGAAGGAATATAACTGTTTCAACTACTGTGCCTTCTCTTCTCCCGTTGATCCCATTGTCAAATTTAGAGCTAAAGAAGGTACTCCTCTTCCTGATCCAACCTATTACAGAAAACTAGTGGGGAAGTTGAACTTCCTCACAAACACTAGATTGGATATAGACTTTAGTGTTCAGCAGTTAAGCCAATATATGCAGAATCCTAGAGCTCCACACTTACAAGATGCATTCTATTTGGTCATATATTTGAAGGGTAATCTAACACTAGGTGCGCTCAGGTCAAGTGATCCTAATTGCATTGTAAAAACGTACTGTGATTATGAGTGGGACTCATGCCTAGACTGAAGAAAATCTTTGAGTTGTTGCTTGGTCTTAATAGGGAATAGTTCCATTAATTGAAAATCAAATAAGCAATAAACCATATCTTTGTCCACAACAGAAGCAGAGTACAGGTCTCTTAGGAAAGTGATGGGAGAATTAACTTGGTTGCACATGTTATTCACGAAGTTGACTATTCTTGACTCTTTACCCATTACAGTTTATTTGTGACAATCAGTCAGTAATCTATATTGCTCATAATCCTGTATTTTATGAGCACAAAAAACACATTAAAGTTGATGGCCATTTTATTCAAGATATACTTCGGGACGGGCTCATATCACTTCACCATATCTATACCACAACATAGTTAGCAGACATTTCAAATAAGTCACTAGTGTCAAACACAGTGTAATTCTAGGTAAGTTAGAAGTGATATCCTCACCACCATCTTGAAGAGGGGTATTGTATAGTAGTTAAGTCCTTAGTTTTGATGTTTGACAAAGTGCATGTTGGGGACCTGTTTCCTAAAGATTGTGTGATGACAAAGCTGCTACTTAATATACTTACAACATATATTAATCTTGAAGCTCTTGAAACGATGACTCACTTTGCAACAAGGAACTAATAGCTCATCAAGTTGTATTTTATTTCTTTGTTGTTTTTGAGTCTTTGTAATGTGTTCTTAAACGTTTGCTTACTGCCGCTTGCACGATTATTAGTAGGTGTTGTAGTACAAACCAGATTTCTTTGTAATCATCTAGAGTTAGCTAATTCCCAAGCGAGAGTTAGCTTGTTTGTCCAGTTAGAGTTAACTGGAGTCTGTGCCAGTTGAATTACTGCTTATGCCTTCTTGTAATAGAGTTATTACTAGGAGTTAAGGGATTAGAAGTTTAATCCTTAGAGTTTGGAGTTTGTATTTAACTTTCCTTAGATATAGTGGATCTTGGAAATCCTGGAGGCAAGTCGTAGTTTTTCTTCATTGAGCCAGGAGTTTTCACGTAAAATTATTGTGTCTACTATTTACTCTTTCCTTGTAATTTATTATTAAGTTTCTCCTAGTTCTTACTATCTGTGTCTATCCGGGAACATGTCCCAAGTTGAGGAGAAACCTACTACAGTTCTACATTTGGTATTAGAGAAAGGTCTTTCTATAAAGGCTAAAAACTTGGAAAGACTCTTGAAAATGGTTGCTCCTCCCAATCTTGAAGAAGGCCACTCAACTACTAGACCACCTAGATTCAATGGTCAGTACTATCGGTGGTGGAATACAAGGATGCATGATTTTATCATGGTTGAAGATTCAGAGCTATGAGAAAGCATAAAAGATGGCCCTTTTGTTCCTATAAGTGCAGTGAAGGTTAGAGATGTGATCACACAGGTTCCTAAAATAAAAAAGAAATATGATGATGCAGATAGAAAAAAAGATTGAGAAGAATTATAAGGCAAAGAAGTTGATAGTTTGTGTTATCGTTCCTGATGAATACAACAGATTCTCAGCCTGTGAATTAGCTAAAGAGTTTTGGGACTATCTACGGACAGCCCATGAGGGAACTAGTCAGGTGAAGGAGTCCAAAGTAGAAATGCTGACCAATCAGTATGAGACCTTCACCATGAAAGAGGGAGAGTCCATACAAGAGATGCATACCAGTTTTATACCTATAACAAATGAGCTTCATTGCTTAGGAGAAAATATTAGAACCACTAAATAGGTCTGCAAAGTTCAGAGTATTCTTCCTAAGCAGTGGGAGAGTAAAGTCAATGTTATTACTGAAGCTAGGAGTTTTTTTTTAGTAGCAAACACAATTGTTGAGTAGCAAACACAATCCCACATTCGAAAAATAGAGGGAACATGTCCAATATTTAAAGTGTCACCCAACTCCACTAGTATGAGGCCTTTTGGGAGGTTCCCAAAAACAAATCCGTGAGGGCTTGACCCAAAGCGGACAATATCATGCTATTGTAGAGTTACACGTGGTCCCAATAAGTGGTATCAGAGACTAGGTTTGGGTGTGTCGGAGTGGTGACTGCGGTTGGTGAGAAGTAATATCATGATATTGTGGAGTTACACGCGGTCCCAACAAGTGGTATCAAAGACTAGGTTTGGGTGTGTCAGAGTGGTGACTGCGGTTGGTGAGAAGTTCCTGGTGTAACGACAAAACTGGAGATCTGCAGGTGGTGCCTTGTGTCGAAAGTCTTCCTGGCGAATGGTAGTTAGGCGGCGTGTCCCATTGGGTAATAACGGCGGTACAAGATGTTTGGCAGATCATGTGAAGTGACCTAGTAGTTGAGATCTACGGTTGATGCCTCGTATCGAAAGTCTTCTTGACAAGTGATGGTCAAGCGGCGTGTCCCACTGGTTGGTAGTGGCGGTATGAGGAGGTCATAAGTGATGTGATCTTGGTTTGAGGAGGGGATTATTGAGTAGCAAACACAATCTTACATCGGAAAAATAGAGGGAACATGTCCAATATTTAAAGTTTCACCCAACTTCACTATATGATGCCTTTTGGGAGGTGCCCAAAGATAAATCCGTGAGGGCTTGGCCCAAATCGGACAATATCATGCTATTGCGGAGTTACACGCGGTCCCAACAGTTTTCACACAATGACTATGGATGAAATTATTGGCAATCTCAAAATTTATGAGATGTTAAAAAAAGTTAGGAAGTTGGAAAGTGATCCCAAGGTAGAGAAGAACCTGGTTCAAAAGGCCACTAAAGAAATCGCAAATGCTAAAGATTAAGAAACTACTTACATTGCAAAGCGATTCATCAAGGCTTTGAAGAAGTCACAAATGTGAAAAGCCTGGTCACTACATCAAGGATTGTCCTTTCCACAAAGTAGAGTACAAAGTGTATTTCAAGAAGAACAGTGAGAAAGAGATAGGCAAAAAATAGGTTAAAAAATACAACAAAAAAGCTGAAGCTGAGAGAGTGGCAATGCAAGTCATAGCTGCTCTAGGTGATTCTCTCTATGTCACTGATGAGTTTGAGCAGATTGAAGACGTCTCCATGATGGTGGTGGAGGATGATGATCAGGTATATAATTCATTCTTTGCTTTTATGGTAGACTCAGATGAGGAAAACGATGATAAGGTAACACTCTTAGACATTAAAGAAAACCTCAAAAACTATTCTTTTGAAGAGATGAAATCTCTTACTGTTATATTAGTTGATATTGTAAATGATGTCACTGGAGATAAGAAATGGCGAAAGTTAAACTTTGAAAATTTAAAGAGAAGATGGTTGAATTAAGTATGCTAGTTACTTAACTTCAAGCAACTTGCTAGCCTCTATCTGTTGAAAATGAGTCGTTCAATGAAAAACTGAATGTAGCGTCTATTGTAAACTCAAAAGGAAAGATTGAAAAATCTCAAGTTCAACTGGAGTTAGAAGACAAACTAACTAAGGTTAGTATAGAATTAACTGCCTCTCTTAATTATTGTTGATGATTATTCAAGATTTACCTCGACCTTCTTTCTAAAATTAAAGGATAAATATTTCATATGTTTGAAGATTTTGCTAGATATGTGCAAGTGAATTATGATGAGAAAATTGCAGCCATCAGGTCTAAACATAGCATAGAATTTGAAAATGCTAGATTTAATCAATTCTCCAAGGAACTGGGTATTAGTCATAATTTTTTACCTCCTAGAACACAACAGAAAAATGGTGTTGTGGAGAGGAAAAATAGGACTCTTATGGATATTGGGAAAACTATGCTAATAGATGTAGGGATTGCTCACAACTTCTGGGAAGAGTTGGTCAACACAACTTTCTATGTGACTAATAGGTGTCTTGTGAGGCCTATTCTGAATAAAACTCCCTATGAACTTTTGACCAAAATGAAACCACAACTGAGCTACTTCAAGCCATTTGGGTGCAAATGTTTTGTACTGAATAATGGCAAGGAGGATTTTGGAAAATTTGATCTAAAAAGTGATGGGGGAGTATTTATTGAATATTCATCTATCAGCAAGCCCTACAAAATTTACACCAAAAGGATAGTGCATGGAAGAAAGTGTTCATATTATGTTTAATGAAGCTGGTGACATCAACAAAAGCAGCACCCCTAATGATGATGATGAAGAGTCAAAAAAATATCATAAAGGTGTTAGATCAGCAAAATAAAAGTAATGATAATACTGACTCACAGGGACTTGAATTGGAACCTGGAAATGAACGTGGAGTAGATCAACAAAATAATGACACTTCACAAGGACCCCTTTCAGATCCTGACCCTCAATCCAGTGAAGGAAATGATTAGTCTCCTGATGGTAATACCTCAATGGGAACTGGTTCTAGTGCAAGTCATTCCACTCCCCTCAGATCCAGTTGGAAGCATCAGTATTCATATTCTCATGGAAATTTATTATCCCTTTTAAACTCAGGCATGCAGACCAAGAACAGAGCCACAAACCTTTGTGATTTCTCAGTATTCTTGCCACATATTCAACTCAAAAATGTAAAACAAGCACTGAAGTATGTAGATTAGATCAATGCCATGCAGGAAGATCTTCATCAGTTTGAATGGAGCAAGGTTTGACATTTGGTCCCACAGCCATCACATAGAACTATCATATTGTAACACTCTACATTTTTGAGCTAGAAATCAAAACATCATTCCTACATGTGTAAGCTCTAATTACATGGTTTTTATTTAAATTCATGTATCATGATCTTTCTCCTAGTATATAAAGTGATTATGAGGTGAAAAATGTTCATAGAAATGGCCTAAAGGAAAGTTGAGCTAACAACCCTTCATTCATCCAAAATTGGATATTCGATTCTACCAGGGTCTACCTGGAATGTGTATACTTTTTATATACATAGAATTTTACATCTCAAGACCCACCAAATTGTAAATAATTGAATTATCTTTCCAACGTTACCAATTTTGCCTAAATCTGATACCTGAGCGAAAAGTTACAGTTATTTTCTTGAGTGAGGCGGTGAGGTCGTGCGATAAGCATGCGATGCACGCTCCAGCCCACCCCTGAAATTTTCAGTTTTTGACTTCGCATTCAGAGGGGTATTTGGGTCATTTTTTCACCCCTATTTATCCCCAAAAACACGAGATTCAGCCCCAAATAACCAAAATATACTCACTTTCTCTCAAATTCTCTCAAGACCAAGTCCTAGAATTCCCAATCCAAGACTAAGAACCTTGGGCATAAGTTTAAATATTTTATCAAGATTAAAGATCCCTAATTATGATTTATAATGAAGTATAAGATATAATTTTTCTAAGATTATGCATTATGAGACTGTTTTGACGGAAATACATGTTGTCTTGAATTACTTTTCATATAAATTGAATTGTAACTATATACATATATGAATTTCGTGTAATTTGTAAGATTGATTGAGAGCATGAGTATGAAATTCCTCTCTTGTTGCTAATTAAAGTTTATATAGTCATTGTGAATGATTTGAAATGCATGTTTTAAGATTTGAAAGTGAAATTCTCAATATCATGATGTTTGACATGGTTTATATATGATGAGGGGAGTTTCTTGCTATAATTATATTCTTGCTTTAAAATGGAAAGAATTGCATGTGATTGATTAAATTAATATGACCACCACATGTTTTAAATCTTGTGAAGAGATGATAAATGTCTAAGTTTTCTTGAGATTTGAAAGTGGTGACTCTATTGTGATGTTATGAATTTTAGGTAGTCATGTGTATGTTTTGAAATTAATATAGGTTGTGAATTTGATGTGATATTGCATTACAAGTTAGGGTATGACGATATCCGGTGATGATATGCCCTTAACAGAAAAAGCATTGAGTATTTTGAAAGTATGAAGCATGTTTGTTTTAAAAAACTAAAAGTTGGGCTTAAGAGAGCTAGTAGGTTACCCGAAGAAGGCGCTTGAGTGTAAGGGCTCATGCTGGAAATCGTAGTTGCCGATGCGGAACTTATGATATTATATCCTACATGGGAGGATAATAAAAAAATTAGGACATCTCACATGGGGAGACTCCTGCGGTGTACTCACATGCGGGGTATCACCAGCTCCAATCCTAGCGGCTATTTGGATTAGAGGCTTGGCCGTCGAGTCAAAGGCAGGTCCCACATAGCCCGTGGGATTTCAAATTTGTAGGGTGTACTGACTAACTCAAAATTATAATAAAGAGTGGGTTAGTGTTGACAAGAATCGTTTTGAAGTTCTCTAAAATATGCCCATGTATTTTTATTGGAATTGTGTTCACTGATATTATGAAATACTCTTACCTATTTTGTATAAGAATATGCTATTTTGAGAGTTTTCATATACCAGTACATCTGTATTGAACCCCTCCCCCCCCCCCCATATTTCAGGATTCTAAGACACAATCCTGGGGTCCTATTAAGAAGTAGATTGACTTGTCAGAAGTTTGCAGCTAGTGAGCCTCCCTTACTTCGGAAGACTTGGTTATGAAACTTGTTATTGTTATTTTATTTTGATTCATGGTCCATCTGGGGGCCTTGTCCCAGATTTTAGACAAATGTTATTTCCAGTTATTAGAGATGTCGCAGATGTTAGACATTATTAGAGGTTTATGGTTTCCATTCTTGATTGTTCAATTGATTTATGATATTGACCATGATTCCGTATTATTTTATCTTTCTGCATTCTTATTTATATTATATGAAAGTGTGTATGATTTCCAGATAGAGAAGGGTGCTCGGGCCTTTATAGTTCGTGATACCCATCATGGCCAGGGCCCCGATTCGGATCGTGACATATATGGACTAGGTGGGTATACAGGAATAAGATAAATGATCATGGAAACACCATTAGGAATAAAACTAGGCTTGTTGTGCAAGGATATAATAAAAAAGAAGGGATAAATTATGATGAAACGTTTTCTCCAGTAGTCAAAATGAAGCAATTAGAATTCTTATTGACTTTGCTTTATATATAGAGTTCAAACTATTTTAGATGGATCTAAAGAGTGTCTTCTTAAATGTTTTCCTTAAAGAAGAGCTGTTTGTGAAACAACCTCCAGGTTTTGAAAATATTGACTTCCTTAATCATGTGTTCAAATTGGAAAACACTTTGTATGGATAGAAGCAAGCCCCCAAAGCTTTGTAAGAAAGACTATCCAAGTTCTTCCTTGACAATGGGTTCAAAAGGGGGAAAATTTACAACACTCTATTCTTAAAGGCTAGAAGAAGATATCATTTTTAGAGCTACAATCAGCTCCCTTTGTGATGAATTTTCCAGGTTAATGAGCAGTGAGTTTGTGATGAGTATGATGGGCAAACTCAATTTCTTAATTGGGTTGTAAATTAAGCAGAGTGTAGTTGGGACTACTGTATACCAACAGAAGAACATATAGAAACTGCTCAATAGGTTCCATATGGAGGATAGAAAGCCTATTAACGCTCTTATAGGCACCTCCTCTAAACTGGACTTAGATGAACATGGTTCATCTGTCAATAAAACTATGTATAAAGGGATCATTGGTTTATTGCTCTACTTAAAAGATAGCAAACCTAATATTGTATTTAGTGTTGGTATGTGTGCTAGATTTCAAGCAAGTCAACAGAAATCTGACTTGAGGGTTGCCAAGAAGATTTTAAGATATCTTAAAGGGACCCCTGACCTGGTTCTCCTATATCCTACTGGAGATAATTTTAAACTTTCTGGATATGTTGATACTGATTAGTTCCTGGTTGATAGAAAAGGCACTGTAGGGATGGCTTAATATTTTGGATCATCTTTGATCTCTGGGGTACCGAGAAGTAGAACTCAATGGCATTCTCCACTGCTGAAGCTGAATATATTGCAATTACATCATGTTGTGCTCAACTACTGCGGGTTAAGCAACACTTGAAGATTTTGGTATTCTCTATCATTATGTGCCTTTAAACTGTGACAACACAAGTGCAATTAATATAGCAAAGCATCCAGTTCAACATAAAAAAACAAAGAATATTGATGTCAGACATAACTTTCTGAGTGATAATATGGAAAATCGATTGATTAAAATAGGGTTTTGAAGTACTGGATATGAAATTGCTAACATCTTTACCAAGTCACTTAGAAGAGAGCCTTTTGAAAGAAACAAGTCAAGACTGATAGACCAAGTTAAATGCATGCAGATTATGCTCCTAATATGGCTATGACTTTGTAAGCAGGTATCTAGGTTGGATGATTTCACCTATGTCTAACTCAGTCTCATATTTTTTGAAGATATACACCCATGATAGCGAGGAAAAGATAGGGAGAAGAGTAAAATAGCGCAAGTGCTGAGTATTTAATGCACTCAGACCATCATGTAAGTACCAGGTTCTAAATTAGGTTAGTATCACACTCTATTATGAATTAGTGGTCATAATTCCCTTTAACAACAGACGTGTTATGTAAATTTTCACACTCTAAAATGTCACACTCCCTCCTATTCCTTATTGTGAAAGGAGCAAAGAGTTTAGCTACTGAATTATTTCTGATTAATGGGGGATTTCACATATACAAAAAAGGAGAAAAAGAGGTTGTTTCCTAAAAATTGTCTCTCCATTTGAATCTAACACTGTTGCTTCTTCTCATTGTGGACCTTTATCCAAATAGTGTTTGATACTTTCTCTTGATTCTTCCATGAGTTCTCTTGATTCTATTTTCTCTCTTCCTTGTTCCATCTTTCCTACTCATGTAAGTATTGCCTCAATGTCCATGGGTTAATATATGTGTGTATCTACGCATCGTTTACTGCTTAATCTCTTTGATAATGCTAAAAGAGAGAAATTGAGATGTAGCTGTGTATAGTATATGAAGGAGGAAAGATGTATGTGCAAAAGAAGTACAAATGGGATATAAAGGAGAACAAGGGACCATGGATGGTGAATAAATACAGTACAGTGGTTCTTACACTCAGGGAGAACCTTTGGGTACTCATAGACAAGGGAAATGTGTGAGGAATACTTAGGAATATCATAGGAAAGTGGAATAGGTGAACAAATAGTCTTGAGGGCATGCGTTTCTGAGTCCTGATGTGTATGATGTGTGCTATGTAGATGGTCGAGGTTGTTGAATGCTTGCATAGGTTTGTGTTCATAAAAAAGGGAGAAATTGTTAAGTCCTTAGTTTTAATATTTGACAAACTGCATATTGGGGACATATTTCCTAAAGATTGTGTGATGACAAAGCTGCTACTACTCAGGGAATAGGTTGGTCTTACCTGTCACTATCATAGTCAACCCTAAAGCTGGGCACAAGTACAAAGGTTGGTGAAAAGTTGATGCTACCTTTTTGTCTCAACCAATGACATCCCTCCTAGGTTTTCTTATGTCATAATATTGCTCGTCTTCTCCAACAAGAAAACCAAACTTCTATATACTTACAACATAATTTTTCCTTGAATCTCTTCAATCAAAGACTCACTTTGCAACAAGGAACTGATAGCTCATCAAGTTGTATTTTATTTCTTTGCTGTATTTGAGTCTTTGTAATGTGTTCTTGAATGTTTATCTATTGCCACTTGTAAGATTATTAGTAGGTGTTATGGTAAAAAATGAATTTCTTTGTAATCATCTAGAGTTAGGTGATTCCTAAGTTAGAGTTAGCTTGTTTGTCCAGTTAGAATTAGTGGGAGTCTGTGGCAGTAGATTTACTACTTGTGTCTTCTTGTAATAGAGTTATTACTAGGAGATAAAGGATTAGGAGTTTAATCCTTGGAGTTTGGAGTTTGTATTTGTAAGACACCATGAAGTTCCCTCGTCGTTAAGGCTTTCAAAACGAATTAAAAGAATCCTTACACTTAGACTTTTTGCTAAGTGTTCCAACACTTGTTTATTTTTGAGCCTTCAACTTTGAGGAATTATTTAATGACCCTACCGAAATCCGTTTTTTGATTTTCAAGTTGCGTAGCGATGGGAAAAGTAAATAGTACATCTCGGGCAAGTTTCGGAATTTTCGGACCTCGTTTAGGGCATGTTTGAATTTCAAACCAGTGAGCCTCCACCATAGCGGGGCGCTGCCCTACTCTCTCCCCCGCTCTAAGGGAGGCGCCGCCCTAGTATCCCTATGGTCCAATAATTTCAGTCTTCTTCCATTCTTTAACACAAGATTTGGGTTCCAATTGTCCAAATATTGAAATACTCATCAATTTTCTCCAGAACCCAATACACCGCCTTCCAACCAAAAATCAAGATCTATCAAAATTTACACGTTAAATTTCAAAAATGATTCAAGAATAAAAATTCCCAGATCGAGATCTTCAAGAAGCACCTAATAATTTCATGAATAGAGTTTTGGAATTAAGAGTTCATCCAAATTCATAATTTGAGGTATGTGGGGTTTGAACAAGAAAAATCCTTCCGTTCTTCTTCCCAAAAGTTGATTTTATTTAAGATCTTATGATTTACGGATGAAGTTATGTCCAAATTATCTTGTTTGAGGATTATGAGTTTATGAGTTATTCAAGTTGTGAATTTCTTGATATTTCTACCTATTATGTTTTGAATTGAGAGTTTATGTTATGAGGTTGTACCATTTCTTTACGAATTAATATTGTTGAATAATTTTAAGAATGATATTGAGCATGAATTATTATTTTGAATTAACATGACCCAAGTATTGAATTTTGAATCCAAAGATTTAGTAGTGAGATTTTGAGAACATATTCTTGGAAGTTTTGAACTATTATAGTCATATCAAGAATGAGTTTGGATTTTTATGATGTCAAGACTTTAAGCTTTCCTCTAGCGGATTACTTACCAAGATTTCAGTTAAGATTGATGTTTTGATATGGAGTTAAAATAGGAATCCACAAATTTCATATGATTTAAACTAAAAGAAATATGTCTTGGTCTGCATTATAGAGCCTTGAGTTATTTTAAGGTGGATTTCCTAATGTGTTCTGAGCCTGAGTATGGGAGTAGTATTTAGCACCGAGTTGGGTATGATTTCGAGGTCTCATAATCCAAAACTACGTGCCACTGTAGGATTGAGATTTAGTGCCTAAGGCCGAGATAGTGATCACTAGGTTGAGGTTTGTCGGTTATAAGAAACTCCCAAAGCAGTCCCCTACTCTAACTAAGTCAAAAGTATATATGTTGAAAGTTTGGTTTTGAGATTTCCAAGTTCCCAATCCTAAAGTTATAAAGTCTTAAGGTCCCTAAGTTCCAAAGAAATTCCTTATTTTCAAAAGATTAAGGTGTAAGTCTTGAAAGTTGTTGTTTTATTATTCTACCTAGATTTATCAGTTGAGAATAAAGAATATAAATTTAAACAAAAATTATTATGACTCACGTGATTTATATTACATGTCTCCTATTCATGATTTATGAGAGTTTTAATCAAGCTATGTGAGTCATTTACAACTGCATGCATGTTTTCTCTAAAGATTTATGATATCATTTATTTAAATGAATAAACCCCCATATACTCAGTACATTCCCATAGTACTGATCACATACTCATCTATGTGCTATATTTCCTCATAATGTAGGTTCAAGTGCCCAGTCCCAGCAGCGTCAGTGAACCCGAGCACCTTTGCCTACATTCCTGCAATAGTGAGTCCTCATGGTTCGAGGACCTATGTTTCAGTCATTCTTTATTATCATCTATTGTTTTATTTCCTTTCATTTGAGTATGAATCAGTTAGGGATCTATCCCAATGGCTCTCTAACTCTTGAGTAATAGAGGCTTTGTCAGATAAGATTATTAGTTGTGTTTCAACTTTTTAGTATTTGATACTCGTACTATGTTTTCCAGCTAATTCAACTCTAATTTGATATATATATTGTAGTATCATGTTTGATTTAATATCCTTCGTAAGTAGTATAGATAGTAGAAGGCTCAAAGGGTTAGCTTGGGGTTACTCGTATCCTTAAGCATCGCGTAACGTTCCGGGGTGAGTTTTTGGGGCATTACAAACTTGGTATCAGAGCCTAAGGTTTAAAAAGTCCTAGGGAGTCTGAAAAACCACGTTAAGTAGAGTCTTGATCATCGGTGTGCAGCGCACCATATCTATGAGCAAGAGGCTACAAGATATTTTAGGAAAAAGTCGTCTCTTTATTTCATAATTCATCGTGCTTACAATTGTCTCTCTCTTCTATTAACTCATGCTCTTTTTATGACAGAATATGCCTCCTCGCCGAGCTAGTATCCATAGAAACAATGACCAGCCACCTCAGCTCGAAAATCCTCTGAATGAAAATATGCCGCATACTAAATTTTTGGCAGCGTTTCAGGCATTAGCCCAGGTGGTTACTGCTAATGTTCTGGCCAATCATTAGGCTGCAGTTCTGCCCCAGCAAGGAAGTGATTTGGCTCCAGCTAAACTTCGTGATTTCATGAGAATGAGTCCTCCACCCACAGTTATATCTAGAGGAAATGAGGACGATCACACAGGTGATGCATGTTTCTGATGAAGAAAGTGTTGAGTTGGCATCTTATAGGTTTAAAGACATTGAGTACGACTAGGTTGTAGCATGAAGGAAGAACAGAGGGAAAGATGTAACTCCCTTGACTTGGCAGGAGTTCCAAGATGCATTCTTGGACAAGTTCTTCCCGCTCGAGATGAGGGAAACAAATATTGAGGAATTTATAAACTTCCGATAGGGCTCCATGACTATTAAGGAGTACTGCTTGAAGTTTAACCAATTAGCCAAGTATGCTCCAGATCTGATGGCCGACACCCGAACTAGTATGAGCAAGTTCGTGATGGGTGTTTCTGGTTTAGTGTTGAAAAAGTGTAGGACTGCAATGCTAAATAGGGATATGTAGGACTGCAATGCTAAATAGGGATATGGACCTTTCTAGACTGATGATGCATGCGCAATAGATAGAGACGAATAAGCTAAGGGGAAGAAATAGAGTGAGGGGGAACAAGAGGGCTAGATCCGAGCAGCAGGAGTATGGTCAAACCAGGTCCCATGGAGGGAACCACCCTCAGTTTTAGAGCCATTCGTCCATGTCATCACCTTCATCAGCCAGTGCTCCCATCCCTAGAGACAGGAAAGAGCAAGGAAATAGGTCTTCTATGTCCAGGTTCTAGAACATTGTGAGTAACAGACCTTGTGGTCCTCCATATGGTAAGTATGGCAAAGACCATCCAAGTGAGTGCTTAGCTGATCAGAGGGGTTGTTTTGGTTGTGGCAAGTTGAGTCCCAGACTTAGGGAGTGTCCGCATGCCAGGCAGTGGAGCCATGATGTTCGCCCCTAGACTCAGATTGCTAGTGCCCCAGCTCCTGTAGCTCGTCCATCCCCTCCTCAAGGTGTCTCATCTAACACTAATGACGGTCAGTGCCAGAACAGATTCTATGCCTTACTATCCCGCCAGGAGCAGAAGGATTCTCCCGATGTTATCACTGGTATGCTTCGTGTTTTCCACTTTGATGTTTATGTGTTGTTGCAACCCAGGTCAAGTTTTTCTTATGTGACCCCACTTGTTGCTGTGAATTTTGAAGTGAGTCCCAAAAATATTTCTGAGCATCCTTGTTTCTACTCCAGTAGGGGAGTCGGTTGTTGCTAAACAAGTGTATAAAAACTATCCTGTTACTGTTTTTCAGAGAGTCATACTTGCTAATTTGAAAGAGTTGGATATGGTTAATTTTGATATTATTCTGGGTATGGATTGGCTTTATTCTTGTTATGCATCTATTGACTGTTGTACTCATGTGGTTAAGTTTCAGTCCCTGGTGAGCCCGTCTTTGAGTGGTCCAAAAGTTCCGTGTCCCCCAAGATTCATTTTATCTCATATCTCAAAGCCTGAAAACTAATATCCAAAGGTTGTATCTATCACCTAGTTAGAGTCAAAGACATTAAGTTTGAAGCTCCAACCCTTCAGTCAGTTACCATAGTTAATGAGTTTCCTGATGTCTTTCTGGAAGATCTTCCAGGGGTACCTCTCGATAGAGAGATAGAATTTGGGATTGACCTTCTTCCCGATACCCAGTCCATATCTATTCCTCCCTACCGTATGGCACCTACAAAACTTAAGGAGTTGAAAGAGAAACTCAAAGATCTTTTCGATAAAGATTTTATAAGGCCCAGTGTTTCTCTTTAGGGTGCTCCTGTTCTATTCATGCGAAAGAAATATGGTTCTCTGCGTATGTGCATTGACTATCATCAGTTTAATAAAGTTATAATCAAGAATAACTACCCTCTCCCAAGAATTGATGGCCTGTTTAATCAGTTCCAAGGCACAAGTTATTTCTCCAAGATAGACCTTAGATCCAGCTATCATTAACTTAAAGTAAGGGAGTGTGATATCTCAAAGACAACCTTTCGAACCCGCTATGGTCATTTTGAGTTTCTAGTCATGTCCTTTGGGTTAACCAATGCTCCAACGGCCTTCATGGATCTCATGAATCGAGTGTTCAAGCAATATTATGATATATTTGTCATTGTTTTCATAGATGTTATCCTTGTATACTCCTATAGTGAGGATGACTATGTGGATCATCTTAGAATTGTCTTGCAAACTCTTAGAGATCACCAGTTGTTTTCCAAATTTAGCAAGTATGAATTTTGGCTAAGGTCAGTTGCTTTTCTGGGTCATATTATTTCCACCGAAGGCATTAGAGTCGATCCCCAAAAGACAGAAGCTATAAAGAATTGGCCTAGACCTATCTCCCTATCTGACATTAGGAGTTTCTTGGGTCTAGCTGGCTATTACCACCATTTTGTCGAAGGTTTCTCTTCTATTGTGTCTCCTATGACCGGGTTGACCCAAAAGAAAGTTAAGTTCCAGTGGACAGATTCTTGTGAGAAAAGTTTTCAGGATTTGAAGACTCGACTCACCTCAGCCCTAATGTTAGCTTTGCCTGATGATAAGGATGGTTTTGTGGTGTATTATAATACCTCTAGAGTTAGTTTGGGTTGTGTGTTGATGCAGTGAGGTAAGGTTATAGCCTACACCTCCAGACAGTTAAAACCGTATGAAAAGAATTACCCAACCTATGATATTGAATTAGCAGCTGTGGGTTTTGCTTTGAAAATCTAGAGACATTATTTGTATGGGGTTCATGTTGATATGTTTATGGATCACAAAAGTTTGCAGTATGTGTTTACTTAGAGGGAGTTGAATCTTCATCAGGAGAGATGGTTAGAATTGCTAAAAGATTATGATATGAGTGTGTTGTATCACTGGGGCAAGGCTAATATAATGGCGGATGCCCTTAGTAGAATGTGTATGGGTAGTATAGCTCATGTAGAGAATGATAAGAAAGAATTAGCTTGTGATATGCATCGTTTGGCTAGATTGGGTGTTAGGTTGCTTGATTCCGCTGAAAAGAGTATGTTAGTGCAGAGTAGTTCCAAATCTTTTTTAGTTTCAGAAGTAAAGGAGAAGCAGGATATGGATCTTAGTTTGGTCAGACTGAAGGAGTCAATTAAGGACCAAAAGGTAGAGGTTTTCTCCCAAGGGAAAGATGGTGTGTTGAGATTGCAGGGTAGATTGTGTGTTCCTAGTGTTGATAATCTAAGGTAGAGAATTATGGCTGAAGTGCATGACGTGCAATATTCTATTCATCCTGGAGCTACCAAGATGTACCGCGATTTATGGAAAATCTATTGGTGGAATGGTATGAGGAAGGATATAGCTGAGTTTGTAGAAAAGTGTGCAACATGCCAACAAGTTAAGGTAGAGCACCAAAGATCTGGTAGTAAGATGGAAGAGTTTAGCATTCCTACTTGGAAGTGGGAAGAGGTGAATATGGATTTTGTGACTGGGTTGCCACTTTCATGTCGTCATCATTATTTTATTTGGGTGATTGTAGATAGGTTGACTAAGTCAGCGCACTTCCTACCTATGCATACTTCTTATACAATTGAGGATTATACTAGATTGTATATTTGAGAGTTAGTCAGGTTGTATGGAGTTCCCTTGTCCATCATCTCAAATAGGGGTACTCAGTTCACTTCATAGTTTTGGAGAGCTTTCCAGAAGGGTCTTGGTACCCAAGTTCATTTGAGTTCCACTTTTCATCATCAGACAGATGGGCAGGCTGAGAGGACCATCCAAACTATAAAAGACATATTGAGGGCATGTGCTCTTGATTTCAAAGGTAGTTGGGATAAACATTTTCCATTGATTGAGTTTGCATATAATAATAGTTACCATGATAGCATCCAGATGTCACCATTTGAGGCTTTGTATGGGATGAGATGTCGATCACCCATAGGTTGGTTTGAAGTGGTTAAAGCCACTTTGGTTAGACCTGATGTGGTATTTGAGGCTATGGATAAGGTGAGGTTGATTAGGGAGAGGTTGAAGATAGCTCAGAGTCGTTAGAAGTCATTTACAGATGTGAGGAGAAGAAACCTTGAGTTTGAAGTTAATGACTTAGTGTATCTAAAAATTTTGCCCATGAAAGGGGTGAAAAGGTTTGGGGAAAAGACGAAGCTTTGTCTTCGATACGTTGTCCCTTATAGTGTTTTGAGCCGTGTTGGGAAAGTAGCCTATGAGATTGAGTTGCCCGCAGAATTTTCACACCTTTTTTTTCACCCGAAAAGATATCATTTTAAAGTTCGTAAGGGTTTTTATTGTTAAAGTGACAAAACATTAAAAAGTTATTTTGAAAAAGGATTAATTACATTTTTATTCAGATTCGCCACTTGGCATAATCCGGTGTGCCAAGTAACCTTTGGAAAATCCTTTTCAAAATGATTTGACTCTTGAAAACTGGTTTAAAAACAGTAATTCCGGCTAATGAATTCTATTGACCGAGGGGAAGGTGTTAGGCACCCCTCAATCTCGTGGTCGCTTGGTGGAGCGTATCAACTAATTTGACATTATAAAATGTATAAACCACATAAACACACGAAACGAGCAAACAAACAAATCAAAAAAAATTCAAAACTAAAATAATGTCCAGTCCAAAATATACAATCCAAAAATAGAAAAATACAAAAATAGAAATTCTATTCTAGACTAATACTAAACTATGCTCCACCCTAAGTTCCGGGCCTTGACCATGCACCATCTTCCAGTACAAATTTCTCGGGGCATTCGCCGGATAAAATAATACAGATACTTCAGTGCATTCCCTGGCCAAATGAGTACAATGAGTCGAATACGATAGAACAAAACCTTTTCAACACATATCTCAAACATTCCATCAATCCACAATCTCTAGATTCGCCTTCCTAAACCTACTATTTTCCTACCTCATTCGACCAAGCATGATACTATCGCGAAATTGACAATTAGACACGAAAGCAACAATAACAATGAATCAAAACAACTAATTTATTCTTCTTTTATCAAATTTTGATCCCCCAAATCCATTAACCAATGATTAATACTTGCTTCAATTATCAATCAATTTTCACTCGGAATCCAATATCAACAACACAGAACAAAGATTCAAACATACCAAACAAATCATTCACATTCACGTAAAAATTAAAGGAGAGAAGATAGAATTGGACCTCAAAAAAAAGCTTTCGATTAACTGATCTTTCTGAATAGAACCGCGTCCAACGGAACATCAACATCGAACATCTATTACAAACCCAAATCATCAAACTTCAAACTATTTTGTTCTATTTTTGCCATCACGAACCAGATTTGAAAATCACAGGACCTAAACCCACTTTCCTGATCGTGTATGTGCGTGTTTAGTACTGTTGGTCAACCTACGAGCTACGTTGAACTTTGAAGTGACTAAAAGATGATAGGGACGATTTTTCAGATGAGAATGGTGAGGAAAAAATGGATTCCGGTGAGAAACTCATCGGAATAGTACAAAACAATGGTCATTCTCGCTGGTTTTTCTGATTTGCTCCCCCTTTTCACTATTTTCTATCAATCCCTTGATCTCTCTCTCGTGTGCGCGAGTCGTCAAGATGAGAAGAAAAGAAAGAAAATATGAAATCCTTAAAAATAAAGAGCTCCTTTTTTTGACCCATCTCTCGTCTCTTTACTCTCTACCGGTTCTCCTCTCTTCTCTAACTCTACTATGTGTGTGTGTGAAGAGCACGTGCAACTCTGATTATTGTATAAGGTTTTCGGTATGATGTGAATATGGTGAGGTCCTGATGAAGATGATGATAAAATAAAAAGGGAAGAGACTAGGAATTTCATCTATGTGGAGTGTATATGTGAGGGATGAATGTGCGAATATGATGATGATGTGGGTCCCCAAATTTTGTTGTTGTGCTCCATATTTATGGTGAGTGGAGTGTGTATATTCTGTTAAGTGTGGTCCCTCCTTCTATTTTGATTATTTGTATTATATGTCTATTCCCTTTTTTTTGCTTTGTGTCCAAGAAAGGTAAGGAGGAGGGGGGTCATGTGGGTAGGTGAATAGGGGTATGGGGTGGGGTAGGTTATTAGGATGAGGTGTAAAGTTGGTTAGGATAGGGTTGTTATTTTTGTATTTTTGTGGGATATAATCACACGGGTGAGGGTACACACTAAGACAAGGGTAAAATAGTAAGAATGCTTTCAGGGAGAGATAAAATTACGTGTCTACATCATGACCCTCTTTGCATGTATACACAAAGTATTTTCATACAAAGAAGCAGACAACGAAATAGAATTTTGACCCGACCATTATTCAAAGGAAGAAACAAAAGAAAGAAGGACAACCAATTTGGAGAGTCGAGTGAGGTTCCATCGATGTTCCGGTCCGCGACTCTGTCATTACATCAAAAATAAAAATTACAAGTTGAAAACATAAATGAAATTACAAAAACCTATCTGCGCAGCTTATTTTGGACTCTTGACTTGAGTTTCATCACCCTATTCTTCAGGCGGGCTCCTGACTTTCACTTTCTTCACCCTGTTCTTCAAGCGGGTTCCTAACTTACAATTTCTTCACCATGTTCTTCAGGCGGGTTCCTGACTTCCAACTTCCCTCACTTGTTTCTTGATTTTCAATTTCTTCACCCTGTTCTTCAGGCGGGTTCCTGACTTGCTATTTTTCAATCTGTTGACTTTCAATTTCTTCACATTGTTACTTGACTTTCAACCTCTTAACCTTGTTTATTGATTTTCAACTTCTTAACCTTGTTGCTTGACTTTAACTTCTTCACCATGTTACTTCACTTTCCATTTATTCGTCATGTTCTTCAGGCGAGCTCCTGAAATCACATCAAAACTAGAAATAAAATTATCCCAAACAAAGAAATACATCTTCTATGACTTAAATTGAATGATTTGACTAGAAGGTATGCCTTATAGGAATCACAAGTAATGACTCGACTAAAAGGTACGTCTTATATAAATCAAGGAGAATGACTCGACTAAAAGGTACGTCTTCTAGGGGTCAAGGGTATTGACTCGACTAAAAGGTACATCTTATAGGAATCGAGGGGGAATGACTCGACTAAAAGGTACGTCTTCTAGGGGTCAAGGGGAATGACTCGACTAAAAGGTACGTCTTATAGGAATCAAAGGGAATGACTCGACTTAAAGGTACATCTTCTAGGGGTCAAGGGGAACGACTCGACTAAAAGGTATGTCTTATAGGAATCAAACGGATTGACTCGACTAAAAGGTATGTCTTTTAGGGGTCATGGGGAATGACTCGACTAAAAGGTACGTCTTATAGGAATCAAAGGGAATGACTCGATTAAAAGGTACATCTTCTAGGGTTCAAGGGGAATGACTCAACTAAAAGATACGTCTTATAGGAATAAAAGGGAATAACTCAACTAAAAGGTACGTCATCTAGGGGTCAAGGTTCAATTTAAGAAGTGTATCACCTAGCAAATGAAAATTAAAACCCCTGAACAAGAAAGTGTGTCTCTAAGGGAGATAGGATGATAAATTTTTACCATGATTAAAACCTGTGCAGCAACATTGCTTCCTGCATTTGTAAAAGTGAGGCATTGTAGCCCTTGATGTTTATGCTTTAAAATCCTTGAGTTGAAGGTGACATGTGTTCCTGTTTCATGCAAAGAAAAGTTGTGAGTTTAAGAAAAAGGAGGCAGGTTTGTGGCTTTGGCTTTTGTGGCAAACACTCTTGCCATCATCATATTTAACCTTGCTTCCAACCATTACATATATCATTGACTTAATGCATCATCGACCCAAACTAAGATTATTAAGAGTGACTTTGAAACAAATACAGTATCTTTTCTTTGTCATGCTCCTCAGATAAACCCTTTGAACTTTGGTATTTTCATGAGGTCCCAGACTTGTCTGTCGACAGAACTTTCTGTATGCCTTATTTTGGCTCACAATCATATATCTTTCATGTCTTGGCCTTTTGTCTCGCTTTTTCTAATTGAAGAAGCTGGTAGCCTGTTTTCAAATCTTTTCTCACTTATTTTGACACGAAATTGACTCAAAGACAAGAAACGAAAAAAAGAATGACAATTTTTGTTTGGATAACTAACTCAAGAAAGATAAAATAAAAATAAAGAGAAGAAAAAAAAGAAAATAAATGTCCCCTTTTGAAACAAAGAAATGAAAAATTCATCTAAAAATGACAGTCAACACTAATGATTATGCCATGCATTTTGGATTAAGCAGCTTGATCTTTTCATCTAAACTTTCTACCCATTGTTGTTGAGTTAATGGCCTTGAAACTGAGTTGCTTCTTTAGGTCAATTGTATTTAAGACCCCATTCGGCTAGTGGTGCCTTGAAAGTTTTTCGCCAACAAACTTCTCTCATTTTGTTTTCCTCAGTTCACCATTGTCATATGGTGTTTGTAAGGGTTTTCCACTAATGAGACTCTCTTATCTTCATTTCCCTTAACTCACAGTCGTCTTATGGCGCCCATGAGAGTTTTCACCGCTAAGACTCTCTCATTTTTATCTCTCTCAACTTATCATAGTCGTACGGTGCCCATGAGGGTTTTCACTAATAAGACTCTCTCGTTTTTATTTCTATCCCGATTTTTTATGTTGAGGAAGACAAGTAGTTCCCAAATGTATCATCGTATCCCTTGCATGCTTAGCCTTAATATCCTAAAAGATTGATCTGAAGGTCTTTCTTTGGTTGTAACTTGGCTTTTGGATAGGGTTAGAAAGAAAGGATGGCATGGGGCCCAAACGATACTTGAAGTGGGGTAGGACTTACAACTTTTGGAATCGACTCAAAAAATGAGGATTAACTCATGCCTCAGTTTCCTTTGAATGGGGTGACTGAAAATTGTTTATTTGGTTGGACCGAGCCCTAAGTAGGGCAGCCTACGTATCTCACCCCCAAAAGAGGAGAATCAGGTCACGCGTAGTTCTGGCGGTTCATTCTTTTGCTTGATTTTGATTTCCTTTTCTTTTCTTTTATTGACTCTTTTTTGGGGATTTTTCTAACTCTATTTTGCTTGACACTCTTTTTTTCTTTTTGGACACATTTTTTATCTTTTTTTTATACCTTTTGACTCTATTTTTTTCGTTCGACACCTTTCTTTTGAGCTTTGCTGACTCTATCTTGATTTCAAAAGAAGGGTATGAAAGAAAATATGACTAAAGCTCAAATGGGGTAAACAAAGGATGACACGATGTTTGGATAGCAGAATGACATGCCTTCATCATATCAATCCTTGAAAATGCAAGTACATATCATGCAATATGAAAGTGAGAGATGAAGATCATTTTTGATATTTTTTACAGCACTAATTTTAACTGAGACTGTGCGTCGCTACTTTTTCTGCAAACTACATCTTTGTTGTACATTCCTCATGCTTTCGTGGAGCTAATTTTTCTATTTCTTTTGATGTAGGATCACACATCCACTATTTGACCTAATTGAGATATGTCTTTCAAATGCTGACCAAGTTATTCTCATGATTCTCAAAATAATTGCCTTAATTTTCAAAGAAGACTTCAACTTGATCACCAAATGCCCCAGTACTCTATCTATTTTCTCAGACGCTCTCTTTTTCTAACTTTAACCCTTTGATTCAATGCTCATGCTTAAACTGGATTTTAAGATCTGGCTGAAAATTTCACTAGCATGTCATATCATTAGAGTCAACATAAAATGTACTATGTATAGAAAACAAACAAACAACACATATTTAAAAGACAAAGGATAATGGGACACTTCATTTAGTTGAAACAAAAGATAGAAGGGTTTGAACATAAATGACAAAAGGACAAAAAAAGATAGATCCCGAACTACAACCTTGAAATAATTCGGATAACAGAAAATAAAACAAAACAAACAACCAAACCTCTTCCTAGTAGGGAGAGGAGTGAATTCTCAATTGCTCAGCCTGACATCTTAGCCATTAGTTTGCATATTAGCATGACTAGAGTTTCCCTCACTTCAATGTTCTGCACCATAATTGATCTATCTTGAATCATCTTTTCAATTTCTCTTTTCAAATCTCGACAATCTTTAATATTATGACCCTGAGCATTAGAATGATACACACATCATATATTAGGATCAAAATTTCTTGAACACCGGTTAAGAGTGCACCCAAGGAGAGGGGTGATCATGCCCCATTGTACCAATCTCTGAAATAAACTGGCATACAACTCTCCAATTGGTGTGAAGCTTTCTCTCGACTTTAGCCTCATTTCATTATTTGACTTGGATCGAAAATCAAGCTTAGAAGGGTTTTGGTATGTTTGTGGATTTAGAGAATGACTCTGAGGAGTTGGTGTATTCCACTGTGGGTAAGATGGGGATTGAATATGAGGTTGTGCATTATATACTGGATATGGAGGTTGAGGAGCAGAGTATAATGGATTTTGGGAGTGATTATGTGGAGCTTGGGTATGACCTTAGGTTTGTGCCTGAGAGTGATGACAACGGGGTCTTCTTGACCGTTCCCTCTATCCAACTATAATAGTACATGCATCTTCTTCATTCTTTGTCTCCTCAACATTTCCTAAACCCTTTTGAATTTCTTGAGTAGTCGCTTTTAATGTTGCAAAACTAACAATGCGACCAGTCTTAATTCTATCCTCTATCATCTCTCCCATTTTAAGGACCTCAATAAATGGCTTGCCTAATGAAGGTAACAAGTGTTGATAATATGTTTTATCGTACGCTTGAATAAACACCTCCACTATCTTGCTTTCTTTCATTAGTGGTTTCACCCTAGATGCTTGTTCACGCCATCTGATCGCATACTCCCTAAAACTCTCAGTATTCTTCTTCTTCATATTGGTTGGAGATTTTTCATCAGGGATCAATTCCACATTATATTGAAATTGTTGCACAAATTCATTAGTAAATCATCCCAACTATTCCACCTATCAATATCCTGATCAACAAACCACTCTGAGGCTAGACCCGAAAGACTCTCACCAAAGTAATCCATAAGCAGTTCTTCTTTGCCTTCAACACCTCTTAGTTGGTTACAATAATGTCTCAAATATGCCACTGGATCCCCGTGTCCATCATACTTCTCAAACTTTGGCATCTTAAAACCGAAAGGGAGATGAACACCTGGAAACATGCACAGATCTTTATATAAGACACTTTTGTACCCCCAGTCCCTTGGAGATTCTTCATAGCCAGTTCCAAACTTCTCAATTTTCTGGTCATTTCTTCTTGTTCTTCTTTTATAACAGGCTTTTCGGCATTAAGAACAAATTCAGGCGGATGAGTGTAGCCATAAGGATCAGTCGACTTAAATGTGAGCTCGGGAGCATAATGTTGATCACTTGAAATATTCAATACAGGGTCGCTTTTAGAGTGGGGAATCACAACCGTTGGATTGACATTAAAAGTAGGAGCTTTAGGCGGGGGTGGCACTACAAAAGCATGAACAACAGATGGAGACGAGTAAGTGGTAGTTTTGTGTTGAGGAGTGAGGAAAGGAATATTGGAAGTGTTTGGATAGTGTTGCCCTGGAGTAGTCCCTGATGCATATTGTGGCATGAAAACAAAAATGGGAAAATGTGCATGTGACACAGGAGGCAAGCTAGAAAGATATTCCAGATTATCAGTGGGAACTGGAGGAGGCGGCAACCCATTAGCCCAAACTCGATGCATTTCTATCATTTGTTGCCTTAATTTTTGAATCTCTTCATTAGCTCCTAAATTCTCATTCTCCGAACTCCCTGTCGAATTAGTGACAATAAACTCGGTATCCTTATTGGCCATAACTTTTTCTGTAACTTGGTGCACCATGGAGGATCAGCCAAAATGCCACAAACCAACCACCTTAAACTAACTGAACAAAAGAAACATCAAATGTGTTAGAGTTCAAAACCTTTTTTTTTATATTTTTTCCTTTTAGAAAAGATCACCGAACCCAAGAAGGGCGCCTACGTATCTCACACCCGAGAGAGGAGAATTAGGTGTGCGTAGTTCATGAAGTCTTGCCAAAATGGCCAATTAATTCTTATTCCTTTCTTTTTTTTTTCTTGAAACTTTAAAAAGAAAAGGAACTAACAAATTGTCAAAAGAATTGACAATTTTTTTTTTGCATTTTTCATGTTTAAACTCCCTATACAAAATGAAATCTATGATTACCAAAGAAAAATCTTTTTGGATTTTCGATTTTGAATTTCATATGAACATGAAACTTGAACCTATTAAAGAAAAAATCTTTTTTGTAGTTTTCTTTTAAAGATGTATATGAAACATCTACTCTAAATGAAGAGTGAAGAAAAGCTTTTTAAATTTTTTTAAATACGATCCCCGAACCAACAATAGGCTGCCTACGTATCTCACATCCCGAAAGAGGAGAATCAGGGGTGCGTAGTTTGTCCAGATTGGACAATTAAGGATTATAGAACAAACAAAACCTTGACTTGAGAGACACGACTGAACGATGAAAATAAAATTTTTTTGGGTTTTTAATTTGACACTTCATACAAAAATGACATCAACAACTATGAAAGAAAAATCTTTTTGGTATTTTCGTTATACGAAATGTAAAAAAT
>JAPEIP010000010.1:9334500-9354703 GCA_026120095.1 Capsicum chinense | reverse complement strand
ATAGTTTAAACACTCCTAATAGACCTAGTGGTGAAAATGATGGTATAGCTTGCCTTAGAAACTATAGCCTATATGCTAACCCACTGTGGTGCGACAACATTCCTCCTAAAGATGGAAATCTCTTCTTGGAAGATGAGAGTACTCTTAAGGGTAAGGAATGTGTGGTCTTGAAAACTCCTTTTTCTTCTACTTTGTGTGGCTTTTCCGAGGACACCATAGTAGAACTAGAATTGAATGCCACTTTTCTCTACTCTCTCTTTACTTGTGATGATATGTATGCCAATGTAGAGAGTAGGTCGTGTGGTTGTGGTAAAGACTACAGGAAATGGGTATGTTTTTTAGAACCATGTCTATGGCCACTCTTCCCATTTGATCCCGGTGTCATATAAGGGTGGGGAAGATTTACTCTCGGCTTAGGTACGTTTCTTTTGGGTGCTTATCATAGCCAAGTCCTTGGTGAATTTGTAGATGGCTTCATAATGTTTAACACTAAGGACTATTGGTTATATTTCAAATATGAACCACCTTGGCAGGTAGAGACGTTGTTGGCCGATACTTGAACTCAAAGGGTCCTCGATTTCTTTTTTTTTAGGGTGGGCTATTTTGAGTGCATACCATTATTGTTTATTTTTGCTAATCTTAACCCTCATTCCATGAGGAAGTGTGATTGTTTGTCTCTCTTTGATTTTGCAAGGCATGGATTCGAGGTCGAATCCTTTTTAAGGAGGGAATGATGATACAAGTACGACCACGAAGATGGACGCATGTGAGAATGTAATGAACCCGGGGCTTGGAGTGTGCGAGTGAAGGACTTAAAACACACCAAACCGACCCTAATATCATACTTGGAGTGTAAAGATGAGCCTTGGAACACAAGAAGGCAGCCCCTAAATACACTTGAAGGGAGCCTAGCTCTTAAAGGGGCATTTTGGATATTTTGTATTTTATTTGTAACCTAGTATAAATAGAAAATTGTAGGGCTTTTAGACTTAGATTATTCATGATGTTGTAAGTCTTGAAACACAAAGAAACACAAGTCCTCTCTCCTTGAGGCACCAAAATCGAAATTAGGCATAGAGAGTGTGGAATCACTCTTGTTGATCTCATAGCTTGGAAACGTGATGCTTGGGAGGTGGATTCCGACCTTGTGTCTTCATAAGAGATAGGTGAACGTTGTGTGTAGTGTTAAGGGTCCAAGAGTGGAATATGCTCTTGGGTTCTTAAGATTCTACCTTCATTAAGTCTATCTAACTATCCCTTTACTTTTATTGTAATCTTGTAGTAGTTTGTGTTCTTGTAACCGTTTCTATCTCTTGTTAGTAAAATCGTGTGTTATTCCTATCTTGTTATTGTTGTCCATCTCGTCATATTGTTGCTGTTTTAGTGTATTTACACCTTCAATATCTTGTTGTTATTGTGTTTTTATTGTTGTTGCAGTGAATCCGAGAGTGGTCACCAAAGGAGTCCGCGGTTCTTCAAACTTGTGGACTGATTTGGTGTTTGTTTCGTGTTTCCCTTGTGCATTCTTGTATCACACATCATACGACAAGTACCCTCAAGTCGTATGATGTCCAGAAGCTCAAACTCAAGGAATTTTCTAAGGGTCAAAACCCAAGGTGTTTCAATTCGGCCCCAAATGACGCGTAAAGGCAAGCACAAGCACCATTTAGCACAATAATTCCCATCAAACTTCCCTTTAACCAATGCTAGAAAACAAAGATATTAAGAACAACACATACCTCAAGCACGAATTTTCGAAACGGGAAACAAATGCGGATACTTGGATATCATGTCATCTTCCGCTTCTCAAGTAGCTTCTTCAACCTTGTTGTCCCTCCAAAGAACCTTTACCAAAGCCACATTCTTTATCCACAACCGACGAACTTGTCGATCAAAGATTTCAACCGGGACTACCTCAAAAGATAAGGAATCTGAAATATTTAATCCTTCCAAAGGAACAACCTATAAAGAATCATCTACGCACTTTCTCAACACAGAGACATGGAAAATCGAATGAATGAAGCTCAAACTAGATGACAACGATAACTCATACGCAACATTACCAACCCTTCTCCAAACCAAGTATGGACCAATATACCGAGGACTAAGTTTCCCTTTCTTACCAAACTGCATTACTCCCTTCATGGGAGACACCTTCAAAAACATCCTATCCCCATCCTCAGCCTGCGTCACACTACTGTGGTGCTTCATGATCCCTACTTCCAAATTGAGTCTATGTCACACTCTTCGTTTTCTGTATTAACTCGTTATGTTCATTCTTTGATTTTACACAACCCTAACGATTGGAACCTTACTTTCTCAATTCAAAACCCTAATAGTGATTATGATTTATATTACAATGGTCTCAAGATCAACATATCATTCTTTGTAGTGCTAATGTATCTGGTAACTTATATCAAGATGCAAAAGCTCAAACGTCAATTGATTCAACGTTTGCAGCTTTGCCCGAGCCATATGTTGAATGTAAAAAAGAATCTGTGTGGGTAGAAGTGTGCAAAAACCGAATCGATAAAAATATTATTGATTTATTGTTATTTGGTTAACGATTTTTTAATGATTTTATAAAAAAAAAATTATTGAGTTATTGATTCGATTTTTTCTTATTGGGTTATTGGGTAAACCGATGGCCCAATAAGAAAATATATATATATATATATATTAACAAACATATTATTTCAATTATACAAACTCTTAATTTCTCTTAACAACATTTAGTTCAAACATAAAGATTCTTGTAAATAAAAACACATTATGTAGGATTTTTGTTTGCAACTAAAATTCAATTTTTTTCCATGTTAGTTACTACTATTTCTATTTTATGAGCATTTTCTTATTGGTTAAATTGAAAATCGAACCGCTAAGGACTAAAAACCGATAAATCGATTAAAAATCTCTTATTGGTTTAGCATATTTATAAATTGAACTGATAATATGTAAAACCAAACTGACCGATGCACTGGTTGGGGATGGGGGGGTTAGTTTAATTTGCGTCTTCTTTTGTGCTTTTGTAGATAACTTGTTATGTTGTTTCCAAGACTTTATTATCTTCTATTGGCATGCTTAATTTGCATTTGCTCAGAAAGTTGCTTCATTGGAATTTCAATACAGAATCAACAACTATTAGTTAGTACAAATCAATTTGATTGTTAATCACTACGAACACGAGCCAACTTACCGCTAAAGATTACACTTCCGTCAATTTAAGCACTTATGGGAGTTTCCAGAATGGATAGTAAAAACACAGTAACTTATGTTGCTCAAACTCTTCAAAAATGTCACCGGCCGCGTGTCCAATACTCCAAAAGTAGTGCATTTTGGAGGATCCGACATGGGCGTTGTAGCATTTTTGGAAAGCCACAGCAACAGTGTAAGAGAAGACAGTTGTAGAGGCATAGAAACGATTAAAACACAATTTCTACTAATTGAATGCTTCGTGGTAAGATGCATTTTTGAAGTGTATCAAACTCTTTTTCATTGTCTTGTCTGTCAACAAGTGATGGATAGAATCATATTACAAGATCAGAATTTCTTTTCCTTGAGGCAGTTTCAGAACATACATTACGAAAACTAATTTACTTGACATCTCGCGTTAGTCCAGAAGCAGAGAGTAATTTGTCCGCGCAAGTTTAGGATAAATGTTGCAGAGCAACTAACTCAATTCATTTCTGCAACTATTGCCGTCTCCTGGACCCTGTCATGTAAATTATACGCTATTATAACCAGAAACATATATATTGGTTCGACTTTTGAAACTTAGATTCACTTGGCTTTGCTAATAACACAACAACTGAACATAGATATTGATGCATTTCAAGATGTGAATTCTCAGAAACAGCACAGTGAAAAGTGAGAGCACAAGTTGTTTACCTCAAAGCCTTTTCTCGGTCAAAAAGATATTTGGTTACAATCTTCAGAATTGACGTCTTGGTGGGCGAGCTTCAGCAGGGCTTACACGGATGGTCCTGCCTTCTAGGTCCTACACCACAAAATTAAAATGGAAAAAGCAATCAAAACCACAATAGATAGGGAGGTAGTAATACAGTACGACTCAAAGCTCATTTTACTGAAAGAAAATCAAATAGAAGTTTACAGAAAAGAATGTGAAACTGATTCATGAATGATCTCAGTTTGATGGTATATCACATATCTACTAAATGAAGACAAAGAGTAATGACAGACACCTAATAGAGTTTAAGCAGAATGACAGACACCATCCATGCTTTGAAATTTTTTTACGATATACAAAAATACATGTGAAAGTTAACTCGGTATACAAAATCAGCCTGAATAGAAAATGTGATCAACGTGTAAAGACACGTGAGTATACAGAACATAAAGTAACATACATAATTTAGCCAAGTAAGAAAGACTTACAACACCGTCCAAGCTTTCAATTGCATTGTTGACCTCCTCGGCGGAACTGTATGTCACAAATCCAAAGCCCCTTGATCTACCGCTATCTCTATCATAGACTACTTTGGCCTCCACGACTTTTCCTTGCTCACTGAACAAGGTCTCAAGTGCTAGTTGGTCAACACCCCATGCAAGGTTTCCTACATAGACTCTATTGCCGCTGTCCATGCTTCCCCCACCCCTGCCTCCACGGAAAGAAGAATTGTCCCTGAAAGAATTCTCCCTTTTGGGTGGTGGTGGCCCAGAGTTCACCCTCAATGGCCTCCCGTCAATTTCCTACCAAAAGAATCAAAACATTTGCTCAGTGTCGAAACAAATTAAGATATCCAAGGCCACGAGAATTCAAAACTTCTGGGAATATTTAGACATGCACATTAGAGAAAAATAACCAAGAAAGACGACAAAGAAAAAGACTTTACATAGCCATTAAATTGTTGACAGGCAGCTTCGACTGCCTCTTTTGAGGACATTGTCACAAAGCCAAAACCTCTGCTTCTTCCTGAAAGCTTGTCATAGATAACCTGCAAAAGTTAGCAGCTCCAGTAAGTCCATTTAAACCACTCATCCAACTGTTTGCATCCTCACTCTCCCAATCAAGATTGAAAACAATGGCCTAGTCATACAATAAGATTATCAAGAACAAACCTTAAAGGCTCAACGTGGTTAGTTATTCAAAGTTTCAAACACTGCCAAGCAGAATTTCAATATAACAAGTCCATTAGCCTACCATCAACTCATTAACACTCTAACTGGACATCCAAACATCAAGAGGCCAAAACGATTTCCTTCTCTAACACCTTAAGGCATAAACAAAATTATGCAGAAAGAAACTTGTTGAATAGTGAAAACGGCCTCATTTTAATGTTTAAGTTGTTACGAGAAGACACTTAACTTATTACTCTTAGATAGGCAACATGTCCTCTCATGCTAAGTTGCGCAGATTCTTCACTTTTGATGCCAAATATAACTACTTTTGGAGAATCCGATATGCACCAGCTGACATTTTCGAAGAGTCCGAGCAGCATAGCTCTCATGTACTCTGCTGCGTTGAATTGCATCAACATCTTATCTAAGAGACTAAACTTTCACAAATAACCACTTCAAATTTACTAGTTTTAGGTTTACATAGACCTCAAGATTCAAACTTCACAAGGGTAGTTACTTAAACATAGCCAAATAAAACTTCATATCATCTAACAAAGAAGCCCACTTACAACATAGCTCTAATAACACGTGATGAGGAAGGGTTCTAATGCTCCAGTGCGGAGGTATGAGACACTGGCTATGGATGATTTTAGGCAGGGTAGAGGGAGGCCGAAGAAATATTGAAGGGAGGTGACTAGGCATAATATGGAGTAGTTACAGCTTACGCAAAACATGACCCTTGATAGGAAGGTGTGGAGGATGCGGATTAGAGTAGAGGGTTAGGGGTGAGAGGGCGTCGGTCGCTGAAGTTTCTTGTTCGTGGGTTGTGTGTTGTTTGTGGTTTCGAATATATAGTTTTAGTAGTATCTTGTGCTAGCGGTAGTTTATTTTGCCTATACAAGTTTATATGCATTTATGTTTTGTTGCTATACTGTTATTGGTTCTAAGCCAAGAGTCTATCGGAAATAGCCTCTCTACTTCTCCTGAGGTAGTGGTATGGTCTGCGTGCACTCTACCCTCCCCAGACCCCACTAGGTGGGAATACACCGGGTATGTTGTTGTTGTAGAGATAGCCACTTTAATTTCACTACTTTTAGCTTTGCCCAAACCTTAAAGATTCAAAACTCACATAGTTCATTAAATATAACCAAACAAGCCCTCAAACTATATAAACAAATAAACCCATGAAAAGGATTAAATATTTTACCTCCACAAGGTAGGGGGTACAAACCACTCTCCCCAGACCCCACTTGTGGGATTACACTAGGTATGTTGTTGCAATGTCACAAAATTACAAGCGTGCAAATGTGTAACGAGCACTTCAATTTTACTACTTCTAGGTTTGCACAGACCTTAAAAGATTCAAAATTTACGAAGGTACTTACTTAAAGATAGCCAAACAATACCTCAAATTACCTAAACAACTAAACCCACAAAAAGATTAAATCTTTTATTGCCTCAACTATCTCAACATCTACAACACGCTCAAAAAAGAACGCATCTTTACTCTTTTGCAACTCTTTAATTCTAAATTTCCACACGGCATAGTTAACACCACAAGATTAAACGACATTTTGGTACATTCTAGCTATCTTTAGTTTAAGACAACAAGATTCAAAGGTCTTATTTACTTTATTAAACTATGTTTCAAGTCAAAAACAGAAAACAAATTGAGTAAATCCCCAAAAACATAATATCTTTAATTACCTCGACCATAATATTAAACGGTATTTTGGTACATTCTACCTCTACTTAGCTTACGACTACCAGATTCAAAAGTGTTCTTTACTTCTTAAATTCCGTGCACGTCAAAATCACATAAACAAATTGAAAAAGGAGTAGTAAAACCCACAAAAAGAAAGATTTAATCTTTAATTACCTCAACCATCAGATTACAACAACAACAACAACCATATACACCAATATAATCCCACAAAATTGGGTAATTACCTCAACCCTAAAATCAAACGATATTTTGGTACATTTTACCTATCTTTAGTTTAAGACCACCATAAATATGTCACTGGTACGTAACTCAACCAAAAAAGCTAGCTCAAAAAGCGAGAATTGCCCATGTACATACAAACAGACCACTCACCCATTCCCTAACCATTGTGTATTCTAACCGTACTCTAAAAAGGGCAGCCGGTGCACTAAAAAGGGCAGCCGGTGCACTAAAGCTCCCGCTATACGCATGATATGGGAAAGGGCCCCACTACAAGGGCGCCTTACCTTGCATTTCTGACAAAGCCGGTTTTCAAGGCTTAAACACTCTCTAACAATCACAAAATTCAAAATTGATTAATTATTTTCTTGAACTCCGCACCAAGTCAAAAATAAAACAAACAAATTGAAATGAATAGTGTAAAAGTAAACCCCACAAAGAAAAGACAAAAATCTTTTACTACTATATTACCTCAACCATCTCAACTTCACCAGCTTGTTCAAAAAGCTCAGCAAGTGCAGCACTATCAACACTAAATGGCAAATTCCCAACAAAGATTTTCAAGTCAGGACTAACATCCCTTTCTTCTTCTACTTCTAATTCTCCACCATCATCACTACTCAAACCCCCTTCAACTTCCTCAATCTGATCAAAATCAGATAGAGTAACTCTCCTAACAAACCGCGAAGACAAACAAGATTCAAAGTTTCTTGATGAAGAGGAAGATGATGATGATAAAGAAAGGTTTAATGAAGAAGGTGGAAGTGAAAAGAAGGATATAGAGGATGTTTGTGAAGTGGGTTTAGGGAGTGTTTGTGGTGTAAGTGAAAGGAAGTGAAGGGAAGAAGATGAAGAAGCCATTGGAGAATTCTTGAAGATAAGATTTTTCTTGTGAAGAGATGGGTGTAGTGTAGATATGGGGAGATATATAATGGATTGTGAAATTGTGGATATTTATTGGGTTGGAGATATTTTGGGTCTATTAATACAATGGATATTTTTGGGGTTGGGTTTTGGGAAGATAAGGCCCATGGGCCATGTTTGGTTGAAGCCTTATTTTTTAAAAACAATATAAATCCTGACAGTTTGGAGATTAATTACAGAAAATTTTAACTCAAAATTATACAAATACACAACTTATATTTTCAATATTATAAAAAATCTCAACTCTCTAAATATATTACAAAAATCCCAACGTATATACAGAATGTCATGTATATGTCGGCTATGTGTATATTAATAGGGGGAGAGTAAAGTAATTAAAAAAGTGGGAGAGGGTGTAATTACTTCCAAAAAGGTTGGTATTTATGTTATTTATACAAATTTTAATATTTTGCATAATTACTAAAAAATTTAATTTGGGTCTTTTGAGATACATAAGGAGGGTCCAATATATCCAATAAAGATACATTTTTCTTTTGTAAAGATACATAATTAGTTCCCGATATATTTTTTCTCGATTTAGGTCTGTCAAGATATATAATACATCCAACAAAGATACATTTTTTTCTTTTGTAAATCTACATAATTAACTCTCGATATATTTTTTATGATTTTGAGTTTGTCTAGATGTATAATTAGTTCCTGAAACATCCAATGAAGATACATAATTAATTGGAATTTTTGTAATTATTTTATAAAGGCAGAGATTTGTGTAAATATAATAAGTTAAGGTGTATTTTTAGGT
Organism: Capsicum chinense; assembly: GCA_026120095.1. NCBI lineage: Eukaryota > Viridiplantae > Streptophyta > Magnoliopsida > Solanales > Solanaceae > Capsicum > Capsicum chinense. The sequence continues at coordinate 9,345,992 of JAPEIP010000010.1, read as the reverse complement.
TATTTTTTTCTTTTTCTTTTTTTTTTTTAATGATAGTTGAGACCATATTATGACATGGGCAATTGTAGCTTGCTCAAGTGGTTGAGCATTTTCACTATCAATGAGGATCTAAGTCACACTAGAGGACAAGTGTCAATACTATAGATCCTCTTGGGAGTGGGATGGAAAGAAAAGGTCATAGCATGGTATGGTGAAGCGCACTGTTATTTCATGGAAAAGCGAATATATATACATCGTGTAATGACAAATTCAAAATACGAGATCCGATAAAAATGGCAGTAAAATTATGAAATTTTTGTAACTTTCGATAGGTATTAATCCACGGTTTGGGTGGTGAGTTCAGGCTACGGGTAAAATTTTGGGCAAAACTTCTCGGACAGTCCTCTGGTGGCCTATTAAGTGGATAAATTGTGTTCATTTAAAAAAAAAAAAAAAAAAAAGCCCAAAGGCATCGATAGACACTCAAATTTGTTGCGAAAATTTACTTAAACCCCTAAACTAAGGCTAATTTCTATCAGACCCGTAAACCCCCCAAATTTTATTCCAATTGGATATTTTTTGCTTATGTGGCACTGCGCGTGCAATGCCATCGTGGGAGGCTAATTTATATCCTCAATGCCATTTTTTATTTTTATTTTTTAAAAAAATTTATAATTTTTTTTAATAATTAATTATTTTAAAAAAATAACTTTTTAATAATTTATTTCATTTTTAAAAAAATTTTATAATTTTTTTAAAATAATCTGTTTTTTATTTTTATTTTTAAAATAATTTTAGAATTATTTTTTAATAATTTCCTCAATGCCATTTTTATATACTTTTTAAAAAAAAATTATAATTAATTTTAATAATTATTGGACCCACAATGCCACGTGTCATCTTCCAATTAGCTCGTTTTGCCACATCATCAAGTGTGTGCAACACACACTTTGACCTTTTTGCTGATAGGGAAAAAAATGTCTAATTGGAACAAAATTCGGGGGGTTTAGGGATATGATAGGAACAGGCCTTAGTTGAGGGGTCTAAGTGAATTTTCGCAACAAGTTTGAGTGTCTGTCGATAACTTTGGCCATAAAAATATATATATGCAAGTGTTTTGCTTCAGATATATAGTCCACATACATGGTTGAAGTTCACCCATATATTGTTGAAGTTTAGCCATTTTTGCTTAAACTTCAATTGTATGTTGCTGAAGTTTAGCCATTTTTATTTGACTTTAGCATTTTTTTAGCTCGAACTTTAATCATATGTAATTGAAAGTCAATTGATTTCGCCTGACTTCAATCATTTTTTATATGATGTTCATACATATATGTGAATGAAGTTCAAAAAAAATGGTTGAAGTCGGTAAAAAATAACTGAACGTATAGTCATATATGATTGAAATTTCCGAAGAAATTATTAAAGTCTCACCTTTTTTGCTTGTACTTCACGTTGAAATGCATGTACTTTAGTGATACAACATTTTATTTGAAGTTTGGTTTTATCAAGCCTAACTTCAAACATCACATGTCCGAGTGGTTATATATGAAAGAAAAATTTAAAAAGCAAGTAATAGTTAAATGACGGTAACAAAATAGGCTGCCCCATAAAATTTCTACTTGCATAGCATGTTATACACATCACTTGCTTTGTAGGGTTGTTGCACACTTCTTTGCCTAGAAAACTCTAGTATTTTCACACAAGATAAGCACGTCTCGATTATCTTACAATCAATTATTCATCCATACAATTTTTTCATATCAGGGACTCAAACCCATGACTTCCGATTAAGGGTGAAGGAATCTCGATCACGTCACAGTCCATGTTGGTGACTATTAAATGTTAATTAATTACCCAAAGTGATTAATCTTGTAGGTTATAGATTTTTCTTTTCCTTTTTTCCTAGTACCAACTTAATAGAATAAAACAGTAACCAGTTGTAGATTATGAAATTGTTTCACAATAATGAAAGAGATAGGAAAGGCACAGTGGCTGGGTTGTTCCTTGCCACTTGCAAGGGCACAGTTGCAAACTGTCTCATCTGATATACCAATTGGCCTTGAAGAAGCCAAATTACACAATATTTTGGACCACAGATATCTTTTCTTGATTCAAATAAAGTACCTATGGTTGGTGCCACTCCACATAGACACACACAACTTTCATACAAATTCTCATAATTCAAATTGTCCACAAGTTTAAACTCTAGTTGGAATTTGCATAGAGATAGAGACACAATTGAATCAATATGGATTTAGTTAAGAATACAAATACAAAGGAAGTAGAGAATCCATATATAGACAATATTCAACTTATTGGGATTAAGACTTTGGTCATTATTAAGGTAAAATTCACAAATAATTAAGTGTTTTTTTTTTTTACTCTTTGAGTTTCGCCTGTTAAATTTGAAATTTCATAATAATGACTATTATTTTAGATTTGAAGTGTTCGACCAAAATGAAAAATACTTTCAAACAATAGCAAATGCAATTTTTCTACTATTAGGAAAAGGGTTTCAAGACTAAAATTTCTTACAAAAAATTGATATTTATCATACTGTCTCTCATTAATTTAATCCACAATCTATCAAACTATAAACACAACACTCTTTTCCTTAATACATATTTTTATTTTGTGTTAAATTTTATTCAACTAAATAAAAACAAAAACTTAGTTGAAGTCTTTCATAAAAAGATAACTTAAAATTATCGTTCTATTTAAATAAACATTAATTGTAAAACCTTAATTACTATTTTTTAGCTTGATATTCACAACTCACAAGCAATTGTAGGAAAAACTGGCCTAAGACAATTTGTTTATCAAATACTAAAAAAAATCACTTTTCTAGAATTGGTCAGATACAAACTACTTCCTCCTAAAAATTCTAATTAGAAAAGCTATTTTAACATAAATGCTTTCCAAAATAAGTAGTTTATACTCCCTCCGTCCATCTTTACTTGTTCACTTTTAACGTCCACTTTTGACTTGACACACACGTTAAGAAGCAATAAACAATAGGTAATTTTATTACATTACCCTTTTAATGTTTTGACTAATGCATTAGATAATGAATAGTATTTAATAGCAAGGGTAAAATGGACACAAATGATAAATTATTCATTGATTTTTCAAACTGAATAAGTATTCCTGCTGTTAGTAATATGAACGAATAAAGATGAACGAATGGAGTAGAAACTTGGTCAAATATGTGCTAAGTATCGAAAATAAATAAATCGAAATATACCATATTGATACAAGAGGATTCATATAATCAACCGCAACTAAGTAAAATTTGAGATATAGTTTATTCATTATTGAATTGATATGACATACACAAACAAGTATACACAAAAGGTACTAGTAATGTTTGTATACATTTCTTTTCATGGCTTTTGAACAAAATATGGGCATTGTGCTATGAATTTGAAGTATAAGCCTAGGTATCCCATCCAAAAAAAAAAGATATGATCAACAATAACTACGCCTCAGGCTCAAACAAGCTGGAGTCGACTATATGAATCCTCACTGGTCGCTTCTTCATTTAAGCTCGATGTGATAATATCCAAATGGATAGTTCAGAATAAGGAGGAGGCTGTGGTGGTTATGTTATATCACCTTCCATCCTATATCGACATGTAAAATCCCATCTTTAGAATTGATGAGATGGTACTTCTCGTTGATACGTCCATTGTATATCACATCCTTCAGTTGGATATCGACATAGCCAAGCAACTCCTGCAGATGAAAAAGGATGTTAGAATGCAACGAATATCAGTTTTTTGTTTTCGACAGTTGCAGAAATGGAAGTCGAGGAGATTTGTTGACGATGGTTTGTTTACCTTGGACCGAAAACCAAATCTTCTCTTCTTGCTCTTGACTTCAATATGTATTAGGTCCTTCAATGGAGCTTCTTCCAACATAAACTGGAATTCTTCTTCCCATTTTGGATTCCACGTTTTGTTCCTTGCCTACAAGTAGTCGGTAAACAAAGGTTACGGCAACAGAAGCCTATGTTGCTCGGACTCTTCAAAAATGTCAATGAGTGCGTGTTGGATTCGTCAAAACTAGTGCATTTTGGGAGAATATGTCACGGGTGCGGCATTGAAAGTGAAGAGTCCGCGTAACTTAGACAAAAGCAATAAGATGGTTAACCAGAGGCGAACGGAGCATGAATTCAACTGAATCTAATATTTTTGACACGGACAAAAACACACGCATAAATATATTAATTTTGAATCTTAAAGGTTGAGCTATCAAGTTTAAATTATGAATCCGTCTCTATGGTTAACGATATATGAGAGTGTAAGAATCACCTTAGTTTTCCTTTTTTCTCCTCTAACGACTACCACTGCATAAGGATTGGTATGGTGCTTCCCTTGTACATCTTCAGCAGCAATAACATTAACCAAAAGCAAACCGGCTCCACGCAAGGAAACGTCATCTGAAAGGCTAGAAACGCTCTCCTTTCTTTCGTGAAAACTAAAAGGTCCATTAAAGTTTAAACTGTCTTCTTGGAAAGGGATGAAGGACACTTCCAACATAATTTGGCCTCGCGGCTTCTTGTTCTGAGGGTCATTCGGGTTTGTGCTGTTGAGCAAATCAAGAGTTAGTTCTTTCTTCTCATATGGAGTGAGCAATTTCAGTGGCACGACTTGCATTCCCAACTTGTCATGTGCCCCAATCTGTGAAACAAAGTGAAAATCAGGATATTACAACAAAAACATACCCAGTGTAATCCCACAAGTGGGGTGTAAGGAGGTATTGTGTACACAGACCTTACACCTACAAGATAGAGAGGCTGTTTTCGATAGATGGATACATTAGTTGTTATTCTCGATTAAAAATAATCGAAATCAACAGGTTACAGTGTTTCGAGTGATTCATGTTTTCATGGAGACTGTTGCAATATCTTTTTCAAATGCACTTGTGCTAACCGGGTAACTTTGAACACCGAGTTGGCAATAAACATAACCCTTTGCTGATATTACAGCTTTTTAACTAACTTCTCTAGTTTTCAAAATCTTAATGCTTCTCCACCAAGTTAATATTCAACCATTTTACTCTTCAACTCCGAGGAAGTAAAAGAGGGTCTTTGAAATTTGAGATGGCTGATGTACAACAACAACATACCCAACGTGTTCCCACAAGTGGGGTCCGGAGAGGGTAGAGAGTACACATACCTTACCCCTACCTTGCGGAGATAGAGAGGCTGTTTCAGAAAGACTCTCGGCTCAAGCAAAACATAACACGACAGATCGAGAGACAATACCGAGATAGAATAAGCCAATAAGGCATAGCAAATAATGGAGAGAGCATAGCAGATCGTGCAGAGCAGAATTACGTGATTAAACGAAGCACAAGAAACAACAGGTAGTAGCAAATCAGAACCAGAATTGCAGCCATCAAAAAGCAACAAAGAAGAATATGTACATATGGCTTTGGAGTGCTATGATATATCAAATCAAGATTCTGACCTTTTCCCAGTCATACAGATGCAGCTGCAGAACTTGGGCCTCTGGATCCTTTACGGTCAATTTGAAATCCTCATCCCACACAGGATTTAGAGTGTTCATCTTTACTGTAGTCTTCTTTGCTGGAAGCCTGTCCCCACCTAAGCTGAGTTTAACATAAGGATCTGATTTACTCAAAAAGTCCATGTTCAAAAGTTTCTGAGCTCTCAGAACCTTCACGTGTAGTATTCCAACAGGCTTCTTCACAGCTCCTCTATTAAAATTACAAAGCATTAGTTAGCAAATATGAAAGTATTTGAGCATCCAACCCAATACCTTAAGGCATATAATGTATGTGGCTCGACGTGTGGAAGAGTGGACCGGAACAAAGAGTAGGTTCAACAAGTTGAAAAGTGGATGTGAAGTGGAGCCCAGAAAGTACGTTCAAAAGCCTAAAAAGAGTGTGAAGAATGGTGCTAATGACTCGATGAGCACTAAGAGAGAAGCCTAGAGCTGGCTCGACGAGTGGAAGAGTGGACCGGAACAAAGAGTAGGTTCAACGAGTTGAAAAGTGGATGTGAAGTGGAGCCCAGATAGTAGGTTCAAAAGCCTAAAGAATGTGTCAAGAATGGTGCTAATGATTCGATGAGGACTACGAGAAAAGCCTAAAGCTCAATAGGGTGAGTTCATAGAGGTAGCCTAGAACTTTAGAATAGGCAGAGAAAATATGAAATTTGGCTCTAAGAAAACCAAAGTACACTAGGCTACATTCCTTAAATTTGCCGAAACTATAACAACACAGAAGTATCACGACACCAAAAGTGAAAATGGCTGCCAGGAATAAGTCCATTGTCGATCAAGTAAATTATTGTTTGTTAACAACTTACATTGAACTGTCAAGAATTGGTATCTCAAGTGTTTGTGGCCAGAGGTAAAGCCTGGCGACTTGCTTGCTTATGGTTTCCTGCCACGGAACAAATTATCAATTAAAATTAGCTGAGAAGGGTAATGTATAAAAGACTCCTAGTCTGTAATACAGTCAGTTTGAATCTAGAAAACATAGAATGCAAGGTAGCGCTACAAACTTTATTCAGATCTACGTACTTCCGAGCGTAGGTAAACAACAATGGCCAAACTTAGATACAATGGTATCATAAGATATTTAAATGTTTACAAAGGACAATAGGTAGAGCAGACTCATTCAAGAACGTATGTCTTCAGCAGATAAATCTTGTTACATTACTCCTTTTTATAAGCTTTCCGAATTCAGTAACTTTATCTACTGTTTCAGTTATATCCAAACCAATGCATAAGATTTCAAGGTACATTTTCTACAACTATTAATATGCAGCCAGGAAAACACCCAAGCCCTTTTTCTGGACTACTTTGGACTGTTTTTCATTGAGTCGAGTGTTTATCGGAATCATCCTTTCTACCACTGAGGTAGGGGTAAGATCTGCTTACATTCTACCCTCCCCAAACCTCACTTTGTGGGACTACACTGGGTATGTAGATGTTGTTGCTGTTTCAAAGCACCCAAGCCATTTCTATGATGTCCGGTATTAAGTATTCCTATATTATTATTGAACAAAGTGAATTTTACATCTCTTTAGTAAACAAACGTCTTAGAGCTTAGTTAAATTTCTTAGGAATTGCATTCATTTAGGCTGTCGGAATAACATAATTAACTCAAATTGTAGATCGCTTTTGTGTCAATGCCAGGTTGAAAGATTTATTCTGTAAATTCCTTCTGATAACATACTAATGATGAAGGGTCAAAGAAATGATCTTGTGATTCTATCCTTGGAATCGCAGATCAAATTGGTGGAAGTTCTCAGAAATGATTAAACTTGATACTAGCCCCTTTGCCAGCAAAAAAGAACAAGTGAAGGAACTTTTTACTTGAATCCAATGCAAGCTTCGCCTATGGAGCTTAGTAATTAAGACACAGTGTTATCAAAAGCAAAAAAGCGGAAAAGAGCTCTAAGCTCCGTTGGGGCTTATTCAGAAGAGGCTCATTGGCAACGAAAAGTATGCCTTAGAACCTTGATGATGACACTGAAGTGCACATTAAGCGAGGCGAAGCGCTCAACACGTTTTGAGTCTCTCTTCAGGGCTTAAGCATGCCTTTGACAACAGTAGTTACGAGTTAAGACACACACTAGGTAAAAGAAGAAGTGTACCTGAACAAAATGGTGTAAACCAGGGATCGCCATTAAATCTCCTCCAATTAATTTTAGCCCAAAGTCTACCTCTGGCTACATAGATGATTGATATTTTTAGTTAGAGGTGTTACGAAGAGGCAACTACCATATTATTCATTGCAATTTTCAACTCATCAGCACAATCAAATCTTTGGAAGTCACAGATATTTTGCAAGCTTACATACCTTCTTCGTCAATGATACTATTATGCTTGAAAAGCATGGGAAGGTTGGAACAAAAGGTTTCAGTGTTGCCCTTGCGGTAGCCGCCACTTGGAAATCTACCAACTGAAGACAAATATAGCTAAGCTTGGTAAAAATTCTCAGTAAGAATTCATTCTGTGTTTATTTTGTTGTTCTAGAAAACACGTCATATTGAAGCAGATTAATTAATCTTTAAGATACACTAAAAACAAAAATTTGTTACGATCTTTATACAACATATATAGCCAAATCGCATAACACTTGATTTAAAGATCATCTCAATCTATCCTCCATACGAAGAACAGACGGGAAACTAGTCATACCTGTACTGAGATTTGTAGAGATAATAACTTCAATGCCACAACTATATTTGGATTTGCAGCCCATCTGATCGCAAACTCAAATACTAGCTCCTTTTCATTGGAATCATATACTTTAATACCTGCCAAATTGATCTAGATCAAATGAAACACGTGCAACTTCAAATTTTATAGATGGCGGCTTGTCACAACATTTCATGTACTAGATGAAATTGGTGCTCACCATGCAATCTAGGAGGAATTGTTCCGAGTGTAAGTTGCTCAAACAGGATAGATTTTATCTGATATTTTCCAATATACTCTGCAAAAATAGGTTCGCATGTGCTTTTAATAATTCCACAAATTGCCTGTAGAGGAAATAAAATCAGGCTACACTATTTAGGCATGCTGATATACTTCAGACCATTTCCATGGCACAAACAAGAACAAGATTCCAAAGATGATATGTCGGAAATACCAAGTGAAGAATTCGGAATTACCTTGTCAAGAAAAGGCCACATATTGGCTATAAACTCATTGAACCAGTCAACCTACGTAACAATATGAATAACATCATTACCTAGATAAGATTTTGACTTGGGAGATTAGGATGAAAGAATTTAAATTCAAAAGAAGGCAAGTGTTTACCCGCTCGTAGTCTGGATTCATAACCCATAATGGGAGTTCAGGTAGAAGATCAATTAACGTGTTTGGCTCAATCTCATCAAATGGTGTATTTTCTGGATAATCCTGCAGATTTGCAATTGAGATGTTCAGTTCATTTTCAAGTAAGTTGGTTTCCATCTGTTAAACCTTAATATGCATATGAAGAAAAAACTAAAAGACGAACATATAATGTCACACTCATTCTGAATCCACCAACTTCAGACCCTGAATTTGCCAATGATTTTGCACCAACAATAGCAAAATAAGCCATTTCAGCATCGCTCTATCAAACGCCCATCTAAGATAACTTAAACAAGCTAACAATCTCTACTGAAACACCATTGAACACAACAACATATGCCAAAAGACAGAACAAATCTACAACAACAACAACAACAACAACAACAACAACATAGGCAGTGAAATCTCATAAGTGAGTCTAGGAAGGGTGGTGCATACGGAGCCTTACCCCTAACTTGTGAAGGTAGAGAGGTTGTTTCCAATAGACTCTCGACTCAAGTAAAGAACATCAACATCAAGTATTGAAAGGAAATACAGTAGTGAAGAAGCCATGTAAAAATGATGGAGAAGAGATCAGTAGCAACAAAACCGAACAAATATAAGAACCAAACAAAACCGAACAAATATAAGAACCAAAAAAATTATAAACAAAGTCATTCCAGCTGAAATTTCATCAAATGGTTACTGTCCTATTATGATCAAACCAAAACAGTAAATAAAAAACTAAATCTTTCCATTGGATTATGAAATACAAACACTGAAAGCAGCTGATTTTACCTAAATAATCTCTAGTGAAACACCATTCAAGACAACAACGTATGCGAAACGAACAGAACCAATATACAACAACAATATCAAACATAAGCAGTGTAATCTCATAACTGGGTTCCAGGGAAAGTGGTGCATACGCAGCCTTACCCCTAACTTGTGAAGGTAGAGAGTTTGTTTCCAATAAACTCTCACCTACGTAAACAACATCATATACAGATACAGTAGTGAAGAAGCCATGCTTAAAATGACCGAGGAGAGAACAGTAGCAACACAGCAGAACCAATACACAACAACATAACCCGTGTAGTAATCTCACAGATGGGGTCTGGTGAGGGTGGTGCTTATGCCGCCTTATCCCTACCTAGTGAAGGTAACTAAAGAGACCATTTCAGAAAAACTCTCGGCTCATGTAAAGCATATCAATTTCAAGTCTTGAGAGGAAATACAGTAGTGAATAAGCCACGCTAAAAATGAAAGAGAAGAGACCAGCAGCAACAAAAACAGAACCAATATACAGCATACACAATATTATCTCATAAGTGGAGACTTACCCCCTAACTTGTGAAGGTAGAGAGACTATTTCCGATAGACTCTCGGCTCAAGTAAAGCATATCAACATCAAGTATCGAAAGAAAATACAGTAGCAACAAAGCAGAACCAATATAAGAACCAAAAAAATTATAAACAAAGTCTTTCCAGCTGAAATTTCATCAAATGCTTACAGTTTTATGATGATCAGACAAAACATTAATCGTTCCATAGGAATGTAAAGGAATACAAACAATGAAAACAGTGGCATTTACCTTAACATCTCTAGACTCATAGTATATAACCAAGAAATAACCCACAATCATACCAATAGAAACTCCAACTCAGAAACCGAGAATTCCTATTACACTTCCAGGAAACCCCATTTTCTTGAATCATTCAAAAAAATTCAACAAAACCCATATTTTATTATATCAAGAAACATGACACATTCAAACCCAAATCCATTTTCTTTATTTGCTCGAGAGTCAGTTTTCGATAGACTCTCGACTCAAGTAAAGCATATCAAAATCAAGTATTGAAAGGAAATACAGTAGCGGAGAAACCATGACAAAAATAATGGAGAAGAGAACAGTAGCAACAAAACAGAACCAACATACAACAACATACGTAGTGTAATCTCATATGTGGTGTCTAGGCAGGATGGTGGAAACGAGCCTTACCCCTAACTTGTGAAGGTAGAGAGGCTATTTCCGATAGACCCTCACCTCAAGTAAAGCATATCAACATCAAGTATTAAAACGACATACGCTAGCGAAGAAGCCATGCTAAAATAAAGAGCAAGAAAACACTAGCAACAAAACAGAATAAAAAAAAATACAAACAAAGTCATTTCAGCCAAATTTTCATCAAATGTTACTGTATGATGATCAAAGTGAAAAAACAAAAACTCAATCTTTCCATTGTAATGTAAAGAAATATAAACATTATAAACAGTGACGTTTACCTTAAGATCTCTAGGCTAATAGTATATGAACAAGAAATAACCAAAATTCAAACCTATAGAAATTCCAACTCCAAAACCAAGAATTCCTAATGAACTTCCAAGAAACCCCATTTTCTTGAATCGTTCACAAAATTCAACAAGCCCCATTTTTTTATATCAAGAATAAAAACTAGAAAAGTAAAGCAGATCAACATCAATTATGGAAATAAAATACAATAGTGAAGAAGTCATGCTAAAAACGAAGGAGAAGAGAACAATAGCAATAAAACAGAACCAATATACAACAATAACAATAACAGCAACAACAAGAAGATACACAGTATAATCTCATAAGTGAGGTTTTGGGAGGGTAGCGCATATGCAGACTTACCCCCCCCCCCCCCCAAACTTGTGAAGGTAGA
>JAPEIP010000010.1:9256222-9266961 GCA_026120095.1 Capsicum chinense | reverse complement strand
TATATATATATATAAATTATAGTCCTTTAGTAACCATAAATTTTAATGTACTGTTTTGTTTTAGACCCTAACAGTAACATGAAGGCTGCAGTGGCGCTCAGCCATTTCTAGTTCGTCAGTTCGTTTGAAATTTCAACATTGTCGAAGACAGTCGGTAATCGTTTGCTCAGTTCGTCATTGTTGTCACGCTAACGGCGACGATTCAGCGAGGTCGATATTTATAGTTATTTCATGCGTGTTGAATTAATTATATTTAGGAATGAAAAATAATTTTAAAAAAAGATTATCTTTCTCAAAAAATCACTAATCTAAATGCTCACGATTTAAATCTTTAAAATCGAAATAAAAATTTAAAATAATTGAATCGAATTTATAAAAATCGAATCAAATCGAAATAATTTTGATTTGATTATGCTTCTCATTTTCGTCAATTCAAAAATTGAAAAATCGAATCGATATTCAACAATTAAATAGAAGAAAGGGAATGCTCGCCCCTATCTCTAAGTTCATGTATATCTTGTTTATTTCTTGATTTCAAAAAATAGAAATAAATAATTTTGAGGTCAAATTAATCTTTGTCTAAATGTACTCCAAAATACTCTTTCCGCTGGAAACAAGTAAGTGATCATGTAGCTTTTGAACTAGTATCTAGAAATTCAACAGCTGTAACTTTCAATTCTTTTATTCTTTTAACTTTTGACGAATTAATAAAAATGTGAGTGTTCATACATATAAGTCAAAGTCAGTAATGATTGTACTTTATAGTAGTTTATAATTTTTTTAATTACAAAACATAATTGCTACAGAATATATTCATTCTTCAATAATAATTTAAATTTGTAGGTATTTTTAATAGTCTTTAAAACTTATCAGTATAAATTATATTTTATATTTTTTTCTTAAAAAATAAAAATATATTTTTCAAAAATTATAATTAAATACATGATAAAATTTCACTCGAATTTAATTTTATAAAAATATTTAAAAATTTATGATCAAACGTTTAACTCACCAAGGACCCTACAACTAATTCATTCTTAAAAATCCTTTCACCTTCAGCTAATTAATTTGATGGGACATTAATAACAGGAATATCAAATACAAGAAAGAGCTTTTGTGATAAGTTTAGTAGCTACAAATTCATAATTATACGGGAAAAAATTATATTGACAAAACATATAGTAATAAGTCAACAATAAACAAAAAATTTTAATATATTATTTTAAATTTGTGATTGTTTAGCTTTGAAACGGTACAGTTGAATTTTTTTGAAGTGGTCTAAGGTTATGTGAGTTCTGCTCTGAAAAGAACGTTCACTGACCCCTAACCCCTAACGTTCACTGACCACCAGTGCTAACTGTTCACGACCGGCCGAACAATACCGGCGACAGCATAGACGCTCCGGCAATAGGTAAGGATACATTTTCCCCCTCGTCTTCTCCCTTCCAGATCTCGCTATCCCTCTTCTCTCTCCCCTTTTTGTCTTTTTCTTCCCCTCACTGCTATCGCCGGTGGGACTAGGGCTTCCGCCATCTCGACTTCGGCGACGTGTAAGGGGGTAGCACCGGTCAAGACCCAGACGCTCCAACAACCTCTTCCCGGCGACTCTATTCTGGTAACCAATTTCGACATCAAATTGTCGGATCCAACAGCACGCAGGCGTACCGGTGACATCTATACTTTAATATTTAGTCATTTTATACATTTTGGTTTCTTTGAACTATTTTGTTTCTTGTTTCCTGCTTTTTCGTTTCTTGTTTCTTGTTTAGTGTTTCTTGTTTGTCTATTGTTTATTTCTTGTTGCTTGTTTTTGTCTCTTTCTGTTCTTATTTCCTATTTCCTGCTTTTTGTGAGTTCATTGGGGACTGGCTGTTGTGCTTATTGGTGAATTTTGTTGTGTTTATTTTAGCTGCTAGGCCGGGTAGTGTTCTTTGTGCGTGCCTTTTCTTTCTGTTTTCGTAAGGTTGTTTTGTATGTTGGGTTGTCGCCTTGGGGCTTTGTTTTGGTGTTTTGGTGTTTGAGTAGTGGCTGGAGGGGTCGATGGTGGAATAGGGTCTTGTCCGAGGGGGTTGGGGGTGAGGGCAGGGGTGGGTGCGGGTATATGTCGGGTGTTAGGGCTAGATCGGGGAAGGGTGTTAGAGGGAGGCGAGAGTCGAGAGAAGATAGGTTGTGGGTAGGGTCGTAGAACATTGGGACCCTTCAGGTAAGTATGTAGAGTTAGTAAAGATTCATAAGAAAAGGAGGATCAATATTGCGTGTGTTCAGGAGACTAGGTAGGCAGGATCTAAGGCTAGGGATGTGGATGGGTACAAGCTTTGGTACTCAAGGAGTGAGAGGCGTCAGAATGGAGTCGGCATCTTAGTGGATGAGGAGCTTAGAGGTCAGGTGATGGAGGTTAAGAGGGTCAGTGATAGGCTGATGAAGAATAAGTTGGTCATTGGGGGTTTTATGTTGCATGTATGTAGTATTTATGCGCCGCAGATGGGCTTGTAAGAGGAGGTGAAGGCAAGATTTTGGGAAGTTTTGGATGAGGTGTTGAGAGCGTGCCTAACGCGGAGAAGATCGTCATAGCAGGGGACTTCAATGGGCACATTGGGGTATTACCAGGAGTCTATGACGATGTGCATGGTGGTTTTGGCTTCGGTGTTAGAAATGGCGAGGGAGCTTCCCTGTTGGATTTTGCGAGGGCCTTTGGGCTAATGGTAGTGAATTCAATCTTCCCGAAGAAGGAGGATCACCTGATTACCTTCCGAAGCGTGATAGCCAAGACTCAGATTAACTTTCTGCTGCTTAGGAAGGGGGTAGGGTGTTATATAAGGACTGTAAGGTTATTTCGTGTGAGCACCTCTCGATCCAACACAGGATTCTAATGATGGACTTGTCTATCAAGAAGAGCAAAAAGAGATGGGCCAGAGAAGGTCGACCTAGAATTAAGTGGGGTACCTTAACGCCAGAAAGTGCGTTGGAGATAGAGAAAAAGGTGGCGGGTATGAGGGTGGGAGTGCAGGGGGGACGTGGATGTTATGTGGGATAAGGTGGCCAGCTGCATCGCGGAGACTGCTAGAGAAGTGTTGGGTGTTTCGAGGGGCCGGACAGGTCGGCATAAGGGAGACTGGTGGTGGAATGAAGAAGTGAAGAGGAAAGTAGAGATTAAGAAGGGGGTGTATGTTAAGTTGATTGAGGGTAAAGATGAAGAAGAGAAGCAGGTGAATAGGGAGGCTTACAAGGTATCTAGGAAGGAGGCTAAGTTAGTAGTTATGGCTGCCAAGTCAGCAGCATTCGAGAGCTTGTTGTCGTACCCATTTTAACTCCAAAAAGATTGGTTTTAAGTTCGGAAGGATTTTCATTATTAAAGTGAAAAAAGGTTTAAAATTTGTTTCGAAAGGGATTATTTACATTTTTATTCAGAGTCGCCACTTGGCATTATCCGGTGTGCCAAGTCACCATTGGAAAATCCTTTTCAAAACCATTTGACTCTTTAAACTGGTTTACGAACAGAGATTCCGGCTAAGGAATTCTGTTGACCGAGGGGAAGGTGTTAGGCACCCTCGATCTCGTGGTTCGACCACGGTCGCTTGGTAGAGAGTATCAGCAAATTTGACATTAACGAGTGTATAAACAACACAAAAAAAACACAGAACAAACAAACAAAACACACAAAAATAAAATAGCCCAAAATTTAGTATTTAGTCCAATTATATAGTCCCAAAAAATGAAAAGTGTGGAAACGTAAGTCTACTCTAGCCTATACTAATCCTAACTATGCTCCTATGCTACCCAACGCCTAGGGCCTTGTTCTCGATCCTCCTTTGCCAACATAGTACGTCGGGGCATTCCCCGGTGAATAAATATATATACAAATACTTCGGGGCATTCCCCGGCCAAATGAATACATTTTGAATTAAATAAGATAAACTAAAAAAAAGCACTAACACACATTTAAACATTCAATCGCATTTAACAACACATCACTCCTAAATGTTGCCTACCCGAACCTACTGTTGCCTACCCCGCTTGACCTATCAATCAACGACATCAATGAATTAGAACAACAATATTCACTTTATCAACTTCCAATTCCCGCCCCACTTATTTCTAATTGGGTTTAAATCATTCAATTCAAACAATCGATATGATGATCCAAACATATCAAACTCAACGAAAATAAAAGCCAACACACCATGAATTCAACACATAAAGCATCAAATGATTAAGATCAATCGAGAAGGAGATGAGAAATGGAACTTCCAAGAGCCGATTTCTTTGATAATATAGAATTAAAGAAATCCGAATCCGAGAGCCCGAATAGGAAACCTCAACAACGATGGAATCCAAGCTCGGTATCGAAGAACTGAGACCCAACACTGAACTCAACAAATGATTCAAGACGAACCGAAACCGAAATTTTCGAACCAACAACGATCAAACCAACATCAGTAACCCAAGATCACCAACCAAACAAATTTCAAACCAAGAATATACCCTCCAAAAAAGCACGATTATCGAAGAAAAACAAATCACGACCAAACAAACCTGAAATATCCAAAGTCCACCAGAAGACCACAGATCAACACCCACCTGAGCTCCGATGAGCCGCGAAGGAAAGAAACTGACCAAAAAGGGTAGATCTCCAGCTAATTTCAGTATTTTCGATCGGAGTCACCTGCAAATACTCAGAAACAGCCTGTTCCGACAAAGAAGACGTCGAAAAAACTTAAACCCATCGGATTCTTAACGATTTCGGTGGATTCCTAGGTAGCTGAGCTATTGTCAAAGTGTTGATCACCGAAATTAGTGGTTGATCTGTCGTTAACAATGGATTTGACAACGGTGAGCTCGGAACCACTGTTTCTGTGACCCCGAAGCTCTGGTGAACCATTGTCCTAATCATTTCTCTTCCTCTCCATCTCTCACCCTCTCTCGATTCTCTCTATATCTCTCTATTTCTGTCGGTTTCACTCTCTGTGTGTCTGTAGTGTGCAAGTGTGTATGTTATTCCCGGTGTATTGATGTGTGTAGAGTGAGGAAAAATGGTGAGTGTGTACTCTGCTATATTCTTCTGTGTATCATCATGGAGGATTTCAGTGAATATGTGAGTATATCTGGAAAATTCCTCGAAGGTACCCTCTCTGTGTATATTTCTTTGTGGACAAGAAAAGAGAAAATGGGGGGGTCACGTGGGTTGGGGTGGTATTGGGTGATTAGGTGAGAAGTGAGGTGTTGTTTTTTTAATTGGAGGGGTAAGGGTTAGGTGTCTATTTTTGATTGGGTGGGTTGTTGGAATCTTTAAGATAAGACCAAATTAGTTTGGGTTTGTTATTTGGATAAAACAAAAAGGAATTAATAAATAAGTAAAAGATGAGGTGGTTATTCATTTGTTTTTCTTGAAGAAAATTATAAGATGGGGTCAAAGTGCATGATAACGCAGTAAGAATTATTTTTGATGGGACAAAATTATGTGTCTACATCATGGCCCCTTTGAATGTAAACATCGAGTGTTTTCATACAAAGAAGTAGACAACGAGACAAAATTTTTTTCCGATCATTATTCGAGGAAAGAAACAAAAGAAAGAAGGGCAACCGAGTCTTGACGAACATCCTACTACCCAAGTTATGAGGGAATCAAGTGATTAGTATTTTACAAGATCGGAAGGAGGTGGACTATACCGAGTTGGAGAGTCGAGTGAGGTTCAATCGAGGTTCCGGCCCGCGGATCTGTCATTACATCAAAAATGAAAATTACAAGTTAAAACATAAATAAAATTATAAAATCCTATCTATGCAGCTTTCCTTGACTCTTGAGTTGAGTTTTATCACCCTATTCTTCAGGCGGGCTCCTAACATGCAATTTTTTTCAACTTGTTACTTGGTTTTCCATTGCTTCACTTTGTTGCTCGACTTTTATTTATTCGCCATGCTCTTCAGGCGGGCTTCTGACATGCCATTTTTGTCCTTCAATTTCATCACCCTGTTCTTCAAACGGATTCCTGCCTTGCAGTTTCTTTAATTTCCTGTTTCATCACCCTATTCTTCAGGTGGGCTCCTGACTTACAGATTCATCACCCTGTTCTTCGGCGGGCTCCTGAAATCAAAATTAAAACTAGAAACAAAATTAACCCCAACAAAGATTAAGATAAAGAGAGATTTCATTTTTCTGAAAGTAGTGTCCTATTTTCCAGGATGGTCCTGAACAGAAAGTAAAATCCCATTTTTCAGAAGGGTCCCGAACATAAAGTAAAATCTCATTTTTCAGGAGGGTCCTGAGAAGAAAGTAAAAATCCCATTCTTCAGGAGGGTCCTAAACAAAAAATAAATTTGTCTTGAACAAAAAGTAAATTTCCATTTTTCAGAAGGGTCCTGAACAGAAAGTAAAATCTCATTTTTCAGGAGGGACTTGAACAAAAAGTAAAGTCCCATTTTTCTGGAGGGTCCTGAACAAAAAGTAAAATCTCATTTTTCAGGAGGGCCCTGAACAGAAAGTAAAATCCTATTTTCAGGAGGGACCTGAACAGAAAGTAAATTCCCATTTTTTAGGAGGGTCCTAAACAGAAGGTAAATTCCCATTTCTCACAGGGGACCTGAACAGAAAGTAAATTCTTATTTTTAAGGTGGGATCCTGAACAGAAGGTAAAATCCTATTTTTCAAGAGGGTCTTGAACAGAAGGTAAAATCCCATTTTTCAGGAGGATCCTAAACGAAAAGTAAAGTCCCATTTTTTAGGAGGGTCCTGAACAGAAAGTAAAATCTCATTTTTCAAGAAGGCCTTGAACAAAAAGTAAAATCCCCATTTTTCAGGAGGGTCATGAATAGAAAGTAAATTCCCATTTTTCAGGAGGGTCCTGAATAGAAAGTAAAATCTCATTTTTCAGGAGGGTCCTGAACATAAGGTAAAATCCCATTTTTCAGGAGTGTCCTAAAAAAAGTAAAGTCCCATTTTTCAGGAGGGTCCTGAACAGAAAGTAAAATTCCATTTTTCAGGAGGGTTCTGAACATAAAGTAAAATTTCATTCTTCAGGAGGGTCCTGAACATAAAGTAAAGTCTTATTCTTCAGGAGGGCCCTGAACATAAAGTAAAATCCCATTTTACAGGAGGGACCTGAACAAAAAGTAAAGTCCCATTTTTCAGGAGGGACCTGAACAAAAAGTAAAGTCCCATTTTTCAGGAGGGTCTAAACAAAAAGTAAAATCCCATTTTTTAGGAGGGCCCTGAACAGAAAGTAAAATCCTATTTTCAAGAGGGACCTGAACAGAATGTAAATTCCCATTTTTCAGGAGGGTCCTAAACAGAAGGTAAATTCCCATTTCTCACAAGGGACCTGAACAGAAAGTAAATTCTCATTTTTCAGGGGGGATCCTGAACAGAAGGTAAAATCCTATTTTTCAAGAGGGTCTTGAACAGAAGGTAAAATTCCATTTTTCAGGAGGGTCCTGAACGAAAAGTAAAGTCCCATTTTTTAGGAGGGTCCTGAACAGAAAGTAAAATCTTATTTTTCAGGAGGGCCTTGAACAAAAAGTAAAATTCCCATTTTTCAGGAGGGTCCTGAACAGAAAGTAAAATCCCATTCTTCAGGAGGGTCCTGAACATAAGGTAAAATTTCTTTTTTCAGGAGTGTCCTAAAAAAAAAGTAAAGTCCCATTTTTCAGGAGGGTCCTGAACAGAAAGTAAAATCCCATTCTTCAGGAGGGTCCTGAACATAAAGTAAAGTCCCATTCTTCAGGAGGGCCCTGAACATAAAGTAAAATCCCATTTTTCAGGAGGGTCCTGAACTTAAATTAAAGTCCCATTTTTCAGGAGGGTTCTGAATAGAAGTAAAATCCTATTTTTTCAGGAGGATCCTGAACATAAAGTAAAATCCCATTCTTTAGGAGGGTCCTGAACATAAAGTAAAGTCTCATTTTTCAGGAGGGTCCTGAACATAAAGTAAAATTCTATTTTTCAGGGGGGTCCTAAACATAAAGTAAAGTCCCATTTTTCAGGAGGGTCCTAAATAGAATTAAAATCCCATTTTTCAGGAGGGTCCTGAATAGAATTAAAATCTCATTTTTCAGGAGGGTCCTAAATAGAATTAAAATTCCATTTTTCGGGAGGGTCCTGAACATAAAGTAAAATCTCAATCTTCAGGAGGGTCCTGAACATAAAGTAAAGTACCATTTTGTAGGAGGGTCCTGAACATAAAGTAAAATCTCATTTTTCAGGAGGGTCTTGAACAAAGTAAAGTCTCATTTTTCAGGAGGGTCCTGAATAGAAGTAGAATTCTATTTTTCAGGAGGGTCCTGTACAGAAAGTAAAATCCCATTTTTCAGGAGGGTCCTGAACATAAAGTGAAGTCCCATTTTTCAGGAGGGTCCTAAACAGAAAGTAAAGTCCCATTTTTTAGGAGGATCCTGAACATAAAGTAAAATCCTAGATATGCCTTCCCAACGGTACCTGAACTTGCTGAAAAGAAATTTGCCCATGTTTCATCAAAGACAATTTTGTCAGTTAAAAACTTAGTGGTGGTTCGTAGCACTTTGGCTTTCCAGACATCTGCTGCAACACTTGTTCGTTTATGTCTTGTCGCGTTATTGACCCAAATCCAAATTGAGGGAAATGATTTATGACTCAAACAATGAATTTCCATTTTACTATGCCTCTGAGATGCACCCTTTTCAAATCTGAATACTCTCATGAATCCAGTAGCCTGTGGTTGATACACTTCCTTTGCTTTGTGTTGAATTACAATCATATTTCTTTCATGTGCTAGTACTTGGCTTTTCCTCATACAATTGGAAAGACTGTTAGCAAGTTTTGAAGTTCTTTCTCGCTTGTTTTGACACCGACTTGGCTTAAAACGTAAAGGAATGACGGTGAATTTTATTTTGATAAATGACATAAAAAGACAAAAGCATGAATATGTAAATGAAAGAAAAAGGCAATGTCCCTCTTTTTAACAAAGAAGAAAACTTATCTGAAGATGGCAACCAACTCCAATAACTATGACATGCATTTTGGATTAAGCTGCCTGATCTTCCTATCCAATCTTTCTATTTGTTGTTGAGTTCGTGCCTTTGTCGCTGTTGTTTCTTCCAACCCGTTGGACTCATATATCTCATTCAATTGACGACATCTTGAACGATTTTTGCCAACAAACCTCTTTCCTTTTCACCTTTTTTTCAAACTCGCCATCGCCTTACGGTGCCCATGAGGGTTTTCACCAATATGGCTCTCTCATTTTTTTTCTCTTAACTCCATATCGCCATATGGTGCCCGTAAGGTTTTTCACCAGTAAGACTCTCTCATTTTTATTTCTCTCAACTCACCATCGCCTTATGGTGCCCGCAAGGATTTTCACTAATAAGACTCGCTCATTTTTATTTCTTTCCTGATTTCTTACGCTGAGGAAAACAAGTAGTACCCCACGATGTATCATCATATCCATTGTATGCTTAGCCTTAACATTATCTAAAATTGATCTGAAGGACTTTCTTTGGTTGTAATTTGGCTTTTGGATAAGGTTAGAAAAGGATGGAAAGAGGCTCAAACGACACGTGAACCGGGGGGGGGGGACTTACAACTTTTGGAATTGACTCAAGCAACACATTGACTCATGCCCCAGTTTTTCGTTGACTGGGTGACTCTAAAAATTTTATTTGGTTGGACCGAGGCCAAAATAGTGCACTACGTATCTCACTCCCAAGAGAGGAGAATCAGGTCGAACGTAGTTCCATCAACTTGTTCTTTGTTTTGCTTTGATTTATTTCTTTTTTTTTCTTTTATTTTCCAACTCTTTCTTTTATTTTTATTTTCATGACATTTATCTTTGACTTTATTTTTATTCGAAAAGAGGGATATGAAAGAAAAATAAAACTAAGCTCAAATGGGTAAACAAAGGATGATACAATGTTTGGATAGAAGAATAAAATGCCTTCATCATATCAATCTTCAAAAATGCAAGTACTAAATATGCAATAAAATCAACAATGGATAAAATATCATATATAATACCTTTTGACTGCATCATAATTGATAGCCATTTCTGCCATTTTGCCTTCAATATCTATCAAATATAAGACTCCATTGGGCAACACTTTCTTCACAATGAAGGGACCTTGCCAGTTTGGGGAGAACTTGCCTTTTGCTTCAACTTGATGAGGAAGGATACACTTTAATACCAACTGACCAACTTCAAAATGCCTGGATCATACCTTTTTGTTATACGCTCGATCCATTCTTTTTTGATACATTTGGCCATGACATACCGATGTTAGCCATTTTTCCTCAATCAAACTCAATTATTCTAGTCAGGTTTTGACCCACTCGTCATCATCAATCTCTGATTCAATAATGACTCGAAGAGAGGAAATTTTGACTTCTGCAGGAATGAATGCTTCTGTCCCATACACCAATAAATATGGAGTTTCCCCTATTGAAGTGCGAACAGTAGTATGATAACCTAGCAATACAAACGACAACTTCTCATGCCATTGTCTAGACCCTTGTACCATTTTTCGCAGTATCTTCTTGATATTCTTATTGGCGGCTTCCACAACGCCATTTGCCTTCAGACGATATGGAGTGGAATTTTGATGTGCGATCTTAAACTGTTGATACACTTCGTGCATCAAGTGACTTTTGAGATTAACATCATTGTCTGTAATGATTATCTTTGGAATTTCAAAGTTACAAATGATGTTGGCATGGACAAAATCTACCACTGCCTTCTTTGTTATTGACATGAAAGTTACTGCTTCTACCCACT
>JAPEIP010000010.1:9217192-9229703 GCA_026120095.1 Capsicum chinense | reverse complement strand
TATTTAAAATAAATACAATAAAATTTATAAATAGCCAAAATATATATAATAAATAGTATTGAAACTAATAACTTATCTATTTTTAAATATATATATTTTTTAAAATTGGAATAAAAATAAATAATATCCTAAAATTAACTTCATTTAGTTAATTATTTTTTAACAAAAAATTTATTAAAATAAAATAAGAATTAAAATTATATCGGCTCAAATATAAATATTTAATATCAAAAAATAAATATATTACACTCGGGGAGGGTCAAAAATCACGTGTTTACAGTATGAGGCATAAATATAAGGAAAAATGATTAATTTGCCACAATGTGTAAGGCAATGAAAAAAAGGAACTATATCTTTTTCGAAAGCTGGACGTGATGAATGAGCCTACTGTTTGGCCTGTAGGAACAGTTTCGACAACATTCACCACCACTACAAGAACAATCATCCTCAATTCCCCACAAATGTGATGTATACCTCTGCTACGAAAGAACCGCTGCCGACCTGGTGCTTCATGTTAAAAATAAATTCTTACTTTTACTTATTAAATAATTTAAAACTAATTTATTAATTGATTTTTTTTATTATTATAATTAGTTTTTGAAATATTAAAATTAACTTAAAATAATATATGAGAAATAAATATTCTATAATATTCGATAACAATATTGAAGGAATAAATCTATCATTACTGTAAAAATGACTGTGATATTACTTTTAGTTTTTTTTAAAATATTCTTTAATTAGTTATTTTAACTGACTTTTTAAATTATATGCTACATGTATAAATTTATTTATATTCTGAAATGTAAAAAGAACTTGATGAGAAAATTAAGTTTTCGTTTTTACTTGTACTTGTTTTTAGTATAATATTTTTAAAAGACATAACATTTTGAACTTTGTATTGTAATCTTATTATTTATAAAATTAGTAAGATCAATTTTAGTTAACAAGATATTTGTCACTTGTTTATAATATATTACCTAGAATGTTATAAAAAAGATTATGTATTTATATGATGATTTGTATTGTTTAATTCGAAGTTCTAAACCATTTTGTTAAAAAGTAAATATATTTTTTATTCTCTTTTATGTATAAAACATTTTTTAATCTCTAATATTGTTTTAAATAAAATTAAATCATGAAATTTTCTATTATAACTTATTGAGGTCTCAAAATTTCTGGGTTTAAAATAAATATTTTAATAGCTTCACTCTTGAGCTGTCACTAATCTAATTATAAATTACTTCATTAAAAATTAAAGTTACAGTTTAATTAAATTAATTTAAATGTGACGATTTTTTTTGACAAATTAAAAAGAAATATGTGATACAGAGAGAGAATACCTCTCGTTACCCAAATGTAGTCCAATTTTTCAATAGTTTCTTGTTCGTACATTCTACCATCTACCTAGGGGTGAGCATTCGGTTTATTCGATTTGATTGTTGAATATCAGTTCAGTTTTTTAATTTTCAGATTAACGGAAATGAAAACTATAACCAAATCAAAATTATTTCGGTTTGGTTCAGTTTTTACAAATTTGGTTTGGTTATTTCGAATTTTTATTTTGATTTTAAAGATTAAAATAGTGAGCATTTAAAATTGGTGATTTTTCTAGAAAAATAATATTTTTTCAAACCTATTTTTCATTCCCAAATATAATTAATTCAACATGCATGAAATAACCATAAATATGGATCTCGCTGAGTCATCGCCGTTGGTGTGACGATAGTCACTCGGCAGTGACTGCCGACGGCAGTGACGAACTGAGCAAACGATTGTCGTTGGCGATGTTGAAATTTTAAATGAATTGACGAACTGAGGATGGTTGAGCGTTGTTGCAGCCTTCACGTTAATATTAGGGTCTAAAGCAAAGCAGTATATTAGGATTTAGGGTTACTAAATGATCATAATTTATATATTTATATGTTACATCAGATTATATTATATTTTTAGTATATTTACATATATATTAAATTATATATATATATTATAATATATTGTTTATATAATTTCGGTTTTTCAGTTTATCCGAATTCTTTTTTTTGTAAATCCAAAACCAAACCGTTTAACCAAATTTCTAAAATCTGAAACTGAAACCAATCAGAAAATCAAAAAACCAAACCAAAATTAAATTTCGATTCGATTTTTTCGATTTAAACCAAAATATACCCATCCCCACATCTTCCCATCCGTCAGATGACTTTCAGCTCCTTAAATCCTTACTTTTTTCATATGAAAATTAATTGTCAAAAAACTTCACAATCTTTATATTTGTCTCTTTCAAGCATAAAGTCGTATATCAATTGTGATATCGTTTGCTTAGATTCTGTCTTAATTCATCGCTCTGCAATTTTTATACTTGTTTTGTAGTTTTAATATGAATTGTGATATTATTTTCATACTCCTCTCGTTAAAGCAAAGTTTTAGTACGAATTGGGATATTACTTTTTATACTCATTTTGTTAATCAAAGCATGATTTTAATATGAATTGTGATATTATTAGCTTTAGATCGCATTCATACTATTTCACTCAAAACATCGCATTAAAGTTTGATCTTGATTTTGTTTTTAGAAGCTGTAGTTTTTTTGAAATATAATTTATATATTTAAAAAATTATATACAACATACGTAAATTAAAGTATATAAAACCTTAAATATTTTTGAAATTTAAATCATATCACATAAATTAGTATCGAAGAAGTACCAGGAAATTACATGGCATGACCTTTTTTTTTTTTTTTTTGGTGAAAGGGGATGACCCTAATGGCGAGTGGATTTGCTTTTTCATCCCACAAAGGAAAAGGTCTTTAAGACTAGCCTTTATTCCTTTATAGAATAAATACATTTTTGCCGCTATTTATGTATCAGGAGCTAATTATATATTTCGATAGAAATAAAATTAAATTTTTAGTAATTATGTAAAAATATCAAAAAAATTTATTATTAAGTTTCAAATTGTCGAAATTTATATTATTTTTTCTTATTTAAATAGAGCGCCCAATATTTTTTTAAAAAAATAACGTGAAACAATTTTTCAGGAAAGAGTGAATTTTCTTATGGTCAAATAAGTTCTTATGTGAGATTAAAAAAAGTTTAACAAAATTTTAATTTTAAATTAAAAATACGTCAAATATAATACACTGTTGTTTAATTTTATAATTTTAAATATCTTATATGAAAAGGTGAAATTAAAAATTATTTTTAAAAAATATTTTAAACATATTAAAAAATAAAAATAAGTCAAATAAATTAAAATAAAAGAAAGTAACATCTTTTCCTTTTGTGAAGTCATCAACTACAATTAAGAGTGGTTTAAATTCTAAAAGAAGGTATATAAATGAAAAGTATATTTTTTTTACGATGAAGAATTATAATCTAGTTTTTTATGATTAAGATTTAGGATCCAAAATTTTGTAATTGTTGGGCTCATACTTAGCGCGAAATATTTCGTATGCTAACGATATTTGCCTATTTGGTAGGGAGGAAACATATTTTGAATTTTTTTAAATATTTAATTGATTAAAAAATTTAACTTTTTTTTAAAAATGAACTCTTTGAAACAAATATGACCTCCTTAATATACTAAACGAAAATAAGTGAAATTATTTTCTCTCATTCTCACAATTATCTAGAGCTGTCAATATGGGTTAGGCCCGTTGGGCCGATCCGATCCGACCTGTAAATTGATGGAGTTGAACTTCAATTTTTACAGTTCATTTAAAAACATGACTTTTTAGTTCGATCCGTATAAGCCCGTGTCCCGTGTGTTTGAGTAATGTGGATTGGGCTAGTCCTTGAGCCGATCGTAAATCAAATACATACAATTATTTAGATTGTTTATTAGTATTTTTATTTGGTTCGAAGAATATCATGTCAAAAGTTATTTAAATACGCTATTAAGAGTATTTTTTTGGGGTATTGAAGACTCGATTAACAAGTATTAACACTATGTAATAGAGTCTGATAATATTTATGTTTATTAACATTCTAACATTAAATTGCAAAATATTATTTTTTAAAAAGTGAGTTAGCCCGTAAGGCCCGTAGCCCACAGAGTAATAGTATGGGTTTGAAATTTTTTGGCCCATTATTTTGATAGACCAGTCCGATCTGCCCCGACAAACTTAAAACCCATGTTGGCTAATCCGGATGGGCTGAACCGACCCATATTGACAGCTCTACAATTATATGCTTCAAAATGTAATTTGATAAAAGTGTTGTTATTTTTTGTAATTTAATATTTAAGTATGATACTTTATGTATTTTTTCTATTTATAATTAGTTCGGGGTAGACTTATGTTTGGTTTTTGGCATGCTTCAACATCTATTAAATTCGGCGTGAAATAAATATAATTATATAAAAAATATAGGAAATAAGCATAAAATATATAAAAATACCTACTAAAATAAAAAGTTAATTAGGTGCAGTAGTATTTAGATGGATCTTATAAGATTTTTCATTGAAGCAGCGCCCTGAATTTGAACCTTGTTGAAGCGATTTTTTCTTTTTTTAATTTTAATTTTTTAAACACTCATAATTTTTAAATTCTAATTCCGTCATTAATATAATTTCGCATAAGACATATAAAAGAATTTAGAAAGTAAGTTTTTAATTACTTACATATCAAATCAAATACTAATAAATAAGTAAATATCACTTATTTATAAAAAAGAGAAACTTTTCCTGAAAATCATTTTCATACATACTAAACACACCTCAACGTTATGTGTTTTCATCCTTTCAAAAAATTTCAAATGATATTAGATTCGTTAAAAATAGTGTATTAACACGTTTGAAGTTGCCCTGTCATTGAAGGACCCTCGTTAAAAGCATACACGTAGAAAGTTGAGAACATTCTGGGGTTTGTATGTCACTTCATGATTAGTTCCATTTGTCCCTTTTTCATTCTCTTCTGCTTGATCTTAATTGTACTATATATTATGATTGTCCACTTCTTTTGTTTATGTAAGTTTCTTTTTGGCAAAATTAAATTTTAGGAAAGATGCATGTATTAGTGATATCATTGCCTTTGGCTATATTAGTAGTCATACTATTAGCCCTTGCTTGTTACTTCTTTGGTAGATCAAGGCGTCGATGGTGAGAGTGGAGTGGAGATGTAACTTTTTCAATGGGAAATAACCTCATTATTTTCACTAATTGTTTTTCTATCTTTACGAGAGGTATATGGTAAAATTTGTGTATATTTTATTCAAAGAATATAGTCTATCGTAGTAGAGCTTTATTATATTTTGTATAGGGAGTTCTGCTCCTCATGTTTGCGACCGAAAATTTGAAAGCTAAGCTTGCTAGGAAGTACGAGGAGAAACGAAAAAGAGAGACGGAGGAGAGCAGCGTAGAGCGACACTTGAGTCAAAGACGTTCAAGAACTCAAGACTCAAGTAAATATCTTAAATCCTTAATCAAGCTTTCCCGTTGAGAGGATGAGAAGGATGGAATGAAGTATTAGGTGGTCCTTATTTTAGTTTTGAATTCTGTTAGTTTGGAGTTTTTGAAAGAAATTGTTTGGTGATTGTTACATACTTTTTGATATATACTCGTTTATATTGTTTAAGTTGGATGGATATGTTTGAAGTTTGATTGTTTAATCTTAATCTTTGAATTAGTTGGATGAATATGTTTATTGTTTTGCTAATTGTTATTGATTGTATGATGATTTTCTATTGAAATACTGAGGTTTAGACAAACCTCGTTAAAGGGATACACGTAGAAAGTTGAGAACATTCTCGTGTTAGTGTGTATGTCACTTCATGGTTACTTTTTTCATTCTCTTTGGCTGTATCTTAATAATTATCTTAATTGTAGTATCTATTATCATCGTCCGGTTAGAAAAAAGGGACACATAATTAAAGAGCTCGATAGGGTAGTAACGAAAAATATTCATAATTAAATTTTTTCTTTCAACTTGAACTAAGAGGAGATAAATAAATTCAATCAAAATAGAGTAATATATAACAAATAACTCAATCAAATGAAATAAGATAAGAACAAAGGCAATCATATGAGATATTAAATTTATGTGGAAAATTTTTTGGTGTGAAGAGTAAAAAATTAGGAATTAAAATCTTTACTATAATTATCAAAGAGTTATAATATTGTCTTTCAAAATGGTCACAAAATAAATGTCAAATAATAAGAAATAATGTATAAACCACAACACTAAATACTAGAGAAATAAAGGAGTGAAAGCATAAAAAATGTAAGGGAATGAAGAATACAGGATATCAAATTAAGCTTCGTCAGTTTCTAATCAAATATTGATATGAGAGGAATAAGAAGTTCAAAAACCAGCTTAATCGGATAAAAAACGAAGCGAGAATTACAATTTGAAGTTGATAGTTGTGACTGAAATTAGGTGCGAAAATTAGTTTTGTTTTTCTCTTTGGCTACTGAAAACTCTCTTTTTTTTGTGATGGTGAATAAGAGCTAAAACGATCAATATATATGCTCATAGTAATGGGTCTATAGGCAAAAATGGATTGATTTAAATTGGGTTTTATTTTATCCACATAGGAAGGGACAAATGTCCATGACCAAACAATTCTCCCTCTCCCGACTATGTGGAGGAGACCGTCATGTTAGTCATGTTAGTGATCATGCAATAATCTTCAAACTTCTCTCTTGACAAAGCTTTAGTCATCATGTCGAAATCATTATCATCCGTATGAATCTTCTTAAGTTCAAGCAACTTAGAATCCAACACATCCCGAATCCAATGGTATCTCACATCAATGTGTTTAGACCGAGCATGAAATGTGAAATTCTTGTCAAGATGTATGGTACTTTGACTGTCGCAATGAAGCACATACCTCTCTTGAGCACAATCAAGTTCCCCCGAGAATCTCTTCATCCAAAACAATTCTTTACAAGCTTCAACGGCAGCAATAGGCTTAGCTTCTGTAGTAGATAAAGCAACATATTTTTGCAACCTAGATTGCTAAGACACAGCTCCCCCTACAAAAGTAATCAAATATTTGAAGTAGACTTACGAGTATCAACATCACCAGTCATATCTGAATCAGTATAACCATAAAGACTAGGCTTTCCTGTACCAAAGCACAAACTTAGACTAGAAGTGCCACTAAGATATTTCATAATCCACTTCACAGCATTTCAATGTTCTCTTTCCGAATTAGAAAGAAAACGATTAACAACACCAATATCATGAGCAATATCCGATCTTGTGCAAACCATTGCATACATTAAATATACAGCAAACAACTCAACCAAATGAAACAAGATAAGAATAAAGGCAATCACACGAGACACCAAATTTACGTGGAAAATCCTTCGGCGTGAAGAGTAAAAAACCACGGGACCAAAACCTCCACTATAATCACCAAAGAGTTACAATATTGTCTTCCAAAATGGCCACAAAACAAGGGACAAACAACAAGAAGCAATACATAAACCACAACACCAAACACTAGAGAAATAAAGGAGTGAAAGCACAAAAAATATAGCTACTGTTCGGGAATGAAGAACAGGAGCTACAGGCCGCCAAATCAAGCTCCGTCAGTTCCTAATGAAAGATTGAGATGAGAGGAATAAATTTCAGCTTTGTTTTTCTCTCTTTGGCTGCTGAAAACTCTCTTTTTTGTGATGGTGAATAAGGCCTAAAATGATCAATATATATGCTCCATAGTAATGGGCCTATGGGCAAAAGTGGATTGGTCCAAATTGGGTTTCATTTTATCCATATAGAAAGGGACAAAGGCCATGACCCAACACGTCCACTTCCATTTGTTTATGTGTTTCTTTTTGGCAAAATTAAATTTCAGGAAAGATGCATGTACTAGTGATATCATTGCCTTTGGCTATATTGGTAGTCATACTATTAGCCCTTGCTTGTTACTTCTTTGGTAAATCAAGGCGTCGATGGTGAGAATGGATGAAAGTTTTTCAATCGAAAATAACTTCTCTATCTTTACGAGAGGTAGCGTGAGGTTCATCTACTTTGAAAGTACAGAGAGTATAGTCTATCCTAGTTAGCTAGAGAGTTTTCTTATAACTTGTTATTTATCTTTGGAAGATCAAGCGTCAATGAAATTTTTCCGATTAGAAATAACCTCTCTATTTTTACGAGAGTATGATTCACGTACACTTTGTTTTTGTTTAAAAAGTAGAGTTTTTTGTTTAAAAAGTAGAGTCTATGTTAGTGTCTTATTATGTCTCTGTTACTTCTTTGGACGATCAAGGGGTTGCTGGTGATTTAATTATTCAAAATATGCTTTGTTATTGATTTTGTTGACTCGAAGTCCATGTATTTTCTTGATTTTGTATTTTTTTAAAATAAGAATTGAGTATTTCCATAAGTTGAGAATTAAAATAACAAAGCTTGAATTGTCCCTTTCAATTTCCTACTAATTAAGATATTGATTGGTCTTGATTTCTAAGTTCTGTTTTAATCTTTGTGATATGAATTTTGTAAATTTTGTAGGTAGTGTTGTCACGAACCGAGCCGATATTGTCCTTATTCCTTATTTCTAATGATATTATTCGTTTTGGATCCAAGTCCGCACGGCTTTAAAACGCGTTACAAGGGATCAGTTAAACTTGCTTATTCATATAATCAACATCGCTGAGGTTTACCTCACCGAATGAGATTTGCCTACACTTAGGACACACTCAAGACTGAGGTTGGCCCACATCGATAGGGCTGACACAGAAGCGGCTCTGATACCACTTTGTCACGTCTCGAGTCGAGGCCTGGGCTGCGACAGGCATTTCGAATCACGAAGGCCCGAGAGACCCTTTACTCTTTATTTCTAGTGATGATATTATCCGTTCTGGATTCAGGTCCGCACGACTTTAAAATACGTCACTAGGAAGTAGGACTTGCTTACTCATATATCTGGCATCCCTTCTGTATTTTGCTGATGTGGATTCTTTATCTTAAGTTGGGTGTTACAAGTGTTTAATTTGCTCTTAGAAAAATATTATTTTTTTTCGTTGTTCAACGTTTTTTTTTTTTTTCCTTTTTGAAATTTTGTTGTTTAAAACACCAAATTACTGCTATGGCTTGTAGGTTGGATCATAGAAATGGAACAACGAAGTATATTTTCTATTTTACATGTTTTTTTCTTTAGATTTTGATTTATTACTTCTCTATATATCGTATTGTTGGATCTTTTTCTCCCCCTGTAACTATTTAGTGATATCTATAATAATTTCATGTTGCAAATATCATTTAGGTGTAATTCATATAATCTTTCTTTCTTGGTTCTCTCTCTTTCTCTCTCTATATAGTGTAGTGTACGTGCATCTCGCATTAATTAATATGAGTATATATAAAAATAATTAATATTTAGTTCATTCACAAATTTATCATATTAAATTTTGCAAAAATAAGGACTCAAATCTAACAAAAATAGTAAGGTGTAATTAATATAAATATTAACAAAATAATTAATGATATATACTTTAAGGAAAAAAATAAACACACATTTTTATACTTTTAAATGAAACATTTACCTAATCGAAACAAATTCAATACTTTTTTGCCTAATCAAGAAAATGAATTCCTAATATGTTCGTTAAAGCAGTTAATTTTAAGATTTTTATAACTGAACAAATAAATATGATACAATTAATATAATATAGCGGATATAATATATAAACACTCATAATAAAAATAATGATAAACAAACTCAATGCAATAAAAAAGAAAATCTGAAATTTAAAAAACACAAAATTATGTTGGAGATTCAATAACAAAAGTTACTTACAAACATAAAAAGGTGTTTTGTTGTTCTTGATAAATATAACCACCGTAATAGAAAAAAAATTTGAATCTGAAAATTAAACAGAAAAATTACGTTAGAGACTCAATAACAAATACTGTTTACGAGCAAAAACGAATTATTTGTTAGTATCACTAACAAAATTAAAACATGCAATAAAATAAATGATGTAAAATATAATAAAAAGCTATAAAATAAAGTTTAGCAGAATTATATGCTTTCAAAAGAAAAATTACTGCAAATCCTATGTACATTAACTATAAAATCCAATTGAAGTTTTTTTTTTTTAAAAAATAAAAATAAAAATAGTAGGCATATATATAAACTTACAACCCATGGTCTATTAGGACTCTTCTTTGTCTTGTGATCTCTAATTCCTGGAGATCAATTTTTGTAGAGCCTCTGATTCAATAAGAATGAAATTTTGTGAATGCTAATAGAAAAATAAAAGAGAGTTACTTTAATTATGATTATTAATTATAGTAAAATCATATTAATTTTACAATAAAAAGCTAAAACTATAATAATTGGAGAAAAAATAGTGAAAAGATAATTTTATCTATTATAAAAAATTTTAATGAAGAGCAAAAAGTTTTAATTATTTTTTCTAAGGGTCTTCACACTTTTAATATACTAAAAATTATATAAATACACAACTTATGTTTCCAATATTACAAAAAATTTCAACTCCCGAAATATATTACAAAAATTTCAATATATACACAAAATGCTATGTATATGTCGGCTATGTTATGTATATTAATAGGGAGAGGGGGTAAAGTAATTTAAAAAGTGGGAGAGAGTGTAATTACTTCTGAAAGGGTTGATATTTATGTTATTTATACAATATATATTATAGGTTATAGATTATAGATATAGATTATAAATGCGTTAAGTTGTATATTGTTTTTATTCCGAAATTAAATCGAATGTGGTTTGCTTTTACGTACTTCCTTTGGATGTACTTGGGGCAAACAACTAAAGAGCAGTTCGATAAATTAAATTTTCTAAAATTTACATATATACACTAACTAACATTAGCTAATTACATTATATACAAATTTGCTAATATATTTACACATATCCCAAATTATTTACATAAATTCCTTTACTTTCAACTTTCTCTCTCTTAACATTATACATCTCACAATTTCAATAACTCTTCCGTAATTTACTCCCCCATATGCTCCCCCATAAATCTCTTTCCTTTTAACTTTCTCTCTTTTAATCATTACACATGTGAAACACTGATTTTGACAAAAAAAGTAGTACAATATTTTTGAGGTATTCTTCTTCCTCCTCTGTACAGTTATTTCTTAAAAATATTTATTTTTCTATGGTAAAGTTGAGATCTTTACTGGGATTTGGAGTTGTTTTTTATATGGGGTTTATTCTGTTATTAAAATAATTGTGTTTGATCTTTGGATTTGATGTAAATATTTGAGCTTTTGCTTGAAGATTGAATTTTTATGTGTTTTTTCTGTTCTTGATTTTGTTGAATATATGATTTTTGTTTTTTCACTTTTGTTGAATTAGTCATATAGTTAGGTAAGTTACATTAATTTGATATTTTAGATCTAGAAAAATATGTCAAATTCTTGGATCTTCTTTTGATGATTGGTGTGTTCTTGCAGATTTGATTGAACTCCACTTTTTTTTATTATTTTGTGTTATTTCAATTCTGGAAATGTTTAGTTAGATTTACTTGTTACCTATTTGCAGGCTCATGTAATTGGATAGATTTCAATAAATTCTGCTCTGAATATTGGAAAAAGCTAATAGAATAATATGTGGATTTTGTGTATTAGCTGCTTAGTCCTACTTCATTTTTTGGTGTGATTGACTTGCTTTTAAGATGATGATGTTTGAGGAAATGGAGTCCTGTGGCGATCTTGATTTCTTTTCTGCTCCTCTAAAGAAAGTGGGAGTGGAAGTGGTTTCCCCACAGAATCAGATTGAGCTGGATTCTGTGGTGGATGATGATTATAACGATGAGGAGATTGATGTTGATGAGCCTAACTTTGATGTTCATGATCAATTCTATTTGCTGAGCTTATATTCTATGATAATTTGCTCTTTAATGTTTTGAACAAGTGTTTGTTCTAAAGTTGGTTTGTTTGTTGTTGTTCCTGCTAACTATACGAATGTATAATGTTTTATTATACTTGCCTGTCAGTGTATAATGTTCTTTGAGGTTTTGAAGAAGTGTTTGTTCTAAATTTTCAATATTACATTTGCTTTCTTTTTGTATAATATGTTAGCATACATTAAAACCAATATATAATATGAAACTGTCCATTCCAGTTAACTTACGAATGTATAATATGTTGTTATACATTCAAATCATTGTATAATGAAAATTGTGCCAATCCAGTAAACATTCGAATGTATAATGTTTGATTATACATTTGTCTATGCGTATAATAAAAACTGCCGCAATGATAGAAATTGTATTTTTTTTCTGGTTTTATTATTTTTAACATGTTTGTTTGATCCACTGACTCAATTTAAAAAAATTTATGCAGCTATGTACTGATTTGTGGTAACAAAGACTGTAAGTGGGTGTTGAGCGAGTCTTCTATGAATGAATCGGAAATTAATGCTTATATGAGAAGTGGGTGTTGAAGGCGTCTTATCCTTATTCATACTACTTATACATATATTGTGGGTGTGTATATACTATGTAATTTGGCAACTATTATAGTAAATAGTTGTTGAAACGTAATGTGTGTTACACAATTATATAC
>JAPEIP010000010.1:9201735-9216495 GCA_026120095.1 Capsicum chinense | reverse complement strand
CCTACTGTTAAAAATTCAATATGTTGATATACAGTAACACATTATTTTGTAATTTAGTTTTATACGTAATATATAATAAAATGTAAGGCAAACTCAATAACTACCAAACTATATTAGTAACATTACAATATAGTGTAAGTAATTGCACAATATTTCTTTAGATATTATATATGTATAATAAGAATAAGGACATCCATAAAATGTGAATTAACATCCAAAAAGTAACATTGTAACCATTTAACATCAACTACAAAATCAAGAATTAGTTGTTTCAATGCCGACTATTATAAAAAAATACTACTCTAAAGTAACAAGTGCACTTTCATCAATTGTTTGGAGATAACTATTCCACGGCCGATGAGAATCCTCATTATTACTCGTGTACCCACTTGCAGTCTTTGTTACGACAAATCCGTACATAGCTGCATAAGTTTTTTTTAAATTGAGTCAATAGATTAAACAAACATGTTAAAAATAATAAAACCAGAACAAAATGCAATTTCTGTCATTGCGGCAGTTTTCATTATACACATAGACGAATGTATAATCAAATATTTTACATTCGAATGTTTACTGGATTGACACAGTTTTCATTATACAATGATTTGAATGTATAAAAACATATTATACATTTGTAAGTTAACTGGAATGGTACAGTTTCATTCCAAAATCCACAGATTATTCTATCTTCTTCTAATATTCAGAGTAGAATCTATTGAAATCTATCCAATTACATGAGCCTGCAAATAGGTAAACAAGTAAATCTAACTAAACTTTTCTAGAACTGAAATAACACAAAATAATAAACAAGTGGAGTTCAATCAAATCAGCAAGAACACACCAATCATCAAAAGAAGCATAAATGTGCACAAATGAGAAAGAGTCTAAGATTTTCTTAGGCATTCCACTTTCTTTGAAGTTCAACAAAAATACTGTATAAGCTATTTCCAACAAAAATCCAAGAATTTGGCATAATTTTCTAGATCTAAAATCTCAAAAAATACAAAGCGAAAAATTAACCAAACCCCAAAATTGTTTCTTCAACTCAACGTAAATCCTCACTCCATTGTTGTTTCTTATGACAATTGGAGAAGAATTTTCTTCAACCACATATTTAACTTCTATTTTTTTCGTACTTTGTCGATATCCAATTCCATAGCGATCGTAGAAACCAATTTCAAGAAAGTAATACCTTCCGAAATAATTATTGCGTCACTTTTGTATGACTTACAATTTATTTTTGACGCCCAAATTCTAGCATGTTGCAGCAGTATGGGGATATTCATATTGATTTAAGTAGTACTAAAAAACGTATGTAGAAGAAATTTATTGCTTTTTCCTTTCTAAATCTTGAATCCAAGATTACAAAAAAAAAAAATTGAACTTTCAAAAAAGTTTTGAAAAACATTATCAAGATACTACTTTTATCCAGAAAAAAGTTAAAGTTGCCCAATTATTGCCTTCAATTAAGGAACTTTAAAATAAGTAATTATTTCAATTACCTTAAATTTAGGATTAGTTATTACATCATACATTCGATCAATGTATAATATGTGACCGAATGTATGAGTATGTTTGCAAAAAAAGGGAGAGAGAAAACAAGAAAGAATTTTGTGTAATTATTTTCATTGTCTAGGGATTTATGTTGTTCACACTTAAAATTTTCTAAGTGAGTGAATTGTTAACATGAAGATTGGGCCTCACAAAATGGGCCCAACAAAAGCTCATTCAAGATTTCCTTCCCTAAAATATCTCCCAAATTATCAACTATTAAATCATATTTCTTCCTGATTTTTTTCTCTTCCATTAATGCTTAAATCATCTCCCTTTCTGATTTTTTCTCCTCCATTAATGCATGCAGCTTTTTTTTTCCTCTCCTAAAATCTCTCCCATTTTTTTTTAAATCTATTGATACGTATATAAATTTATTTAGTTATTCATACATGTTTATTGTTTTAATGGTGATTCATATGAATGATAAATATGAAATCATTATATGGGTATTATGGTGATTGATACGATACATTTTGTATGATTTTAACGGGTGATACATATGATATTAATGAGTGATACATATTATATTATGATGATTTATAAGGTAGATACAATTATTTATTTCAATTATTGGGTGATTCACATAATATTAATGGGTGATATATACGGTATTATGGTGATTCATATGGTAGATATAATTATTTATTTTAATTATTGGGTGATTCATATATATGGTATTATGGTGATTTATACAATAGATACAATTATTTATTTCAATTATTGGGTAATTCATATGATATTAATGGGTGATATTTATGGTATTATGGTGATTCATATGGTAAATAGAATTATTTATTTCAATTATTTGGTAATTCATATGTTATTAATGAAAGGTAACGATGTAGTTAGTGTAGGAAACAAAAGTAATAATATTTTTTTTTTTTAAAAAAGACTAAAAGCAGAATTGAAACATAATTAAAATTAAATCTAAAAAAAAGCAGACTAAAATTAAAGATGAAAAAAGACCAAAAAAAATATATCTTTCATAATTAAAGACAAAAAAAGAGAAACATAATTAAAACACCAAAATTAAATCTAAAAAGAGAGAAAAATTAGATATCATTCCTTAAATAAAACAATAAAATGAATAAAAGAGAATCTATTATTTCCTTAAATAAATATCTTGTTAGTTTCAAATGTATCAATTTTTTATATGTATCACCCATTTAAAAAAAACCGGGATAAAATGTAATTAGCAAAATAGTCGGGATTTTATATAATATAACTTAAAGATTCAGGGATTTATGTAAGTTACCCTTTTTTCTCTTTTACATTTTTACATATATTGAAGATTTTTTCCAGCTGTAAAGAAAGTTAACAGTGAATCAAGAAAAACTTTTCATCTTCTTTTTCTTTTTCGTTTTCTCTCTCTTTCACCTAGGGCTTTTGCTCAACAAATCCATGGCGATTTGTTGATTCCGCCATCTAACATGGTATCAGAGACAGGTTTCGTGTAGTACTCTCCACCAGCTATCAACTAATCTTACTCTTGAACATTTTTTTCGATTATTTTTTTATGAACTTCTCTGATGATATCAACTTTCGGCGCATTTCCAATTTTTTGGTGTATTAAATTTGCGATACGTTAATTTTCTGGTGTATTGGAGCTGTGTCACTCATGCGTTGTGATTGTACATAATCATCAAATCCTTCCAGTTCGCTGAACAAAGTTTTTTTTTCTTATTTGAAGCTTCTAGAAAAAATACGGTACTATCCTTCCTTTATTCCTCATCTTTGACTGTGTATCCGTGTGCTTAATTTATACCTACTTTGCTGTGACATATATCAAAAGTCGATTTTGGTTAGCTGTTTGATATACAAATGGGTGATACTGTGAGGTCCGATGGTTTTACTTCATTTTCTATTGATCAATCAAATCTTTTTTATATCCACCCTTCTGATAATCCTAATACCCCTCTTGTTTCTCCTCCTTTCGATGGAAATGGATTTGTTCCATGGAGGAGAAACATGCTTGTTGTCTTGTCTGCAAAAAATAAACTCGGGGTAATAACTGGGAAAAATCCTCAACCAACAGAGGATTCTCCCTATTATTCAGGATGGGAGCGTTGCAATGACATGCTCATTGCCTGGATAACGAATTCCCTTTCTAGGAATATCTCTCTTAGTCTCATAGGTCACAACACAGCTAAAGAGATTTGGAAAGACCTAAATGAGAGATTTGGATAGTCAAATGGGTCCAAATACATACAAATTCAGCGTGAAATCAATTCTACAACTCAAGGGTCGGATAATATATCAACTTATTTTACAAAGTTTAAAATCTTATGGGATGAGTTGCATACTACATATGTATGACCCACTTGTACATGTGGTGCTCTCCCCAAATTGTTAGTGGAACAATAATTATTTCAATTCTTAAGCGGATTGAATGAATCCTACTTTACTTGTAAGACAAATATTCTCATGATGTCCCCTTTACTCTCTATCAGTAGAGCTTATTTTATTTTACAGCATGATGAGCACCAAAAGGAATTCTCTCCTCATATTCCAGGATTCTCCACTGAGTTTGTAGCTTTCTCAGCCTCAACTAGCTCAAATCCTTAATTTAGAAGAGGTTTTTCTGCTGGTTACACGCAAAAATTTCAATCTGACCCTAAAAACAACAACCAAAAATTCCAATCTGATTCTAAGTATCATCAGAAGGTTCAGTTTAACCCTAAATATCAAAACTCTTTATATAATTTTAGAAAGAGGAATAGTATTGATGCATCAACTCCTTATTGCAAGTACTACAAAAAATTTAGGCATGTTATTGATGATTGTTACAGATTGCGTGGTTTCCCTGCTGATTTTAAATTCACCAAGAATAAGAAAGTTGCTGCATCATGTGTCAACACATCAAACCTACAGATGAGATCACTTTTCCTCATGTACCTCCTGGTTTTATAACTGATCTGTATTAACATTATCAGTATCTTCTCAATCTCCAGCTTACTCCAACTTATTCTGAAGGAAACATTGGTGACAATGTTGCTTTTAGTGCTTTTGCAGGTTTGTTTAATAGTTCTGTTGTGGGTCATCCTGATTCTTATGCTTGTGCTCTTTCTCAATTAGGAAATTCTAGCCCTTGGATATTAGACTCAGGGGAAACCATCCACATGACACCCCATAAATATCTATTACACAATTTACAGCCTTTGCCTACCCCTTACTTAATTACTCTTCCTAATGGGTACAAGTTCAAGGTTGTTTCTACTGGATCATTCCAATTCTAACATGATATACTTCTTCACAATGTTCTCCTTGTCCTTTCATTTCACTTCAATTTAATTTCCATACATAAATTAATTACTCAACTTCAATGTTCCATCATTCTTACAATTTCTACGTGTTTTCTACAGGGTCCTTTTCTGAAGAGGCCACTTGAGATTAGTAAAGCTGCCAATGGCTTGTATTTACTGCATCAGGACTCTTCTACTTCATCCACTATGTTGACTTCCTCTATTTCAGCTGCTGA
The DNA here is from genome assembly GCA_026120095.1 of Capsicum chinense. Classification (NCBI taxonomy): domain Eukaryota; kingdom Viridiplantae; phylum Streptophyta; class Magnoliopsida; order Solanales; family Solanaceae; genus Capsicum; species Capsicum chinense. The sequence goes on along the minus strand of JAPEIP010000010.1, from coordinate 9,211,463 downwards.
TTCTGTTAAATACGATTCTGCTTTTCCCGTTCTTACTTGTTTCTCCTATGTAAACTCTTGTAATGCTTCTCTGAGTACTTCTGATATTTATCCTTTCATTTCGAGTGTTTCTTCATTTGATAATAATAAACTGGATGTATTATGACATCAAAGATTGGGCCATCTTCCTTTTCATAAAATGCATTCCATTATTTCCTTGCCAAAAAAATTGCCTAGCAAACAACATTTCATTTGTTCTATGAGTCCATGGCTAGGCAACAAAGAACATTTTTCCCTCATAGCATTATACATTCCACTACCCTCTTTTAATCGGTCCACATTGATATTTGGGGATCATATAACACCCAAACATACAGTCATTATAAATACTTCATTACTTTGGTTGATGACTTCACTAGAGTCACCTGGACACACTTACTTTCATGTAAGAGTAATGCTTTGCCTGTTCTGAAAGTATTTGTATCCATGGTTAAGACACAATTTCTCAAATTTGTTCAAACCTTCAGATCTGATTGTTGACACCTAATTTTTGCCCTCCGCAATCCAATTTAATTTCGAGTTTCTTCAATTTTAAAATAAAATCACAATAATTATTTTGTTTAAATAAATGCTAGTTTAAATTACTTATTCAATTCAGTTTTATCATTTAATTAACGATTATACATTTTTCGCATACGAGGGTGTATAAATTTTGTTATTTAAGTGATCTTTTTCATTAAAATTAGATTTTTATTGATTAAACTTGAAAATTAATTCAAATGGATAAAACTTGGTTTTAAATATGATTTGCTCTTAAAATATTTTTATTTTGGAGAAATATTTGTTGGATTTTTATCAAATTAAGAAACTTGAGGTTAATTTGTTACTTGATTCATGCCAAATTGCGATTCAATTTACCGAAGGAATTAAATATGACCTCAATTGAAATCAAATTGGCCCCAATCGTAATACAATTGACCAATAGATATTCAGTTTGGTTATAATTTAAATAAATCGTTTGAATTGTAATCCAATCTATCTCCAAAAATTACTATTTCCTAATTGGGATTATTTTGATCCAATCAAATTCAATTAGGTTATTAAGTAACCCCAACCTTGAGCCACTTAATTTAAACTCAATTTCAGCCTTTTTTCCTTTTCAGTTGGGCCGTTAGCCTAGAACTTCAGACAACCCAACAATTTTCCAATTAAATCCAAGCCCAACTTCACTTCCCTGCTCCCTTTTTACCCGCCTCCAATAGCCCAATAGACCATACCCTCCAACATTGACCCAATTCACTTAATAACATCAGCCCAAAACTAATCAATATCAGCCCAACCAAAACCCTTGACCCGACCCACATCAATAATTCCCTTTTATTCTCCCTCTTTTTGAAATCCCTAGGGAAACCCTAATTCGACTCCTATAAAAGGGTTCCTGGGGTCACTGTTGAGGGGGTCTTTTTTTTTTTCTCTTTTTGGAAGGGTACAGAATTCTAGTGGAGGAAATTCTAGGGTTTTCTTTCAGGAGGGAGAACTTGGGTTAGAGATGAAGTTTTCGAAAAAAATCGAGAAAGAAATTTTAGGCTGGTTAGAAAAGCTGTTTTTGAAAATATGGGTTGGGCACTCTAAAATTAAGGAGTTTATTATCACGAAGAATTTCTCATCCACTATGTCTGGAAAAGCTAGTCGATCAATGGAAAGTTTCCCGAGGCGACAACATTAGCTCCCAGTGGGGACAATTTTGCTGATAGCTCGAGTCCCGTTTGCTGCTCCTTGAAAGGTAACCTCCTATCCCTTTGAGTTCTCGAGTTCTCTGTCTTCATCTTGACCTTCTATAGCTTTGAGAAAATTTTCAGTAACGTTGTACGCTGGATTTATTTATTGATAGATGACTTTGGTAGTCGTAGGTTTTGTTCATGATAGACATCGCTATGGTGATATTTGATTAAATATGATTCATGCTGCTGCTTGGTACTTTTAAAGGCATGCTTCTTCGTCAAAAGTGTCCTAAAATCCACCAAATTTATCTATGAATGGTTCTTTCTAGCCTGTTGTGTCGCTGAAAAAATGTTGTGAATTAAGTTCCGATCTAATATTCTCACTCTATATGCTGGTTAAGACTCGAGTGATGAGTCTGTTAAATGGTTTCAGGCTGATGACGCATCATCATAGCCATCCCTATAGTAAAGTTGCTTGTCTCGATCTTGTTTCAGACTATTAGTATCATGCTAAGGCTGGTTTAAATTTTTAAAGTTTCATAATTTGATTTTTGATTAGTAGTTTCGGGCTACTTGTATCTTGTTATACCGGATTTCATAATTAAATTTCCATGCTTTGATTTCCTTTAATAGTTTTTGGGTTTATGGTGTCTTGTCTATGTTCAGTTACTTGACGTAGTTTTGCTCGTTGCCATTAGTTTGATGTGGTTGAGCTGGTAGGGTCATTAGTAGGACCACCTCTTGACTTCTTCGACTTCTCAAATGACAAAAGAATAACGATGTTACGATTAATAAAAATTAGCAAATTCCATGATTCCTCGATGATTATCTGTACCCGATATAATATAAGAGAGGAGAGGTAGAACGAATCTGTTTTGGCTCCTCTGTAGCGTAAATTTGTTTATGCCTTTCTTTAGTAATTATCTTAAGGCCAGGGGTGATTGCTCGCATAGTGAAGTTGTTTGGAAAGTGCTTTGTTCTGGTTGAGTGCTTCGATGGCCCGTAAATAAAATTTTCTTTCTTAGTTTTTGTATACTCTTTTTGATTGGTGGGCACTTAAGGTTACTTGTTTGAACCGTTCGTGATTTACTATTAATGCAAGATTCTCCAACATGTTGCAGCATCTCCATACTGTAGTGAATAAAAGCCATGTACTCTCTTTGAACTTTACATAAGATTAAGAAGTGGCTCTTTTTACTAGTGCCCTTCCATGCATATGTTTACTTCCGTGCCAAAGTCTAACATAACATGATGTGCTCTTTTCAATCTCTATGTTAAAAATTAAAAACCAATTAGACACAGTTGCATGTCGTAGGTATCACCAATTTAGTGGCTAAGTTTTTTTTTTATGTTTATTGAAGTAGTGATTTTTCTTGAAAACCTAGAACTTCCTGAATTTTCTTTATTATAAAAATAATTCACATTTTTATGAATACGTATTAATTCATATATCTTTTCTTTGCATGAACCCACCTTTGAGTCCAAACAGACTCTTTCCCGTAATTACGTTATCGATGTGAGCCATTGAGGCTCCTTCCTTCTGAGTCGATCTCGAAGATGATCTCGTAATACAAATGCAAGGACTTGATAGAAGAAAGTATGGGCTAAACCCCATTGTTTGAAGCGGCAAAGGAGGACTTGAAAGCTATCATTTTTATTTATTTACATCGTCGCCTTTAGTTATTTATTGATTTGTTTGTTTATTTCTTTATTTCATTCATTTGGGGCCTCGAAGCCAAAGTTGTATTTAATACAGGTGAAGTGAGATTTGAGCCAAACGCTCGAAAACTAGATTAGGACAGGTGAAAATGGGTCGAAAGCCCAATTAGACTAGGACAGGTTTCATTGATTTGGGCCCAATGGCCTAAATCACTACTTCTCCCCTTTCTCTTTTTCCTTTTGCTTACTTGTTTTACGTATTTTCTTGCGAAGCTAGTTAAATCCCAAACTAAGTCGCTAAAAGACTGATTTTGCAAAAACTCTTTCCTTAATCAACTATTTTTCCAACAAATTGATTTTCCGAAGTTAATCAAAAGATTGTTTTCAAAAAGATCGGATAACCGCAAGTTAGCAGACGTTTTAGGTGCCTAAAACCTTCCTAAAATGTTAATAGGAACCGCTTACTCAAAATCTCTTAACTCAAAACAATTTTTCTATTTTGAATCGTTTGAAGTAATTCTCTACAGGTTTCTTATTTCCTTTTCAAAATTAAGTGGCGACTCTCTTCTTTATGTCAAAATTTCCGCAAAACGCTGATAATGCCTTTGAACTAGGGGAAGTTAAATTGTAAACAATTTTTTTTGACCATGGAATTCTATATCAAACCACTATACCTCATACCCCTCAACAAAATGGAGTCGTTGAAAGAAAATACAAATACTTGCTTAAGGTTTCTAAATCTCTTTTGTTTCAAACTAGTTTGCCTAAAAAATACTGGGGTGAATCTGTTTTAATAGCCATATACCTTACCCACAGACTGCCCTCTTCTGTATTACAAAAATATATCTCCTATTGAAAAGTTGTTTGGTCATCCCCCATCTTATAAACATCATCGTTATTTTGGCTGCCTCTGTTATCCATCTTCTACCCAACCTGGAAAGGATAAGTTTGCATCTAGATCTATTCCAGCCATATTTCTTGGCTATCCATATGTTAAGAAGGCATACAAACTTCTTATCCTTTCTTCTCATTCAATTATTTTACTCCATGGATGTCATTTTTTATGAACATGTCTTTCCTTACCTTTCTCCTTCTTCCTCCTCCTCTTCTTTTCCTCCTGCTATCCCTTTTGTTGATATTCCTTCCTTTGCTTCCACTCCTATTTCTCCAGTTCCACTTGTTCCAGCTTCTTTACTTGATCCACCTATTCCTATCCCACCTAATCCACCTATTCCTCTTGCACTTAGTAGAAGATCTTCTAGGACTATAAATAAACCCACTCATCTTGCACATTATATTTGTAATTCTGTTCAACATTCTGAAGAGCATATTTATAAGCCTCAGTTTTACCACTAGACTATTTCACATCCTGCCTGGCAGGAAGCTATGTTACAAGAGTTTCAAGCTCTTGCTTCTAATGATACTTGGGACATTGTGCCCCTACCTCCTAATAAGAAGGCCATTCCTTGTAAATGGGTCTACAAGGTTAAATGAAAATCGGATGGCTCTATAGAGAGATTCAAAGCCCATTTTATTATTAGAGGGGATACTCAAAGAGATGACATTGACTACACTGAAACCTTCTCTCCTATTGTCAAACTCACCACCATTAAATGCCTTCTCACAATTGCTATAAAAAGGGGTTGGACTATTTTTCAACTTGATGTAAATAATGCTTTCTTACATGGATCTCTAGATGAGGAAGTTTACATGAAACATCCCCTTGGTCTCACTGTTTTGCCCTCTTCCCACTCTTCTGCTGCTCCATAGGTATGTAAACTTAAAATTTCATTATATGGTCTTAAGCATGCCTCTAGACAGTGGTTTTCAAGGCCGTCTGAGGATTTGCTATCTAGGGGTTTTACTCCAAGAAAAAATGACTATTCATAACACACTAAAGGTTCTTCTGATTCTCTTACTGTGATTGCTGTCTATGTTTATGATATTCTTTTGGCTGGGGCTGATCTTAATGAAATGTATGCTCTAAAAAGGTTTCTGGATGCCTAACTTTGCATTAAAGACTTGGCCTTGTTCATTATTTCATGGGTTTGGAAATTGTTTCCACCCCTGTAGGTTATACTATTAGCCAGCACAAGTACACTACGGATTTACTTCAAGAGTTTCATAGTGACAACTTTACACCTGTCACTACTCCTCTTGACTCTTCTCTGAAACTATTGGTTGATATGAGTGCTCCTCCTACTGATTCCATACTTTATAGGCATCTAATTAGTAAAATCAATTTTCTACAACATACTCGACCTGATATTACTTTCTCGATTCAACATTTGAGCCAGTTTTTGGGTGCACCCCTGGTGACCCACATGTTGGCTGGTTTGCATGTTGTACGCTACCTTCTTAATTATCCTGGTCAGGGCATTCTCATCCCTAGGTCTTCTGATTTCTCTCTTATTGCCTATTTCGATTCAGATTGGGCTGCTTGTGCTAATTCCCGATGATCAGTCACTGGTTTTTATATTTCTCTTGGTGGTTCTCCTATCTCATGGAAAAGCAAAAAGCAACCAACGATCTCTTTGTCCTCTTCTGAAGTAGATTATAGGGCCCTTCACAAGGTAGTTGCTGAGCTATGCTGGTTGTGCAGGTTATTAGGTGACCTTGGTGTTCTTGTTTCTTCCCCTATACTTGTTTTTTGTGATAGCCAAGCGGCCATCCATATTTTCAAGAATCCAGTTTTTCACGAACGCACGAAACATATTGACGTTGACTGTCATTTTGTCCGAGATTGTCTGTTTGATGGTCTCATTTCACTTCACCATCTTCGCACAAATAACCATCTTGCTGATATTATAACCAAGTCACTTTCAGGTGCTGTTCATCACCAGCTGCTATCCAAGGTGTCGGCTACACCTCCTTCCAGCTTTAGGGGGGGGGGGGGGCTTAACATGAAGATTGAGCCTCACAAAATGGGCCCAACAAAAATTCCGAACTAATTAGTTGTCTATGTAACATATTTGTAATTGGATCATAATTTATTTACGTGTATTTTTTTCTCTTTTACATTTTTACATATATTGAAGATTTTTTCAGCTGTAAAGAGAGTTAACAGTGAATAAAGAAAAAAATTTCATCTTCTTTTTCTTTTTTGTTTCCTCTCTCTTTCACCCTGGGCTTTTGCTCAACAAATTCATGGCGATCTGTTGATTCCCCATCTAACCTGAATCATAAGAGTTTAGTGTACACAATTTCACATTATATTATTAATATTTTATTTTTAAAGAGTACCATTTTTACTTTTGAATTCATGACGTTCTAATCACAATTAATTTTAAAGAATCTAATAGAAGGTTAGAGCATTGAACAAAAAATTTGAGGTATTTAGTGGTTGCTTGCCATTTGATTCTCAATGTATTATCATTCATTTTTTTTGCAGTGGAGTTTTATAATTGGTGTGTTGGGTAGACTTGAAAGAATTTTTTCTTTCGCAGTGGGTCCTATGTCAAGTCTATTTTGCAACGTATTTATTAACTTTGCTTTCTATCGAATTATTTAGGGTAAAATTTAGAAATAGCATACTTATCCTCTTAATTATGAGTTTCATATCAACAGTTTCATAATTACATAATATAACAAGTTGTATTTTGTATTTTTGTAAAATGTTGCTACAAAAATATAAATATATATGATTTTTACTGTCCTTATGATCAATATGTATTTTGTATTTTTTGCAAAATGTTGCTACAAAAATATAAATACATATGCTACAAAATGTAATTTGATAAAAGTGTTGTTATTTTTGTAATTTAATACTTAAGTATGCTACTTATTATTTATTATTAATTACTTCGTCAATTTTAATTTATTTTCGTATTTTGACTTGACACGAAATTTAAAAATAAATAATATTTTTATATTTGTTGTCTTGAAATAAAATATATATTAAATATATCAATATTTTTAAAAATTTTTTTGCTATTATAAAGATATCATGTAAAAATTTAAAATTTAAAAAATTACTAAACGCAAAGAGATATTTTTTAAATGCCTAAAAAAAATAAGCCAAATAACTCATGCAAGGCCAATAGCTGAAAAGCTTATATAACACCATAATAGATTAAATAAATCACACTGTGTTTGCAATCGAATGGATGAATTTATCTATTTTATCCTTAATTAAGTTTTATGATCTTTCAAAATCTCATTCATTTTAGTAAATTTGAACAATTACATGAGCTTTTAAAATGCTAAATAAAAAATGATGAGTCATAAAAAAGTGATAGTGATACTACAAAATATCGATTTATCCAACTAAATTTAAAATTAAATCAAAATTTTATTGCCTTTTTTAGGTGGAATAATAATGTTTTAATAAAAGAGGCTACTCGTTTTTTTTTTCTTTCATTTTAATAAAAGAGAACACTCAGTTTTTTAATCCTCACAAGAAATTTGCGAAGCTTTAAAATCTTGTAAGGTTTCACCCAGTGAAGAAGCAACTACAAAAAATGTCAATTTAGATCATTAAAGACTTACATTTAAAAAACTTTCAGTGAAATAAAAAAAATAATTTAGTGTGTGCATTTGTTTGAAATTAAAAGAAAAACTAAAATATATCATAAGAAAAATGTTATTTTTAACTAATAAAAACATTTACTCCTTATATCATAAGAAAAATGTTATCCTTAGCTTATAAAAATATTTACTCCTTTGTTTTAATTTATTTGTTTGATTTTAAATTGATAAATAATTTGAGCTATTATTATTGATAATGTGGACAGCTAATATGAGATGAATAAAGTATGTAGTTATTAAATCTTGTGGTTTTAAACTTATCATGTATAATGTTAAAATTTAAAAAATTTACAACAGATAGATTTTTCTTGGAACATACCAAAAAAGAAGTAAGACATTTCAATTGAGATGAACGAATAACAAATTTTTATGATTTTTTTAGCTCTTTAATTTCTTTGATTTATATTATATTAGATTTTATTTATAACGTTTATGCTTAAATTGTAATGAGTATATTTTATATAATGATGATGGCCTTAATAATTTTTTTTTAAAATCAAAATTAGAACAACTCAATTTTTACCTAACCAAAAATTTATATTAAATTGTACTATTTAATTAAGGTAACGTAATGAAGATTACTTATTATTTATGGAGGAAAATAATTTTGTAAGAAGTATCTCAAAACTATAAATACTATAATTATGAATAAGAAGATCAAATAAATTACTCTTTATATTTTCTTAATATAAATTTTTGGCAAATTTAGTAATAATAAAAATTTATGAATAATTCATTTTGACATGTCATTAGATTTTATTAATTATGCAGCAAAAGAGTATAATGCAAATCAATTCTTTTTAATTAAAGTATTATTATTTTTATATTTGAAGTTTGGGCCAGGCTTAGCATGGATTACGAATAACTAGTATAGTAAAAAAATTATAAAAAGTAAAAATTTAAGACTATAATTATAATAAATAACAATACTTTTACAAAATCACATTTTATAGTAGAAGTAGCATTATTTTTCCCATTAACTACACAAGCGCATGTTTTACTCCACATATTTTACCTTTTTCTATTTTTTTCTCCATTATTTCATTTTCCACCAATCTAACCGTATCTTTTACTCAATTTTGTTTTAATTTTTGTCTATTTTTCTCAAGTTGTTGATAAAAATATTGTGCTCCATCAAATAAGGTCAATTGATATTTACAGTCATTGCATGTTATCTCTTCCATATAATTTTATATATTTTATATTTTTTGTATTTTTTTCCTTCAATCATGTTCTTCTCTTTTTTTTTTTTTTGGAGTTTTGTGATTTTTTTTTGCCAAAAGATTGTGGAGATCTGCTATAATGGCAAAACACACGTGTAGAAGTTCAAATAGAGGTATACCGCCTGTAAATTTAGTTTTTGATAATCCACCATCATTTAGTCTTGGTTTAACACAAGATGAATATCTTAAATTGATTTCTATGTTTATTTAGTCAAAGAGAGAAATGAGCATAGAAGAGATAAAATCGAAGCATCTTAACAATTCGGAGAAGATTACGGAAATTATGAAGCAAAAAAAATTGAGAAAACCTTCATTTCCAAAATCTCCCAAAAATGCAAAAATCTGTGAAAAAGAGAAAGTCAAATGAAATGAGAGAGTCAACTAAAATACCAAGTCCTGTTGAACAAAGTTCACCTGAATATGAATATGAACAAGAAAAGTGAAAGAGGCATTTGCATATGCATGTATTTTTTTTTATATAGATTATGGGTTATCTACAGATATATGTATTTTTTAATATATATATAATTACGCTTATATTTGTTTTTCAATTGATAATATATGTATTTGTAGTATTTTTTAATTTAAAATATGTAGTATGTATTTTGTGTTGTTCAGT
>JAPEIP010000010.1:9183901-9200521 GCA_026120095.1 Capsicum chinense | reverse complement strand
ACAACAACTCCACTTCACCCCCACCCCCATCCAGTTGCTGATTTCTCCATTTTTCTTGCTCTTTGGATTTCGTTTCAATGGTTCCAATTTCGTGTTTATGTTAATTTTGTAATGCTTCTTAATTTTGTATTGATTTACGTATTTGTTGATTGTTTAATGATGACATCAAAACTCCATTAAAATGGAGCTTTATAGCTTCTTAAGAGGATATATAACAACTATAAAAAGTAAAAATTAGAATTTAAAGTAGACATAACAATCAAATATCAAGAAATAGATATTTTAAGAATGATTTTGTTGAGAAAAGTTTGAGAAGAGAGATAAATTTTTTCTTCAAAATAAGCTATCAATGGAGGAAGAAGAGAAGAGGAAGAAGAGAATTGGGTTTGTTTAAGTGGAGAAGAAGAGATTTTTAAAATATTTAACAAATAATTACACGTGGCGGCTTTTGATTGGGTATTTAAGTCAACTTTGAACCATTCACGCGCTTTCTATTCGTGTTTACACGCATAGTTAAAATTTTGATCAAAATGGTGTATTTACAACCGGTTTAGTAAGAATCGTGGGGTAATAGGTCGGAAGTAAAGTTTAGGTGTCTTTTTGAAAAGCTCGGACAACATCATGAGGGTAATTATGTATTTCCTCTTTTTTTAATATCTTGTATCTGACAAAAGTTAACTGTAGATCGACAGAGACGTAGTTGAATAGTTCTTAAGTTTTACACACACACGCACACACACACGCACACACATATATATATATGTATATATATGGATGCAGTTTACATATTAATATATACATATGCAGTTTTCAGATTTCTCTTTAAAATACATATGCAGTTTACATTACATTCATATGTTTATAGATATACATAAAAGGTTTCACATTATGCACTTTATATATGTATTTTAAGTTGCTTCATATATGTATTTTACTTCGTGTTCATATAATATCAAATACATATACTGCTCATATATGTATTTTACTTTGTGTTCGTATACTGTATAGTTTACTTTGTGTTCATATAATATATAGTTTAGCAAATACATTTAGCCAAATTCATAAAAAACTATGTTGTTAACTATGACACCTAATACCAATAAACAACTATACAAGTAAGTATTACAACAGAGGTTGGAATATATAGAGGCGACAAATATATTTTCAAATACACAATTTTTGTAAAAAATTATGAAAAACTGCGATTATGATTTAAGAGTTATTACTATTTTAAGAAAATACATATAGGTCTTATTATTTGAATAAAAACATATTTATCAAATACATTTATCAAAAAATATATGTACTTTTCAATGCAAAAGCATATGTATTTTTCGTTCAAAGTTAGAAATACATAACTGTATTACTTATTGTAATTTATAATGCATTATAGTAAATGAAAGATAAATGTCATTAAACACATTTAACAAATTAGTTCATTAATATGAAAAGTGTAAACGGAATTATAAAGAAAGAAAATATTAGAACAAATGTATCATTTACAATACTTACTACACGAACGTCTATTGTGACCCTTAGGCCCACACCAACTACATGAGTTGATGTTCTTCTTTCCAAATATATTCCTTTTGATTTTTCACGATCTTTCTTTGCAGGTCTGTCAGGATATCGTTTGTATTTTGGAGGCAGTACTATTTCATCAAGTATATTATCTGAAATTATCCAGTCATCTTTGCGTGGTAAAGAATAGATTGAAACATCATATATTTTCAAGACTGTTTTTGGCTTATACAGATCACAACAATATGGGCCTTGGGTGAAATTGTTGCTATCCAAGACTACACAAGCATGTGCACATGGTATCTCATCCAGTTGAAACATGTGACATGGACATGTTTTTTCCTTAAGGCAAACAATAAAATATTTTTTCTTGTCATGCATTGTGTAGTCATACTCTTTGGCTGGTACAATCTGATATTATTTTTTAAAAAGTAAATTATAAAAGATCCAACCCAAATATGTAAATGTATTGCTACAAACAGATGCAAACTGTATATTTTTTTTTTTTTGGAAACACAATTGCAAAATACAAATATATATATATATATATATTACTTTCTGCATATGTATTTTTTTTATAGAGAAGTATCAATTACCCCCCTGAACTTGTCAAGTTTTATTCATGGTACACCTAAACTTTGAATAGTCCTAAGTACCCCCCCGAACTTGTTCTTTTAGTATGTCGCGTGCCCCTTTTACGCTGATGTGGCAAATTGTTTGAGTTCAACCTCCATCACGCGCGTGATGGAGGTATTTTTATGCTAAATCAGCATTTTTAATGATAAAAAAATTAAAAAAATCTATTAATTTTTTTTTAAAATTCAATTATCCCTCTCCCTATTTATTATCCCTCTTCCTCCATTACTTCCAATCTAAAAAATAAATAAATTCATTCGTTTATTAATTTTGTAAAACTCCAATTTGTTAATTAGTTTATAAAATAAAAATTTCATCCGTTTATTAATTTTGTAAAAATTTTGTTTATTAATCTAAAAAAAAATCATCCGTTTATTAATTCAATCTAAAACTCCAATTTCCATTCCTATGAAACTCCTTCAATTTTGTAATCTTAATTATATATATCATATGAGTTATTGTAACTAAAAAATGTACTAAATATCGAAGCAAATATTTTAAACAATATTGACAAAACAAATACTAAAGAAACTAAGACACATACTTATAATAAATGTAGGTATATTACTTATCGATTTTTAATACCTAACGATTTGATTTTCGATTTAACCGATAAGAAAATACTCATAAAATAGAAAAAGTAGTAACTAACATGAAAAGAAATCGAATCTTAGTTGCTACAAAAATCTTACTTATATATGTATATGTATATATATATATATATGTGTGTGTGTGTGTGTGTGTGTGTATGTATGTATATAAAATAATAATTTAATATAATCTTATTGGGTTATCGATTTACCCAATAACTTAATAAAAAAATCAAAATCGAATCAATAACCCAATAATTTTTTTTATAAAATCATTAAAAAATTGTTAACCCAATAACAATAAATCAATAACATTTTTATCGGTTTAATTTTTGTATACCCCTAACTTAAATTACAATTTCTTAATGAGAAAATGGTCAAATGCCCCTCTAACCTTTACCCCAAATCCTAACTACACACCTATACTTTGCGGGGGTCCTATTACCCCCCTGAACTATTTTAAAATGAATTTATTTCCTCCTTAAATGCTGAGGTGGCATGGAAGGTGTAGTACACTCTCTTTGAGAGAGTGAAGACATTTTAACTTTTTTTTAAAAAAACTGTTTTGCTATTCTGGCCATTCACACATAATTTAGTGGACACTTATTTCGTTTTCCACAAGAGAGAATTGTTGCAAATGATCACCAACACACTTCTTTCTTAAATCACATCCTCGAGGAAATACAGAAATATAATTTCACAAGAATTCACACTTGACAACTCCATTATACCAAGTCAAACATGCTCTTTACAACAACAAAAAACATTTTTGGCATTCTAGAGAAAAAGCAAATTACTTCAAAACCAAGAAATATAGTAGCCATCTATTTTGCTCGGGAATTTTGAAAAAAATCAAATAATTGAAGAGACCAAACCAAGCTTAACGTCATCATCAGCCATCTATTTCCTCTCCATCATCAGAACTAAAATTAACTTCAAAATAGAACTCTAAGTTTTAAATTGTCTTCTTTCTCTTCTCTCTTCTTTCTTTCTTCTCTTCAACAAAGAGAGCACCATGGTTGCTCCACCATCAACAAAAAATATTTACTCATAAATTAACTTTTTTTAAAAAAAAGAAACAAACATAAAATTGATTTCGGGTAACAAGTTCATTCATTGTGTTGAATGTTGAATTGGGTCATCTCCACACATATCCCAAATGGGTCATCTTCACTTCCATTAAAATAGCAAAATTAACAATTACTTTTACAACAAAAAAAAAACAACTAAAATCACAAAATGGGTAAACTCCAATTCCACAAAAAACAACTCAATTAACAATTACTTTTACAAAAAAAAAAACAAGTAAAATCACAAAATGGGTAAACTCCAATTCCATAAAAAACAACTCAATTAACAATTACTTCAACACAAATATGAAATGAGTCATCTTCCATTCTATGGAGTTGTTGTCATTGGTGGTTCCGGGCTCTAGTGGACAGCACTCGGCGGTAGCGGCAGCCATGGTCGGGATTAGCGGCTGAAAAAGTGGGAGATCGTTGGTGGTTTGTAATTAGGTGGGAAGAGAAAAGGAAAAACGAAATTAGAAAAGAGAATGAATAAAAGAGAAAAGGAAAATATATAAGAAAAATAATTATTTTTTTAGATTAAAAAAATATGACGTGGCATTACTGTTCAGCGCGTGCATTACACCACATCTCAAATGACTGGTTGTCCTATTTCGGGGGTGTAATAATTCCACTTTTAAATTGTTCAGGGGGATCATAGGACCCCTGCAAAGGATAAGTGTGAAGTTGGAATTTCGGGTAAAGGTTGAGGGGGCTTTTGATCATTTTATCTTTCTTAATCCATTAATTATAATAAGAAACGTATTTATGCATGTGACTCTCCTCAAAATCCTAATCGAAACACTAATCGAAAACTACTATGAAACACTAACCGAAAAAAAATAATTTCATATTATGAAACACTAATCGGACAAAAATAATTTCATATTTTTAAAACAAAAAAAAATATAATTTTTTAAATAATAGCTTACTTGATCGATGAAAATTATATCTTTCACTATTTTAGAGTAGAGAAAAATTAAAAAATATATTTTTTTTTTTAGAGAGAAATCAAATAATTAAGGGTAGAAATGAGTTATTTTTTAATATAAGATAAATATAAGGAAAGTAAATGGTATTATCCACGTGGACAACCACATCAATATTTTTATCTACGTGTCCGTGCATGTATTACGCGCAGTGGACAGTGGGCCAAAAAGGGTGGCGCGACATACTAAAAGAACAAGTTCGGGGGGGGGGGGGAGGTACTTAGGACTAGTAAATGTTCAGGTGTACCATAAATAAAACGTGACAAGTTCAGGGGGTAATTGATACTTCTCTCTTTTTTTACTTACTGAAAATGTGTGCTTATAAATAAAACTACAAATTAATTTGTTGGAAATAATGGAGAAAATTATTATTGAATTATGTATATACATAATTACAATGACACCCTATTTATAGACACTAAATTACAATCCTTTTTCAAGTAGAATTTTGTATACTATTCATGTTCCTACTCATATTCTAACACCCTCTCTCAAGCTGGTGCATACAAGTCATATGTACCAAACTTGTTTCAAATGTAATTAATACGAGGACTGATGAGAGATTTGGTGAAGACCTCTGCAAGTTGATCACTTGACTTTACAAATTTTGTAGCAATATCTCCCGAGAGTATCTTTTCTCAGACAAAGTGGCAATCAATCTCTATAAGCTTGGTCCTCTCATGGAACACTGGATTAGATGCAATATGACGGGATACTTGGTTATCACATACAAGTTTCATCTTACCAGTTTCTCCAAATTTTAGTTCTCTCAGCAATTGCTTGATCCAAACCAATTCGCAAGTTATTGCAGTGATTGTTCGATATTCTGCATTGAGCAACCGCACCCTGTTTCTTACTCTTCCAGATCACCAAATTACCTTCTATTAAAACACAATATCTAGATATAGAGCGTGTATCAGAGGATGATCCTGCCCAATCAACTTCTGTATATCTAATGATATGCTCATGGCCTCGATCCTCGAAGAGTAGTCCTTTACCTGAAGATGACTTTACAACAACAACAACAACAAACCCAGTATATTCCCACCTAGTGGGGTCTAGGGAGGGTAGAATGTACGCAGTCCATACCACTACCTCTAAAGAAGTAGAGAGGCTGTTTTTGATAGACCCCCGGCTCAAGACACAGGACAATATACAAAAATATTCAAAGCATGAAACATGATAAAACTAACATAGATACAACATTCACAAAAGTAATGTATAATACCAAAAAAAAAACACCAAAACCCTCCTAACTACGGACTACGATTCATCCACTACCTTATCCCTGTATCCTAGTGTTTTTCTTCCAAACCTTCCTATCCAGGTTCATGTCCTCAATGAGACGTAACTGCTCTATCACGTCTAATCATTTCTCTCCAGTATTTCTTCGGTCTACCCCTACCCCGCTTGAAACCATCTAACACTAGTCTCTCACACCTACGAATTGGGGCATCCGTGCCCCTCCTCATCACATGACCAAACTATCTCAACCTCACTTCTGCATTTTTTCCTCCACCGATACCACTCCCACATTCTCTCGAGTAATCTCATTCCTAACCCTGTCAGCCCTTGTAAGATCACACATCTAACGTAACATCCTCATTTCCGCCACCTTTAACTTTTGGATATGGGAAGTCTTAACTGGCCAACACTTTGCTCCGTACAACATAGCCGGCCGAACTGCAACTCTATAGAATTTGCCTTTAAGATTTGGAGGCACCTTCTTATTGCCTAAAATCCCCGAAGCGAGCCTCCATTTCATCCAACCTGCCCCAATACGGTGCGAGACATCCTCATCTATCTCTTCATTTCCCTAGATCGTAGACCCAAGATACTTACAACTATCCATCTTGCAAACTACCTGGAGATGACTTTATATATCATAAAATACGAATAACTGCATTCCAATGAATAACATAGGGAAAAGTCATAAACTGGCTTGCAACACTCATTGGAAAAGAGATGTCAGGTCTAGTCACTATGAGATAATTTAACTTTTCAATCAACCATCTATACCTTTCAGGATCACTAAGTGGCTCCCCCCTTTTTTGGAAGAAGTTTAGCATTTGGATCCATAGAAGTATCAATAGGTCTACAACCTATCATTCATGTTTCCTCAAGAACGTCTAAAGCATACTTGCATTAATAAATAACAAAACCTGATCTAGACTGAGCAATCTCAATACCTAGAAAGTATTTTAATCTGCCAAGGTCTTTAGTTTGGAAATGCTGAAAGTGATGTTGCTTTAAGTTAGTGATATCATCTTGATCATTGCCGATATTACAATATCATCAAAATAAACCACCAAATAAATACACCGATTTAGTTTAGATTGGCGATAAAACACTGAATAATCAGCTCCACTACGAATCAAGCCAAACTCCTGCATAACTGTGCTAAATTTTTCGAACCAGGCTCGAGGGAATTATTTCAAACCATAGAGTGACTTGGCCAATCGACATACAAGGCTACTAGACTCCTCCTGAGCAACAAAATCGGGTGGTTGCTCCACATAGACTTCTTTCTCAAGATCACCATACAAAAAAGCATTCTTAATTTTCAACCGATAAAGGGGCCAATGACGAACAACAACCATAGAGAGAAAAAGATAGACTGATGCTATTTTAGCCACGGGATAGGAAATGTCACTATAATCAAGTTCAAATATTTATGTATATACATTGAAAATAAGGCGTGCCTTCAACCGATCAACTTGACCATCTGGATCAGCTTTGATTGTATAAATCCAACGACAACCAATAGTAGATTTACCTATCGGAAGGAAAACAAGATCCCAAGTACCACTTGTATGTAAAGAAGATATCTTATCAATCATAGCATATTTCAATCTTGAATAGGAATGTTTCAAAGAATATGACATCAACGGACATAAGATAGCTGCCCAGATCAGGTGAATAACATCGATACTCTTTTTAAACTCGAGAGTAACTAAGGAAGACAAATTTGAGAGCATGAGAGGCTATTTATCTTTTTCTGGGCTAAGTTATGAACAAAACTTGTACCCCCAAAAATATGAGGGGAGATACAGTAGAGATATGACTGAGGAAATAGTATAGAATGGGGAACCTTATTCTAGATCAAAGATGATGATATTATGTTAATGAGATAGAAAGATGCGAGGAATGCCTACACCCAAAAACACAGCAGAACATGGGATTCAATGAGAAGAGTGCTAGCAGTCTCAATGAGATGCCTATTTTTCCTCTTTACTATACCGTTTTGCTGAGGGGTGTATGGGCATAATGTCTGGTGAATGATTCCCTGATGAGTCATAAACTCCTGAAATTAGGAGCATAAGTATTCTAAGGCATTATCACTACGAAAAGTACGAATAGAAACACCAAATTGATTTTGTAATTCAGCATAAAAACTTTTGAATATAGAGAATAACGCGAAACAATCTTTCATCAAGTAAACCCAAGTACATCTTGAAAAATCATCGGTGAGAGTAACAAAGTAACAAAATTCTATGGATGAACTGACACTACTACGACCCCAAATATCAAAATAGACTAATGAGAAAATAGACTCTGAGCGAGTCTCAGTACTGCATGAAAATATAGCACAAGTGTGTTTTCCAAGTTGACATGACTCACAATCTAATATGGATAGACTAGACAAACTAGGCACCATGGATAGACTAGACAAACTAGGCACCATCTTTTGTAGCTTGGATAGACTCAGATGTCCCAAATATTTATGAATAAGGTCGGGAGGGTCTGTAGCGGAGCATGCTATGAAGAAATTTGAAAAGGTAAGATAGTAAAGACCTTGTGATTCATGCCCCTATGCCAATTGTCTATCCCATTTTACGGTCCTATATTAATAAAGAATCATAAAAAAGAGTTATACTACAATAAAGGTCATGTGTCAAATGATTAATAGATGCAAGATTAAAAGGACAACCAGGGACATAAAGAACAAAATCTAGAGTGATAGAACATAGGTATTGTCATTACCCAGACCACCAGACCGTGTGGGCACCTACGCTATCCTAAGCAGGTTGAAGAATCCTTATTACCCAACTAAAAATATGCGGAAGAATTTCGTTTTAAGGAAATACTGGATTAAATATAATAAGGTAAATTAAATATTAATAAATAATCTTTTTAAAAAACTTCTTACAAGTGTCCTTCACTAGCCTAAGACTTGGTCAGACATGTACAAGAGCTATCTACTACAACATAGACTAACAATAAAATAAATAATAAAAAGACTCTAACATCTGCCAGGAAGAACGTGCAGAAGTTAGTGCTAAATATCGTCATCCATCTAGTAACTGCAACTAACCTGCATCCAGTCTACACTCCAAGAAGAAATGTAGAAGAGTAGGGTCAGTACAACTACACAATACTGGTAGGCATCATTGGCCGACTGTGTTAGTCTATATAATCATAAAATAGAATTAAGAAAAATAAATTATGACATCTTGAATGGAATATAATTTAACTAAGGTAGTAATAACATTATTACTTTACCTATATAACTTACATCATCTAATTACTCTTCCAACTACATCCATATTATATTCACTACTAACATACTCAAGCCTCATTAATTCACACAATCAACCACAATCCAACACTAATACATCACTATTCCTCTTTATTCACCTTATCTTTTTCATTACTCATATTCACAGGAACAAACTCATAATCATAAATAACCCATACTAAACTCTCGGGCTAACAACCAAATGCTCTATTACAATATTAAAGAATGATAACTAGCTATTCTAGTAAGCTACCACTAAAACACGTATAAATGAAGCAAGTCAACCAATATATAAGTAAGTACAAAGTTTCACTTTTTCAAATACATATCACACAATCAAATACCCAATGAATTAACAATACAACAATAACAGATTAAACAACGCTCATAAACAAGCCACATAACCATCAAGAGTATCAATCATATTATAAACATCCACAGACTCAACACAAATATGTACACATATGCTATGAAACTTATTTTTGCCCAAATAGTCATGACCTGCAGGGAACAATCTATGTTCATGTACCATACCGATGTGGTACCCGATCTGACATATACATATCCGTACCGGTGTGGTACCCGATCCAACATATACATATCCGTACCGGTGTGGTACTCGATCCAACATATACATATCCGTATTGGCGTGGTACCCGATCCAATATATACCTATCCGTACCGGCGTGGTACTCGATCCAACATATACATATTCGTACCAACATGGTACCCGATCCAACATATACATATTTGTACCAGTGTGGTACCCTATCCAATATATACATATCTGTACCGGCGTGGTGCTCAATCCAACATATACATATACGTACCGACGTGGTACCCGATCCACTATAAACAAGTATTATCAATATCAAATTTACACAACCTCACAACATATATACAATAATGTACCAAGTTTGCAAGTACACTTAAAGTCATAAGATAATTCCATCACGTAAATTTTCAATAATCATTTATACACGCACCAAAAATTTCAAGCATGTCCGAATACCAATCAACAAGTATTCATAGCATTACTTTAAGGAGTTATCATTATCAAACAAGCCACTCATAGTAACAATTCAATAAACCATCATCATCACCAATTTAGCCTCTCATGGGCATCCAATAGATATAGTATTTTTATCAATATCAAAACAAAAATATCATAAATAAATCACAATTTAATTCTCACGCATACAAGTCACTATTGGAGCTTTAATTACTCATTAATTATTAAAATATCACTATCTTCTTAAATACCGCAACTTGGATTCTAATATCACCACCTATAACTAGCACATTCACATGTATCATTATCCTCTACCACTTTTCACATAATACAATCATCACACTAATTCTCCTTATCCTATTATTGCACAATTCATACAACCCAATACTATTACAACTCAACTAAGTTAATTACTAGAACAACTAAAAAGACCATCACGTTCATATACTATATTTACAACAATCTCCTTTCGAGCACATAATACATAATATCATAAATATCACATAATCAATAATATAGTTTTTGGGATTAAAGTTAAGTACTCGTGTCTTTATCCACCTCAACTCCATTCCCGCAGGCCTAGACATAATTTCTCCCATAAATTCTAAATTATGAAAATATAAAATAAGATAATCTTCTACTCACTAAACCTAGCCTACCTGGACGCCAACATTTTGGTAGAAGCAAGCTGCAGTAAGGATGCTATTTCCTTTTTTCCATGCCTTGGAACAATCAATCATCTAAAAATCAAGCAATTATAAGAGTACTTAAATAATTACTCTTCAAACAAATATCTTGGGATTCAAACCCATTAATTCTACCTTTAATTCAAAGTCTATATCATTCCCCAATTCAATTAACCAAATTAATTCTTTCAAGTTTAACCCATCTCCATTAATGGAGTTTTTATGCTGAAGGTCTTATCTTTACGGAATTCAAGGTTCCTAATTATCAAAATTCATAATTTAGTTTATGAAATTCATGTTAGGAATCTTTAATTTATAGTTTACAATCAGCTCTAGGTCATATTAAAAATACCCATGAGTGTTCCCTAAAAGAATTCCTCCATTAAAGGTCTTTTTAAGGATTTCAAGATGTTAAAGAGTCAAAAGATAAAGAAAATAATGAAAAAACTTACCTCAACGAAGGAATTTCACCTTAAGCCTTGGAAAATCACCTCTCTAGGGTTGGCTAATGAAATTTGGGGTTTTTAGAATTAAAATAAGGATGAATCTGATTTAAACACCATCAAAATTTTCGTTACAGCGAAATCCCGTTTCAGCCCGAACAGTGCTCAGTAAAACAATCTTAAATTTTTATTTTGAATTTGTATTGAGGAAAGGTTTGTTGAGTTGGAAAGAGGACTCAAAGATATTTGACTTGATAGGTAATAGGACTCCTAAATCCTTATATTCTATGAGATATGATCGTTTGAAGTTGACCCTAATAAAAACTCATATCGAAACTGTATCGGAAAGAAAGTTTTATACTTAACTTTGTGTTAGGGATATTATATGACCTTAATTCATACCTAATGGTATAAGACCTTAATTCATACCTAATGGACTTTAAAACTAAATTATTGATATTAGAACTCATGAATAATTAAATTAATCGAGTTTGAGTCTATCTAGACACATACGAAGGATAAAATCTTCGCTGAAAAGTTTGAGGTGACGTAATAAATAAAATATTGGCTAGTTTGGACCCAAGTTAATAATGAGGAATGAAAATTAAGAATTTTCATGAATTTATTATGAATAATTTAGTAACGACAAAATGGGTCGTTACAGGGGTTTGTCTTGTCCAACTCCTTTTGACTTTGTTCGGATTCCATTGGCTAAAGTAATAGCCGGAAGAGATTGTGTATAAACAACATTAGATAGATGTGATTTGTCACCAGAAATATGATCAGAAGTACCTGAGTCTATAACTCATGATCCAAAGGTAGAAAATCGTTTAGTTGAGGCTATTGGTAGATATATATATGCTTACTTGTTTGATACTGAAGATACTCATTATATTCCTTGTCAGATAAATTCACCAATTGATCACCTGTGGTGTTAGATTGGGTAATATGATCATTTTTAGGTGGTTGACCGTGCAAAGAATATCATATTCCACGATTATGTCCAATTCTATTACAATAACTACACTTAGGTCGAGAATAGTATACGCCACGAGTATGTTCAAGCCTTTTACAATAACTACACCTAGGTCGAGATCTTCCAAATCGACCCTCGTTGATTCTTTATAAACTCTGACATCTGAGTTTCTGATCTCCTCATTAAGATTCAGATTTAATCAGAAAAATAAATATTATCGGAATTTGGCTGGAAAAAGAAGAGTCGCCAGATATAAGATCTGGTATTTGAAAGATGATCGAAATCAATAATTAATCATATGAGAAGCCTCGTAATGAAGAGGTGAGGCTACTGAAAAAAAAGAAATTGTCAAAAAAGTTACCGGAAGACAGTGCACGTGCCGATGCGTTGACTGACGTGCTCGCCAGAGAACATCTTCCGGCGGTGCGTAAGGGCACGTGTGATGCCTATTCTCAGCGAGTATGATTGAGGTTTTCTCATCGAAAACTTACGATCATGATGGTGGTGGTGTTTTGTTTTAAAATATACTGACAAAAAATATGTTTATTTGGACAACGACTTCTTTCACTAAAAAACGACGCAGTGAGATCGGAATGATATTTTTCTCATGAACTCTCTGATATAATATGAGAAATAATGATTAAAAATATTATTGAATTGTGTGTCTATATAATTATAATGACACCCTATTTATAGACACTACATTACAATCCTTTTTCAAGTCTCATATTCTAACAAAATTCATACCAACAAATTCCATAAATATACAAATTGCTTACTGCATATATAATTTTTTTCATAACAAAGATTAATGCATATGTATTTAACATAGAACATTGATTACTGCATATTGCTTCCTGCATATATATTTTTTTGCATAAAGAGAGAAAATTGATTACCTTAAATTTTTTTCAAAACACATACGCCCATAGTTATTTATAAATATAAATACAAATAAATTCATACCAACAAATTTCACAAACGTAAATGATCATACTGTTATACGAGTACACGTTCTCTTTGAGTATGACATTAAATTTTTCAATGAGAGTTGTGAATGTATATGAAGCCTCCTGTCTATTTTCGCAGTTTCATCTTCCAAATGTCAGTCAAACTTCTTCTAGAAAATAATATATCGGTAGTTCTCAAGCCGATACAAGTGCAACATTTATTGACTCAGCAATGTTTGATGTCAAAATCCATTCTTTATGAACTGTTGCAAAGGACCTAGCCCGGTTTTCATAACCCGCCAATTTCAAGTATTTCTTCACTCTAATATCAACTACCTCTACCTTTTTCATTAACTTGTGAAATTCAGACTTTGAATATGATTTTGTCATTGTATAAAGATCTCCGATAACGCATCATGTGACTTTCTATACAAAAAATTCACGTTCCCTCATAGATGCCACATGCATGCATAATGCAGTACATTTTTGTACACATCACCAATAACCTTTATGATGCTTACATTCCTATCAGAAACAACACACATGCGTTGTCTTTCTCCGTATGCTTTCTTTAAATTCTCAAAGAACCAAGTCCAAGATGCATCATTTTCTGAATCAAGCACACCATATGCTAAAGAAAATATATGCCCTGCATATATAAACACATTTTGCGCAGTTACATATAAATACATATAGTAACTGCATATGTATTTATTACAAATACAGTTGCAAATATGTATTTATTTTTGCAAACAGAGTTGCAAATACATATACTAAAATGTAACTATACAACACACATATACATTATGAACTCTACATGTTTTATTCACAAACATTTTTAAAAATATATATAAGCACACAAACATATCAATTAGAGATATGTATATTTTTTTTAAAACATTAAATATATTATAAAATATAATTTAACTGCTCCATCCATGGTACAAGCAGCTACAAATGTCCCAGTATACATTCCTCTCAGATGACTACCATCAACAACTACGACAGGTCTATAATGTTCGAAGCCTTTGATGATGCACGGAGAGCTATAAATACATATAAGAACTCATCTTCATCCATCTTCTTCATTCTTATATAAGAATCAGGATAAGTATTGTTCAAAATATATAAGTATATTGGTAATTTGCCATATGATGCTGATGGTTTCCCTCTCTATTCTTCTAACGCTCTTTCCTTGGACCTCCAATATACACTGTATGTCAAATCCATACCAAACTTTTGCTTCATGTCACTTTTTATTTCAGTTGCACTGTACTTTCGTTTGTGGTTTTTAGTTTTTGTTTAACCATAACGCCTATCAACATACTTGTAACATGTATTTTGGATAAACTTTGTCCTTCACCGGGCATGTATGTTCTATTACGAATTCTCTAGTTTTGAACAACCCAGAATCTCCTAGACTGGAGACACGACGTAAAAGTCCATAATTACCTGATTTACGCACCAATGTATAACTGCATCAAAATTTTTTTAAATATAATTAAAATACATATCCGAACTCATTTTAAATGCTAACAAATCAATCTAGAATGTACTTATCATTTCTTACTTGACCTTTCACTTCATGTTTGAAACTTCTCCCTAATTGTATAATCCTTCGTGACTGGATTTAATTTTTTTTTTTGAGAAGTATACCTGGTCTACCTCAACATTCTTATGATGTGGGTCTGAGATAATCACCTGAATCGTATCCATCTAACTACATCTAATGTTGTTGTATTATCAGTAACCACAAATGCACCTTCAGTAGATGTATTTACCACTTGATACGAATTGTGACAGACATCTCTTCTTTCAACAGCACATACAGATGAACTTGCAAAGTTGTTCACAACATCTTTCTCCAAAATGCTTACTTATAAAGAAAGACAATTCATGCCCTACATTATCAGTGATTTGATATTCAATTTGGATACGTTTGCTGCTCAAATCCACATTAATATGCGATACCAAAATATTGTATAGGTAATTGTACGATGCTGTTGTGCTCAACAATATTGCATCAGTAATGTACTCTTCATAGTATTTTCATACGTCCATCTTCCAGAATGCTTCATCTAAACAGAGATGTTTTTCATTGCCAATCTTTTTCACCTAAAAAATGTTATAAAAAAATACATAATTGTAAGCAATCAATTCTTATAATATACATATACAATTACGTTTAAATATAAAAATATAAAAACCAACAATTAAAATATACAATTAAATTATAATTATACAACTTCACACAGAAATATACAATTACAGTCTAAAATACAGAATTCCACAAAATATATAGAAATGAAAATACAATATAATTACAATACACAATTACACATTAAAATTTCAAACAATGATCTACATTTATAAACGTAAATAATATATACATACACAACAAAAATGTCCAGCCAAAAATACAATTACAATATATTTGTACAACATAAAATATAAACACAACCACAACATTCATAATCGAGCTTTACGAAAATACAAATATACTCTTCGACTATAAGAAACAACAGTAATGGTTCAAAAAAAATTTGAATGAAATAACAGTAATGGTTCAAAAAAATTTGAATGAAAATTTTTTGAACGATTTCAAACAACTGATGAAATTCATATAAGCAAATAATATTACAATTCAATACCTTGAACAACAGTAATGGTTTAATTTGAATTTTCAAAGATAATGAACAGAAGAAGCTTCAGTTGAATTTGATTTTTTCGATGAAAATGATAATGTGAAACAAAAATTTGAATTTTAATATCGGTCGTTAACAAATAATGGAAATCATGTTAATTAAGAGGTATTTATGAAAAAATAATCTCCACATTTAATTCATGGGTAATTATGTCATATTTAGCTCAACTGATTTGAGTTAAAGGGGGACAGTAAAATGATTTGCATATTGTAACACTCCGTATTCAAGTATGTGTTTTGGTCTTATTTATATAAAATTAATTTTTTTATTTTATTTATACCTGAATTTGCCCGTCGATGGTTCCATGCGAAGGTTATTGAATAAGCTTTCCAACGATATAAAGATTTCCAAAAACGGATAGGTTTGGATATAATCGAGCACGTTCGAAACTATAAAATGGTGGCCGAGATATTTGGGAATAGTAAATGTGCAGGAAAATTTCCTGCACACAAACTACTGAGGCCAGCCAAATTTTTGGGTCAACTTCGAACGATCATAAATCCCTTAATATAATGAACTGGGAGAG
>JAPEIP010000010.1:9113820-9127776 GCA_026120095.1 Capsicum chinense | reverse complement strand
TAATCGTGCCTTTGAATGATGGTTCTTGGAGTTCTTGAACTAGGAACTTGGAATCTTGAATAAATTTGCAGAATTAATGGTGAACTTTGGAGGTTCTTGAAGTTGGATGTAGGAGCTTAGGGTTTTCTTTTTGAGGAAATTTGAGGAAATATAACATATAATGCTTCAAATAGGCTTTAATATAGGGTTTGTATGGATTTTGGGTGAGGAGGAATGACCAAAACGCCCCTAAAAATCAAATAATTCTAAAATCTGTCCTTTGGTGGACTGTTTTGATAGTTTGAAGTAGATCAACCATAACATTTTACTCCGATATCCAAATCGGATGAAACCAATTTCATTAGAAAGAGGACTCTCAGATATTTCCATTGATATAGAGTATATCACCCAGATTATTGTGTACAATGATTTATGATCATTTGAATTTGACCCAAAAATTTGCTTTTGATAGGCTGAAGTAGATCGACAATAACCTTTTTCTCCGACAGACAAATTGGATGAAACCAATTTCATTGGAAAGAGGACTCGCAGAGCTTTCCATTAATATATAGTAAATTACCCATATCATTATGTACAAGGATTAATGATCGTTTAAAGTTAGAGCAAAAAGACGCCAGGCCTCAGTACTTTTTCCTGCACGTTTTACTGTTTACTACTATTCATGGTTCGATCGAAATGTTCATAACTCATCGCTCGGGTGTCCGTTTTGGATGATCCACATATCATTGTAAAGATTATTTGATACTCTACGCAATGGTGGGTCATAATCTAAGAAATTCTTCACAGCAAATTTATAATTCATTCTAGAAGATAGAACCCAACACGTTTACGCACAAAATTTTAATGAAAAATTCCTGGGATATTACACTTTTCCTAGGATTGGTGGCCTATTTGATAATTTGCAAGTTTAAAGTTTTTCTCAAAGATAAACCTTAGATCTGGCTATCATCAACTTGAAGTAAGAAAGTCTGATATCCCATAGACAACCTTCCAAACCCGTTATGGTCATTTTGAGTTTCTAGTCATGTCTGTTGGGATAACCAATGCTCCAGCATCTTTCATGGACCTCATGAATTGAGTTTTTAAGCAGTATCTTGATATGTTCTTCATAGTGTTCATAGATGATATCCTTGTTTACTCCCGAAGTGAGGATGACCAAGCGGATCATCTTAGAATTGTCCTGCAGACTCTTAGAGATCACCAATTATTTGTTAAATTCCGCAAGTGTGAGTTCTGGCTAAGCTCAGCTGTATTTCTGGGTCATATTAATTCAGTCGAAGGCATTAGAGTTGATCCCCAAAAGACAAAAGCTATAAGAAATTATCTTAGACCTATCTCTCCGTCTGACATTAGAAGTTTTTTGGGCCTAGCAGGCTATTAACACCGTTTTGTTAAAGGTTTATCTTCTATTGCATCTCCCATGACCCAGTTAACCCAGAAGAAAGTTAAGTTCCTTTGGTCATATTCTGGTGAGAAGAGTTTTCGGGAGTTGAAGACTCGACTCATTTCATCCCCTGTGTTGACTTTGCCTGATGGTATGGATGGTTTTGTGGTGTATTGTGATGCCTCTAGAGTTGGATTGGGTTGTGCGTTGATGTAGAATTATAAAGTTATAGCCTATTCTTCTAGATAGTTAAAGCCTCATGAAAAGAATTACCCAACCCATGATCTTGAATTAGATACTATGGTTTTGGCTTTGAAAATCTAGAGACACTATCTTTATGGTGTTCATGTTGATGTGTTTACTAATCACAAGTGCCTACGGTATATGTTTACTTAGAAAGAGTTGAATCATAGATAGAGAAGATGGTTAGAGTTGCTAAAAGATTATTATATGAGTGTGTTGTATCATCCGATCAAGGCCAATGTAGTGGCGGATACCGTTAGCAGGTTGTCTATGGGTAGTGTAGCTCATGTAAAGAAAATTAAGAAAGAATTGGCTCATGAAGTGCATCGTCTGGCTAGATTGGGTGTTAAGTTTATTCATTTAGTTGAGGGGAATATATGGGTTCATATTATTTCCAAATCCTCTCTAGTTTCGGAAGTGAAAGAGAAGCAAGACATGGATCCTAGTTTGGACAGACTGAAGGAGTCAATTAAGGACAAAAGTTGGAGGTTTTCTCCCAAGGGGGAGATGGTGTGTTAAGATTGTAGGATAGAGTGTGTGTTCCTTGTGTTAATGATCTGAGATAGAAAATTATAGCTGAAACGCATGGCAAGTGATATTCTATTCATCCCACGCTACCAAGATGTACTGTGACTTGCGAGAAATCAATTGGTGGAGTGGTATGAAGAAGGATATAGCAGTGTTTTTGGCGAAGTGTACAACATGCCAATAGGTTAAGGTAGAGCACCAAAGGCCTGGTGGTGTGATGCAAGATTTTGGTATTCCTACTTGGAAGTGGGAAAAGGTGAATATGGGTTTTGTGACTTGTTTACCTCTTTTGCGTCATCATCATGATTCTATTTGGGTTGTTGCAGACAGGTTGACTAATTCAGCACATTTTTTTTCTAGTGCATACATCTTATACATCTGAGGATTATGCTAGACTGTATATTCGGGAGTTAGTCAGGTTGTATGGAGCTCCCTTGTCTATCATTTCAGATAGGGGTACTCAGTTTACTTTCTAATTTTGGAGAGCTTTTCAAAAGGGTCTTAGTACCCAAATTCATTTGAGTTCTACATTTTATCCGCAGACAGATGGTTAGGATGAAAGGACTATTGAAACTTTGGAAGATATATTGAGGACATGTGCTCTTGATTTCAAAGGTAGTTGGGATGGGAATTTTCCATTGATTGAATTTGCATATAACAACAGTTATCATGCTATCATACAAATCGCTCCGTTTGAGAATCTATATGAAAGGAGATGTAAATCACCCATAGGTTGGTTTGAAGTGGGTGAAGCTGCTATGATTGGACCTGATGCAGTGTATGAGGCTATGGATAAAGTTAAGTTGATTAGGGAAAGGTTTAAGACAGCACAGAGTCATTAAAAGTCATATGTAAATATGAGAATAAGAGACCTTGAGTTTGAAGTTAATGATTTGGTGTATCAGAAAATTTCACCCATGAAAGGGGTGAAAAGATTTGGCAAGAAGGGGAAGCTTAGTCCCCAGTATGTCGGCCCCTATAGGATCCTAAGTTGTGTTGGGAAAGTAGCCTATGAGATTAAGTTTCCCAAAGAATTATCAGTCGTTCTTCCTATCTTCCATGTCTTTATGCTTAAGAAGTGTATTGGTTATTTAGTTGTTGTGGATCGTTTAGAAAGATCAGATGTTTAGACAAGTATTTCATATGATGGTATTCTAGTTGAGATTCTAGACACCATCAGATCCGAAGACTAAGGAACAAAGAAGTTCCCTTGATCAAAGTTCTGTGGCAAAACCAGCCTGTTGAGGTTGCTACTTAGGAAGCTAAAGAAAACATGTGAGCCAAGTACCCGCATCTCTTATCCACACGTTCAGAGCAATCCGAAGGAACCATTCTTCCTTACTTTAGCCCCTTTCTAATAAAATTTGCAGCTATATAGCTATTCTTATTATAAGTTCATGCATTCTTCAAAGTATTCAAGAGTTTAGAATGATAAAGAGTCAGTTTAGCGATTTGTTTCATCTGTGCAACCCCAGTTTTCACCATACTCTTAGTCTAACTAGCGACATTCGAGGACCAATGTTCCCAAGGGGGAGATATTATAAGACCCCATAAATTTCCCTTGTAGTCTAAGCCTTTAGAGTTTGCTAAGTCTAGCCATGCAATTAGAAATTTTGCTAAGTGTTCAATACTTAGTTTATTTTTTAGCCTTCGAACTTTGATGATTTATTTCACGACATTCCCGACCTCTACTTCTTGATTTTCTTGTTGATACGCGATGGGGCAAGTCAAGAGTACATCTCAGGTGAGTTTCAAAATTTTTAGACAAGCTTAAAGGCATGTTTAGTATGCCAAACCAGTTGTAAAAAGGTGCTAAATGGGTGCCGCCCAGGGTAGTTCCCAGGTCTAAGTGGGGCACCGCCCAGGATAGTCCATCGTTATAAGCAAGGTTCCGCCCTGGGTTTTCCCTGGGTCTAGGCAGGGCGCTGCCTTGGAAGTCTCTCTAGGCTAAATTTTCAACCTTCCCTCCAACTCATTAAGGGCAAAATGGGTAATTGCCAACCCTTTTTCAGCTTTAACACGAGATCATACTCCCAAATCACCATATTATTGATATTTTCCTCAAAACTCACCAAGAACATAGCTTAGTGTTTTTACCCAAAGTCCAAGAGAACTCAAGATTTAACCGTAGCTTTTCAAAAATTCTTCAAGAATCGGAATCCCCATCGTGAGGGCTACAAGAAGCACCCATCAATCATAAAATTAGAGTCCCAAAAGCTAGAGTTCATTCAAAGATTCTAATTCAAGGTATGTAGGGTTTGAACAAGAACTCTATACCACCCCGAATCTGGTACCCAGTATGCTACACGGTGGTTATGACCCCAAAGGACCACAACCTAACCCATGACAGCTATCTGTACCTTTAAACTGCATAATATATCATACAAATGCAGAATACGTAAAATATGTAAGGTCATAAGGTTCATATCTGATAAAAAAATAACATCTAAACGTATGGTATAAGAATACCAAAACAAAATTGAAAATACTGAAGTTTGTATGTATCAAATCTGAAAGACTCTAAATACTTTCTGAATAAGTAGTTGATGTTGCATGTCCCCAACTAACTCCATCTACTAAAATAAACATAAAATTGAAATAGTAAAATAGTAATCATGTCCTCGAAGGATGGGGACTCACTGCTAACTCTGACTGCTGACTACTAGAATGCTACTGAGGGTCTGGAGCTCGGGCTTCTGAACCTATGGTATATAATAAAACACCATAGCACTAATAAATCAGTATGATGGAATGTACAAGTATGCATGCGAGGTAGGCTAATGCATGGGTTTCATATGCATGAATAATACTAACTAACTGGCTAACATGAGCGTGAGAATACATGCATTAATACATAGTAACTAAAATTATCATAAAATGATTACTGAGTCTGAGTACTGATAACATAAGTTTACTCATATCTAAGATGACTTATAACATGAGTTCCGATAACTGATATAAATGATAACGTGAGTGACTGTATCTAACAGTCCTGAATCTTATGGAACTATCTGAGTTCTGTAATGTATCTGAGTTGACTGTATTTGACAGTCCTGAAATCTGAAGAACTATCTTAGTTCTTTTACCGAGACTGATACAGAAACTGTAGGAGGTAGTAATCTAACCGACATTCTCCAAATAACACATTATAGCTGAGTTGGGGTCTAATCTCATCCCTGATTGGAAGGGTGTCAATACTGTACCACTGGTAAGGACAAATTATGGGTGACCCTCATCTGACAGTGTCCCCAAAAGAGAATAGTGGGACACTTATCTAACAGTGTTTATCCACCTCATCGACCCTTATCTGACAGTATTGATGTCTTAACCTATGTTGGCTACATAGTTCTGGAACACAAGGATGACTGTTAAGAATCACACCCTCATCTGATAGTGTGTGTTCCCATCCTTGGGTTCACTCGGTGCTAATTACTACTGCCATCTGAATAGACACTGAACATGATTAACCGAACTGGAATGACTGAATTCATGAAGTTCCGTTGACTGAAGAAATACTACTGAGATTACTAAATTACTGTTCTTTCCTGAGTCATATGACTGACTGAGTTCTATGGATCATGGATCCATTGAGGATATTGTGAAAACATGACACTGGCACTAGGAACAAAACTATATTTTTTGGGTACAAGTACCCCCAGGACTCAACAGAAGGAAACTAAAAAGGCATGACATTCTTGAATACATGACCAACATCAACAATCCATAATATAATAAGTTGGGGATTTCATGAAGTACATAGTTATCATAATCTTGTACATGAATGAGAATACTTCTCAACATATCAATATTTCATCAACTAGTCCCATAATTAATCCTTCAAACAATCATAATGCACAACAATATCATAGAAGTCATTTTGATAATAAAGGTAAAGCATGTATTTGTCATTTGGATCGCAATTTAGCTATAAGGCCTAATTTATATCCCTTTACACATTTTATCAAACACCTTACATGCACTACTTAAGGCATAGGTGAAATCATCAAATTTCACAAATCATAAACCCCCAAATTCATGGATTTCAACTCATATGCTAACGTAGTTTCATAATTTCACATAAAAATCCCAACTTGGGAATCATACAACAACAATCACATAAACTTAAACAACCCACAACATAATAACATGATTCATAATTTAAAATAGGGTTCTTAAGCTTTATGGATGAAAGGAATTTGTAAATAAACGTAATGCATACCTTAGTGATTGAATTTTGAAAGAGAATTGACCTTTCTTGAACGTTCTTAGATTGGGAATCTTAATTCTTGATTATTTTGTGGAGAGTGCGACGGGGTCTTGAAGTTAATTGAGAAGAAACCCTAAGTTTGTTCTTGGGAACAAAGAGGGTTTAGAGCTTTTAAAAGTAAATAACAATAGTTAATTACATGTTTTTGGTGTTTTATGTCATGGGGGTAAGGTTTAGGGTAAGCAAAAAGGACCAAAATACCCCTACGAAATCACTTCCTAGTTGCTAAAATTCTTATCTGACGACCAAGGCTGATAAACCATTAGATATGTCATAGCCCGTCAGCCCAGGTCATCACCTAGGAGCTGAAATTAATGGGTTTCTATCTAAGTCTGACGACATGGGATGATAAGCAATCAAATCTGTGAAAGCCGTTAGCTTATGTCATCACTTAGTTATCAGGCTGACATGCTGGAGTAAAAATGGGTATAACATTTTGCTTCGATATTGGATTTGGGATAAATTGGTATGATTGGAAATATAATTAAATTATCTATCTGTTGGTGGGTCATGATCTCAAAAATTCATAGTATAACGAGAGATATGCTCATTTGAAGTTTACTATAACAATATCCTTCCCAAGAATTCAATAGGTAAGGAATGTTTTGATTCGTCTGATAGCTGAGAGTTATTTAAAGCCTTAATATACATCTAAATTACTCATAAAACTATAAAATAAACATTATGTACTATGCTTGATCTTGAAACATGATGCTAATATTAGTTTGGATTTTTCAGGGTATTACAAACACTCCTTTCGTGCTTGTACGCAAAGCTTTAATTTTTACTAAATGATTTCGTGATTTTGCAAGTGGGTTATACCCAATTTACTTTACTTTGAATTTTATGAAGCTATAAATTGTTCAAGTCTTGAATTGTATGATATTTCACATATATTATGTTTTGAATTGAGAATTAAAGCAATGAATTGTATATTTTTACAATGATTGATTTTTGGGTGTTTCTAAGGTTGAAGTCATAATTTACTCTCCATTTTGAAATTGAAATTTCTTGAATAGTTATACATACCTTAAGTCCAAGAATAAGTTTTGATATTTTTCTAAAGTGTTTCAAGAAGTGTATTGATATCTCTATGCTATTAACGTTTTAAAGCTTATTGATGATAGTCTACTAAAGTTTCAACAAAAGAGATGATTTTGATCCTAAGCTAAGAAAGGAATCCACACCATTATTATTTAAGTTAAAAGGAAGCATAGTTGGATACCATGATACACTGTTGCATTTGTTTAAGGTGGATTTTCCTAAAAGTTCTGAGCTTAATAATGGGAGTAGTATAAAGCACCGAGTTGGGCTTGATTCTAAGGTCTCAATCCCCAGAACTATGAGTTGTAGACACATAATTTTGTCCCTCCCCAAAAATATTTTTATCATTTTACCCTCATCTTACTGCGTGTCGTCACCCGTGTAGTTATATCCCACAAAAATACAAAAAATAATAAACTAACCACTCAACCAATTAAATCTCAACACCCTCTACCTTATCCAAAATACCTACCTCACCCCTACCCCACCTAACCCCTAACCACACCATACCCCACATACCCCTTTACTTTTTTTTCTATTGGTGACAAACCCATAACAAAATAAATAACAACCAAAAAAGGGATGGGGCCAGGGAATATATTCATTCATCATCCATTTTTTAGTTTTTCTCTTGGGGAACAAGACACCAAGTAGAATAGAGGGGGAACGGATACCACATGGAGGACCTCACCAGAAAACCTTTTCTTCTCCACAAAATGACACACACGTACACTACTCACAGGACACACATCCAAGGATATAAAAATAGAGAGAAAATGGGAAAAAGAAATTAAATCGAAGAGACGTGAAAAAGCTGAGAGAGAGTGAAATCACGTGAGAGGGGTGAAATCGGTGAAACGGAGGGGACCCTTTCAGTAAAATTGAAATTTTTGGAAAAATTGTCGACCGAAATCAGTCATATCTTGTCGGAATCGACCATTTCTGGCCATTGTTATCGAGAATCGACCAGAACAACTCCCAACCCTTTAGAAAAAGCAAGAAAAATGACCTATTATTCCATTTCATTGATGAAATAGTGGCAGATTTGGGTTGCAATTCTTTGATTCAAGATGGTTCGTGGTTGAGGTTCGATTCAAGGTTCATCGGTGTGGACTCTATCGAATTTAATCAAGATAATACATTGAATTGAGAAAGCTTTAAATCGAGGTCCAATTATAATCTTTCCCTCTTTTTATCTCATCGTTTATTATATTTGGTATATTGGATTGAATATCATGTGTTGTTTGATCATTGTTGATGATGAATAGTGATTTGTTTTAATTCGTGGTTGATTCCCTTGATTATAGATTGTACGGTGAAATGGTATCCCGTTTGAGAGTTAAAATTAATTTGAGGGGTGAGATTTGAAAATTTGACATAATTGGTGAATTTTGGTTAGTTTGATTCATTGGTTGTTTGACTTGAAATGAACGTTAATTGAACTTGGTAGTATCATGACATGTGAAAATGGAGAGGCAAACATAGGTTCGGGCAGGCGAAAATAAAAAATAAGTGCTTCGTGGTATGTTTGAATGTGGAGTTGTGTGTTGCATGTTTTCTTTTCTCACATTTGAAAATGTATTCATTTAGTTGGGAAATGCCCCGTGGTCACTTATATTTATTCCCCGGAGAATTCCCCGATGTACCATGTACGCAAAGAAAGTTCATGATTAAGGCCCGTGGCATCGGGTAAAGCATTGGAGCATAGTTTTGGATTGATGTAGGTTTACTTTTCAGTACTTTTTTTTTTACTTTGGTTTGTAATAATTGGACAGAACACTATATTTTGAATTTGTTTTGTTTCGTGTGTTTGATTTATTATTTTATGTGCTTTGTATGGTTTATACATTCGTAGTGTCCAATTTGCCGATATGTTCCACCAAGCGACCGTGGTCAAACCACGGGATCGAGAGATGCCTAACACCTTCCCCTCGGTCAACAGAATTCCTTAGTCGGAATCTTTGTTCGTAGATCAGTATTATAGAGTCAAAACAATTTTGAAAAGGGATATTCAAGGGTGACTTGGTACATCTGATATATGCCAAGTGGAGACTCTGAGTTTTGAACATAAATTATCCTTTTTTGAAACATATTTTTATCTTTTGTCACTTTACTAATATAAACCCTTTGAAACATTAAAGAAACATTTTTGGAGTTAAAAAAAGGGTTGCAACAGCTCTAGCGACTCTGCTAGGGATTTTTTTAGAATTTGAGCTAATTTTTGGAGTTGTATCATCTTAGTTTGGCACTATAGGTGTATAGACATTTTATTTGTGTTGTTTTGTGTTATTGTTTATCATTGTTGAGTTCCTACGTGCTCTTTGTTTAAAGTTTTATCGTATGTGTTACTGCTTTATATATGACATCATGTGCATAACCAGAGTCATTCTTTCTACAACAAGTCCGTAGTACACGTGTTGTACACAACCTCTAGTTGAGTCACCCTTATTTTAGGAGGGGGATCCATCGGTGTTATGGAGTGGGTGGAAAGCTCACGTAGCCACTATTGACCATACGCTCCCCCAAAAAGCCTTTTTAGTAAACCCCAGCGTAGGTCAGCCTTTAGGTCATGTTTATCTGCATCATATTGAGACTTAGCGGGACCTATGTGTCCCTCTGTAGGAGACTCACCTCTAAAGCATCCTACGTGCTAAATGCTGCATCTTTGAGGATAACGGGGTCATTTGATAGACTGATTTGGGTAAAAGCATGTGTTAGAAGTAAGGTGTCTAAGCAAGAATTTGTTGGAAAAAAAATAAAAAAAGAATATAAGTAAGTCAAAAAAGAGTTTTGTAGTTTTTTTTCTTTGTAACTTTTGTTTTTCACAATCAAAAAATCAAAAAGAGTTTTACCTTTTCCACTCATTTTCTCAAAAAATAAAAATCATCAAAAAGATTTTCCTTTTGTTTCTTTAGTAAGTGTTCATAATTTGAAAACTTCAAAAAGATTTTTTCAATAAGAGCATTTTATAAAAGGAAAATTCAAAAAAAAAAATGATAGAAGTTTTGTATATTTTATAATGAAAATACCAAAAAGATTTTTCTTTCATAGTTGTTGGTGTCAGTTTTATGTGAAGTATCTGATTAAAACCCCAGAAAAGATTGTTCTTTCATCGTCTGTCTGTAATCATGTCGCTCAAGTTAAGTTTTAGTTTGTTATTTAATTCATAAGTATCCAATCTGGACGAACTACGCACCCTTGATTCTCCTCTCTTGAGAGTGAGATACGTAGGCAGCCTATTGTTGGTTCAGAGATCTTATTTGAAAAATTAAAAAAAAAAAGATTTTCTTCACTCTTTATTAGAGTAGGTGTTTCATATACATCTTTAAAAGAAAACGACAAAAAAGATTTTTTCTTTAATAGGTTCAAGTTTCATGTTCATATGAAATTCAAAATCGAAAATCCAAAAAATATTTTTCTTTTATAAACACAGATTTTATTTTTGTATAGGGATTTTTAAATCTGAAAAATGCAAAAAATATTTTCATCAATTCTTTTGATAATTTTTTATTTTCTTTTCTTCTCAAAGTTCCAAGAAAAAAGAAAAAGAAAAAGAAAACGAGTTAATTGGCCATTTTGGCAAGACTTCACGAACTACACACACCTGATTCTCCTCTTTCGGGAGTGAGATACGTAGGCGCCCTTTTTGGGTTCAGTGATCTTTTCAAAAAAAACAAAAAGAAGAAAAGAGAGATTTTGAGAAAGTGTTGAACTCTAACGCATTTTCTATCTCTTGTTCAGTTAGTTTGAGGTGGTTGGTTTGTGGCTTCCTGGCAGGTCCTCCATATCACACAAAATCCAAGGAAGGTTTAGTTGTTCCCAACAAGGATATAGAGAGTGACACCATGGATGAAACAAAGATTCAGGAAATTGAGAGTTTAAAGGAAGAGAATTTGAGACTGAGACAACAAATGATGGAAATGTACCGAGCTTGGGCCAGTGGGCTGCCTCCACCTCAGTTCCCTACTTTTGACCCAGCAAATACTTGAGTCTTCCACCAAAATTGCAAAGTCAGTTTCCTACTATGGTTGATGCACCACAGCATGCCTCAAAATCTATTCCACGTCAAATGCACCTCAATACTTCCACCACTCTTTCTTTAGCTCCTCAGTATAAGTCTACCACATTCACATCACAACATACAATTTGTGCTTTTGTTGCTCAACCTTCTACTAATGCTTCCACTTTGGATATCAATCCAACGATTGTGCTTCTCTGGTCCGCTAGTGAAGCCACGTTTAATACTCGTGATGATCATTGTTATACTCTTGAGCCTATAGTTAAGTTAAGTGGACTGCCAAAATTTCTTACTAAGAAGCCTAGCATGCTAGAAGACCCAGAGAAAATAGTTAGGAAAGTTAAGAGTGCAGAAAATGATATAAAAAGTTCCTTGGGACTTGTGGGCTATGAAGATGTTTCATATAAAAACTGGGGCATGTTTTCAAGTGTTAACCTTTCTCCAAGCTTTGATACATCAAAAATTGAGGATCTTGGTGGACAGAATGATTCTGTGAATTATTTGGGACGATATTGCAATCATTCAAGGGAAACTGAAGGAAAGAAGAAGGAAAATGCATCTGTTGTTGTGCCTGGGCCAAAGCAGAGTTTGAGAGGTTCAACTCACCAATACTGTCAGCCTCAATCCCAATCTTACATATCAAATCCATTTATTCATCTGCAACAAGGTTCCTCTTTTCAAAATCCAAGGACTTTCATTCCACTTCCTCAATGTCCTTTGAACAATGCACAATTGTGTACCCATCCATCTTCTTATCCACAATGGCATGCACCTGTCTGTCAACATCATCCTCGACCCCACAAATTTACCAAGGAACCTCTAAATTCAAGTTTTATTCGAGACCAGAGTTCTCAAAGAGGAGGAAGGAAAAGGATAATTTCACTTCTATTGGGGAGTCCTATGCCAGTTTATTCCAGAGATTGAGACATAGGGGCATAATTACTCCTCTCCTTGGGTATATACTTGACTCACATTCAAGAAATTTTGATCCTAATAAATGGTGTGCATATCATTCTAATGTTCAGGATCATAGTACTGAAGATTATCGTACTTTGAAAAGAGAAATAGAAAAGATGATTCAAGATAAATTGATTGTGGTACAAAACATTGGCCCCTCGACCATCCCACAGAGTTCTTAACCAGTACGCGGTACTGCACAATATGTGGGAGGCAATGAGTTAAGCATGGGGATCCAGAACTTATTTGTTGAAGGAAATCTGTCTGATAGTGATGGAAACTCTAGTCATGCTGATATGCAAATTAGTGGCTAATATGTCACCCCTCTCCCTACTAAGAAGAGGTATGGTAGTTTGTTTTGTTTTATTTTCTGTTATCCAAATTATTTCAGGTTTGTAGTTCGGGATCTATCTTGTTTTGTCCCTTTGTCGTTTTGTTCAAACCTTTCTATCTTTCATTTTTATTAAATGAAGTGTCTCATTTTTCTTTGTGTTTTAAATATGTGTTGTTTGTTTATATTCTTTACATAGTACATTTTATGTTGACTTTAGTGACATGACATGCTAGTGAAATTTACAACCAGATCTTAAAATCATGTTTAAGTATGAACATTGAATTAGAGGGTTAAAGTTAGAAAAAAACATCTAAGAAAATAGATAGAGTGCTGGGGTATTTGATGATCAAGTTGAAGCCTTCTTTGAAAATTAAGGCTATTATTTTGAGAATCGTGAGAATAACTTGGTCATTAATTGAAAGACATATCTCAATTAGGCCAAGTAGTGAATGTGTGATCCTATGTCAAAAGGAACAGGAAAAAAATTAGCTCCACGAAGTCATGAGTCCTTCAGCATGAGGAATGTACAACAAAGTGGAGTTGTATGCTGGGCAAGTGTAGAAAAAGAGGTGGCATGCATGCTCGGGGCAAGTTAGTGTTGTAAAACATTTCATAAGTGATCTTGATCGAGCACTTTCACATTACATCCGATGTACTAGAATTTTTAAGAATTGAGATGATGAAGGCATTTCATTTTACTATCCAAACATTGTGTCATCCTTTGTTTACCCCATTTAGGCCTTAGTGTTAATTTCTTTCATACCCCTCTTTTGGAATCAATAAAGAGTCAACAAAATTCAAAAAAAATGTGTCGAAAAAGAAATAAAAGATGAGTGTCAAGAAAAATAAAGTCAGAAAAGTCCCAAAGAGAAAAAGAGTCAACAAAAGAAAAAAATGAAATCAAGTGAAAGAACAATCTGCCAGAACTACGCGTGACCTAATTCTCCTCTTTCGAGGGTGAGATACGTACGCTTCCCTACTTAGGGCTCGGTCTAACCAAATAAAAAATTTAGAATTGCCCAGTCAAAAGAAACTGGGGCATGAGTTAATCTTCATTGTTTGAGTTGATTCCAAAAGTTGTAAGTCCTACCCCACTTCGAGTGTTGTTTGGGCCTCATGTCATTCTTTTTTTAAAACTTATCCAAAAGACAAGTTACAACCACAGAAAGACCTTCAGATCA
>JAPEIP010000010.1:9094329-9106567 GCA_026120095.1 Capsicum chinense | reverse complement strand
ATAGAACTGCTCTCCCCAATGTGGGAAAGACTTTGGACTCCATGTTGCTCACATGGTTTATGTCTATTAGAAGAAACTCCCAATACTAAAGTTATAAAGTCCTACAGTCCAAAAGTTCTATAATTCTAAGTCTTTGATATCTTAAAGTTGCAAAGAAGTTTATTATTCTCCTTAAGATAAGAGCATAAGTTTTGAAAGGTTATTGTTGTTAAAGTTTCTTTGTGCTTATAAGTTTTAAGAATGAAAGGAGAACACAAATTTTATAACTAAGTAGAGTGGCTCATAATATTTATATTACATGTTCATTGTTCATGATTTTGAGATTTATATTCAGACTTATTCAAGATATGTGAGTCATTCATAGTTGCATGCATGATTTCCAAAAAGAATGATGATATTGTTTATGTAAATGCATACACCCCCATATACTCAGTACATTCTCAAAGTAATTATCTATATATATGTATGTGTGCTACATTGTCTCATAATGTAGGTTCAGGTGCTTAGTCTCATAAGTGTCCGTGATCTCCGAGTGTTTTGTCTACATTGTGCCTGTGGTAAGTCCTCATTGTTCGAGGACCTGTTTTCCCAGATTTCAGTCTTATTATTAATTGATTTATTTCCTTTCAGTTGAGTATGAGTCAGTTGGGGATCTGTCCCAATGGCTATCTAGTTCTTGAGTAGTAGAGTCTTTGTCAGACTAGATTTGGAATGTATTTTAGACTATCCGTATTTTGCTATTCAAACAGTATTTACTCATTATTTCAGCTGAGATATGATATGACAGTGTTCTTGTGTTTCTCTTATTTCTTTCAAAGTAAGATCTAGATACAGTAGCAGGCTCAAAGGGTTTACTTAGGGCTACTTATAGCCTTTAGCACCGTGTGACATCTCGGGATAGGATTTCGAGGTGTTACAGAAACCTACTTGTGCTCCTTTTTGCTCCAGAAAGCACCTCTTCGCCATCATATAGCTTCTTCTGAACTATGACTGGAATCACTTGGTGTCACGACCCGAACCGGAGCCCTGGTTGTGAAGGCCATCCCTAACAGTGGAGGCCCAGATGCCTCATTACTATCTTGCAATTTTGAACACCATTAACATATGATAAAGAGAAATTTGGAAATAAACAGACGGAATCATGGTCAAAATTTAAGTTCAATTTAGCAGAGTACGAAATGAAATTGATAAACATCTAGACAATATCAATCTCTGTCTGCGAAATCTCTATTACATCTGAATATAACAACTTGTTTATAACTGGGACAAGGTCCCAGTCGGCCCCAAAACTAACATATAAAATAATATTCTACAAATCGGTTTTCTAAAAGAAAAAAGGCTCATCAACTGCACTCTTCAGTCTAAAATTCTATGATATGGTTGAACCCCTGGACTGAGCCTCAGACCCTAAAATATAGGGGGTCAATACGGATGTACTGGTATGTGAAACAACTCAAAATAAAATATTTCTATATAAATTAGATGAGAGAATATCGTAATAACAATGAACATTAGGTAAATAAAATATATGGGCATGTTCAATAAATTTAAAATAGTTCTTGACAACCTTGACTCCTTCTTTATTATTCTTATGAGCTAATTGGTACACACTACATTCTATAATTCTATGGACTGTATAGAATCCACCATTGACTCGGCGGTGAAGCCTCCAATCCAAGTGTGCCATAAGAATTGGAGTTTTTTATAAGTTGGTATACCCCATTACAAGTACACTATGGCATCACCCTTACATGACGTCCACAATTATCCCCCTTTCGGGATAATACCCGTATTGGCAACTACAGTTTCCAACGATGAGCCCTTACACTCAAACGCCTTCTTCGGGAAACCAAATTAGCTTTCTTAACACCAAATTTTAATTCTTCAAAACAAATGTTCTTCATACTTTAAAAACATTCAATACTATCTTGTTAAGGGCATGTAATGACCGGGTATCGTCATACCCTGACTTGTAAGTCAATATCATATCCAAATCACATACCATCATATTCAAAACATGTACATGACCATCCAAGATTCATAACATCACAATAGAGTCATCACTTTGAAATTTCAAGAACACTTAGGCATTTAACCTCTCTTTGCAAGATTTAAAACATGTGGTGGTCATGTCAATTGATTCAATTACATTCAATTCTTTCACATTAAAACAAAAATGTTGTTATAACAAGAAACTCCCTCTTATCATATTCAAGCCATGTCAAATCATGATGTTGAGAAGAATTACTTTCAAGGCTTAATGCATGAATTCCAAATCATTCACGATAATAGTAATATAAACATTAGTTTACAACAAGAGAGGGAATTCATACTCATGCTCTCAATAAAACTTTACAAAACACACTAAATCATATATACATTTATAGTTATAATTCAATTTCCTTAATAAGTAATTCAAGACAACTTATATTTTCATCAAAACAGTCCCATGATGCAAAATTTTCAAAAATCGTATCGAATACTTCATTATAAGTCATAATTGGGGATCTTTAATCTTGATAAAACATTTAAACTTATGCCCAAGGTGTTTAGAGTAGTCCCACATACCTTATATAAATTGATTCAAAGAGTGGAATCTTAGCCTTGGTTCTTTTCTTGAAGATCTTGACTTAGAAAGAAATTCTTGATCTATGGGAGGGAAGTTAGGGTTTTGATTTGAAGAGTTTTGTGTGGTTTTGGGAATAAATGCCCAAAATATGTTTTAATCTCATGTTATGGACGGTATATTATGAGAGGAAAAAGACTAAAATGCCCTCCTAAAGCTAGAAATTAAAAAGATCACAAACTGGCACCCGACGCTATTATCGACGCGACGAGATGAGATCACATCGAGACACTGGTTTGGCTAACGTAATTACTGGCGAAGTGCATCGAGATATCATTGAGCCACTTTCTCCACCACCCAAACACACTCTAAATGTTTTCTGAAAAATCCAAAACTTTATCGGAACAACCCTTTTGCACTCCTAAACATGAATCAACCTTAAGGCTAAGTCATTTCAACACTTTGAAAATTTTAGATAAATAATTTCTTAAACATTCCACCAAACTAGGTATTAATTCAATAATGCTACGGGATGTTACATTATCCCCCCTCCCCCGCTCGGGATAATTCGTCCCCAAAAGATTACTCGAAGCACAAATAAGCAAGACTTTGATCATGCTAAGGAAAATATAGAGAGAATAGTTAGTGGTTTATACCTCCTAAGTCATTGTCCATAGTTTCAAAGAAGTTTGGGGATCTAGCATGCATATCTTCTTCTGACTCCAAATTAGATTCCTTAGCCTTTTGATTCTTCCATAACACTTTAACGAAAGTTATTTCTTTGCTTCTCAACTTCGAAAATTGACATCCAGAATAGTAACAAGTTCTTCTTCATATGATAAGAAGTCCTTCACATTGGTTTCCTCTATAGGTAACACCAAGGAATGATCCCCAATACACTTTTTCAACATGGACACATGGAACAAGGGATGTACAGAACCCAGACTCATAGGCAAATCTAATTCATAGGCAACCCCGCTTATCCTTATCATAATCTGGTATGGTCCTATATAATGAGGACTATGTTTCCCTTTTTTCCCAAAACACATGACTCTCTTCATAGGGGAGACTTTAAGAAACACCCAATCACTAACCTCAAATTCCAAATCTCTTCTCCTAACATTGGCATAGGACTTCTATCGACTCTGATCTGTCTTCAATCATTCTCTAATGATTTTCATATTCTCAATTGCCTGAAAAACAAGATCAGGCCCAAACAGCCATATTTCACCCACTTCATACCACCTAATCGATGACCTACATTTCCTCCCATAAAGTGTTTTAAAAGGAGCCATCTTAATGCTAGCATAGTAGCTATTATTGTAGGCGAACTATATGAATGGCAAATGATATATCCAACTACCTTTGAAATCAATTACGGAGGCCCTCAACATATCCTTAAGGGTATGAATAGTGCGTTCAGCTTGCCCATCAGTCTGAGGGTGGAATGAAGTATTCAGGTTCACTTTGGTACCTAAACCCCTTTGAAATATTCACCAAAACTGTGAAGAGAATTGTATACCTTGATTGGATATGATGGTTACAAGTGCCCTATGCAAACCAACTATGTCCTCGATATACATCTTGGCATACTCATCTCCCGAATAGTTAATCCTCACAGAGAGAAGGTGAAATGACTTGTTCATCCGGTCTATAATTACCCAAATAGAGTCATACTGGTTTTGGGACCTCGAAAGTCCCATGATAAAGTCCATATTGATCATCTTTCACTTACACATATGCAAGGCTATCTCTTGAGAAGCACCACCTGGCCTCAAATGCTCAACTTTGATGTGTTGGCAATTCAAACAATTAGATACAAAATCAGCAACATAACATTTCATATTATTCAACCAATATATCGCCTTAAGATCATGATACATTTTAGTCGAGACCGAGTGAACAACATACCTCGAGGTGTGAGCTTCATCAAGGATCCTCTCTCATAACCCATCCATATTCGGTACGCATAGCCTACCTTGATATCTCAAAATCCCATCGCCTCCAACTTTAAATT
Organism: Capsicum chinense; assembly: GCA_026120095.1. NCBI lineage: Eukaryota > Viridiplantae > Streptophyta > Magnoliopsida > Solanales > Solanaceae > Capsicum > Capsicum chinense. The sequence continues at coordinate 9,101,984 of JAPEIP010000010.1, read as the reverse complement.
CTATTACCTTCGATTGGCCCACATCATTCTTAATTTGCAACAAAATAGGGTTTTTGGCCTGTTTCTCCTTAACTTCAGCACAAAGGGAAGATTTAGCTATCTCATGCATAATTACTTCTCCATCATTGAAATCCAGTAGTCGGATCTCTAGATTTACTAGTCGGTGTATATCCTTCACCATTTCCCTCTTTCCATCCTCAACATAAGAAAGACCACCCATTGATAACCTGTTAAGGGAATCATCCACCACATTTTCCTTTCCCGGATGATAGTGCAGGCTCATGTCATAATCTTTCAATTGTTCCAACCACCACCTCTGCCTGAGATTCAGTTCTTTCTGTGAGAAAACATATTATAAATTTTTGTGGTTACTAAACATATCAACATATACCCCATAAAGATAATGCCGCTAGATTTAAAATGCAAAAACCATAGCTGCTAACTCCAAGTCATGGGTGGGGTAATTCCACTAGTGCACTTTAAGATCCTGTGAAATTCTAAGTTCAGCTCAACTCTTTAAAGCATGTTAAAGGATCCAACACTTAGAATATTTTTGCCAATTTTTAACCATTTAGTCTCATTCTAGGCCTCTGAACTTTAAAGAATTTATTTCTGACCTTTCCAACCTCGAAAATTTAATTTTCGAGTTGATTCATGATAGGAAAAGTCAATAGTACATCTCGGGTGAGTTTCAGGATTTTTGGAATAGCATAAGGGAATGTTTTGATTTCTAAAATAGTAGCTCGGGGCGATTAGCCCACGCCGCCCCACTAAGTCCGGGAGGATAAGTAGGGTGGCTCCCTGGATAATTCAGGGGACTAGGCAGGGTAGCACCTTGCTTATTTTTGATGGGCCAAATTTTTAGTAGTCAAATTCAGTATTTTCAAGGGCAAAAAGATCTTTTTCCCACCCCTATTTAACCTCATAAACACAAGATTTAGCCCTATTTTCACCAAAATATACTCTTCTCTCAAATTCTCTCAAGAACAAGTATTAGGGTTCTTATTTGTAGATTCAAGTCTCAAAGGTTTCATCGTTAATCGTCTTCAAATCAAGAACTAAGGTATGTTAGATATTGATTCATGGGTCCCTTCCAAACTCAAGAATTTTTTTTGAATATTAAAAATTGTGTATTTATGATTTTCATGATTTTGATTGAGTTAAAGTTTATGTCTATGTTGTTATTAGGTTATAATTCATATTTTAGATTACAAGATCCAAGCTTTGATCCTCGTATGTGATTACTTATATGATATTCATGATAAACCCTTCAAATTGGATGTTGATTAATGTATGCATGTTATTTAGATGTAATGTTTGTTGTATAACAAAAGCATGCTCCCCATATGTTTGATTAAATGCCTATGTAAATGAAGTAGTGCCATTATAGCATGTTAATATTAAATCCCCATTAGTGTACAAGTTAATGTATGATAAGTATTTGTTGAAAGGCTTTGGTGAATGAATTATGAGACATTAGTATGCATACCTATTCATGTGCAAGTTTATGATTTTTGAGTACATGAAGAGATGCTTTATTGATCGAATTGTGAATGAAAGAATGTTGTTATATTGTTCAAGAATTGCCATGTTTTATTCTTAATTATGCTATTGAGTCCTAGGGAATACCCGATAATTTAGCTGCTACCTAGAGCCAGTGTTAGTTATAGTACTCTCAGTCACATCACGATCAGTAGTAGTCTCAGTAAGTTACAGAATTCTGTAGAACTCAGTCAGCTTCATGACTTAGGAAAATTCAGTAATCTCAATAGTATTCCAGTTCAGCAAAGTAATCAATTCAGAACTCAGCAGTATTCCATCAGTCAATAAAACCCAGTGAATTCAGTTTAACTTAGTTAATCAGTGCGATCAATAATAGATACATCCCAGTCTAGTATAGTCTAACAATCAGTTTAGTGTCTTTCAGTTGGGAGTAGGATTGAGCACCAAGAAAACCTAGGGATAAGGGCTCACCCGTTAGATATGACTGAGATCCCTAGAAGCAATCCCTAAGATCTAGAACTACGTAGCCCGCGTAGGTATGAGATGTCACCCGTTAGCTAGGACTGACATACTCAGGGATCACCCATTAGTGTAGGACCGATCTCAGGGGTCACCCATTAGTTAGAAATGACTCCAAGCAATTATATTTACTTGTGGAACGGTACTAACACCCTTCCAACTGTGTTATAGGTTGGACCCCAAACTAGTTAAAAAGGGGTATGTAGGTTCGATGATTACCTCCCATAGTTTCAGTCTTAGTCTTCAAAATAGAACTCAGATCAGTATTACAAAAATCAGGACTGTTAGATATAGTCACTCAGCTCACTAAAGAACTTAGATAGTTTTATAGATTCAGATATTATCTGCTAGATAGTACTGATCTTAAATCCAGTCAATCAGTATCAGTATCAATAGATTTAAAGATCACCCGCTAAATAGGACTGATCTCAAGTACAGTCAATCAGTATTAGAACCAATAGATTACGATATCACCCACTAAATAGCACTGATGTTAAATACAGTGAATCAATATTAGTAAACTAAGATTTCAGTAAATTATCATTCGGAACTCAGTATTTAATGTCACTGTTACTTCAGTTATAGTTTATGCATTCATGTATGTATCCTGATTCAGTATACTCAGATTATTTAGTCAATATTGTTCGTGCATATGAACCCTTGCATTTAGCCTTACCTTATCTAGCATACCAGTACATTCCCTCATACTTATGCATATTTTCTTGTGCTATGGTGTTTTATACCATAGGTTCAGAAGCGTGGGATCTCGAGCACCCTTAGCAGTCTAGACTCAGTTAGCAGCAGTATACTTAGTAGTGACCCTTCATCATTGAGGATGTTCTCTATTTCTTTATTTCATTAGTTTTAGTATTTTAATAGACGAAGTTAGTTGGGGGATTCTCCCATCAACTCCTTATTCAGACAGTTTAGAGGTTTTTTCAGACTAGATGTTCCATATAGTTTACTATTTTACAAATGTTATGTTTTATCAATATTTTAGAGGTTTTGAACCTTATGAAAAGTTTTCATAAGTTTTCCACATTTATTACAGTATATTATTTAGTGCTCAGTTATATATATCAGTCAAGAGTTAGCTTGTGGTCCTTTGGGGTCATGAGCACCATGTAGCATTCGGGGTTTAGAATTTGGGGTGTTACAAACTTGGTATTAGAGCCTACGATTTATAAAATCTTAGGGAGTCTGAAAAGCCGCATTACATAGAGTCTTGATCATTGATGTTTAGCGTGCCACATCTATGAGAAAGAGGCTATGATGCATTTTAGGAACAATCCTCTTTTCTTTCATGATCCATCATGCTTACAAGTATCTCTATTTGTTATTATCTCATGCTTTTTTATGATAGAATATGCCTCTTTGCATAGTTAATGCCAGTAGAAAAGATAACTAGCCACCTCAGCCTGCAGATTCTTTGAATGAGAATGTGTCACATGCAGAGTTTCAGCCAAGAGATTTTGAATAAAATATTAGCTAAAAATTATGGCCACATTACAAATCTCTACCTTGGCCTATTTTTGGCTAATATAGCAATATGCTCCACCTTCTTCTCAAAGCCTTAAGGGGCTTTCAAAATTCCATGATGTCAGAATCAATCTAGTCTCTATCTAAAATTGAATAAATAGCAACACATGTAATAGTAGATCCCACAAGAGTGTACAATGTCACAGACTTACGTGCCTGCTTAACAACATGACCACCTCGAGAGACTTTAAGGACTCCACCTTCACCTGCTTATTTGCACCCAACAGATTCTATAGTGCCCAAAGAAATGAAATTTTTCTTCAACTGATTTGGAACACATCTAACATTTCTTAGAGTTCTTACAATACCATCGTGCATTTTAATTTGGACTGTACCTTTTCAAACAATCTTCCAAGAAAAATTGTTGCCTACCAAGACAACTCCACGTTAAACAGGATCATATGTAGAAAACAAGTCCTTGTTAAGACATATATGAAATGAACAAGTCAAATCTAAAATCCACTCATTGTTAGAACAAGAAATATTTTTGGTCACTAAAAATATTGCTCCTTCAATGTCATCAGCAGCAACACTTGCTTCGGTGGTGTCAGAATCCTTGTGCTCATCATTCTTTACTTTTTTGTTATTTTGCAACTTAGGACAATCAAACCTTATGTGACCTTTTTTAAGACAATAATAACCCATCGAATTACTAAATCTGGACTGTGCATTAAATCTACTCCTGACAAATAAATCGGACTCCTGATTTCCACTACCTTCCCTCGATAATATCTCTATCTATCTGATCTTTAGATTTCAGCATAGAATTGATTTTTCAATAAGAGATAGTTTCTTTCCCATAAAGTATATTATCTCTAAAATGCTTTAAAAAATGGGGTAGGGAACATAGTAGAAAGACAACTTGATCTTCTTCCTCAATATTGACATCTATATTACTTAAATTCATAAGAATTGAACCCACGACATCAAAATGTGAGAGTATGCAAGTATTTTCATCCATATGACATGTATAAAGCTTTTGCTTTATGTAGAATGTATTCTCTACCGTCTTTTTCATATACAGGCTTTTCAACTTTTCCCACATGCCTTTGGCAGTGATTTTCGAAGCTACTTCATGCAATACATCATCAGAGAGATTTAGTACAATACCAGATCTCAAATTTTTATCAAGGCTATCAAACTCCTCGTCTGTCATTTTTTCTAAAATTTTCTCCTTTCCTTGCAGTGCCATATTTGAACCATCCTGAACTAGGATACCTTCCATTTTCAACTACCACATACCAAAGTTTGCACTTTGGTCAAATTTCTCAATATAAATATTTGTAATCGTCATGGAGACTACTACGACAAAATTGGAATTAAACTGCTCTGATACCAATTTTTTAGGATCGAGAATCTTAGATAGTGTGGAATTAAATAAGTAATCAATTAAAGACAATAACATAGAATATAGTAACGTTAAGCTGAGGAAATAAATGAGACACAAATTTAATGTGTTTCAATCAACTTGACCTACGTCCAAAACCAAAAAGAGGACCAATTTTACCAAACACCAATAGAACAAAAGAGAGTACAAAAGCACAAAAGAGAGTACAAAATTAGAGTAATTAAATACTCTAATATTCCAAATACCCAAAAGAATAACCTCACAAATATCACTCCAAAGAAGAGGTTCACTCAAAGTATTTCTCAATACAACTTTCTCACAAATACTCTGAACAAAGAAGAAAACAAACACAAATAAATCTTCTCAAATTGGTTGGTGTGTCTTCTCAATTGGTGTGTCTTCTCAATTGGTGTGCCTCAAAGTGAAAGAACACCCCCTATTTATAGGAGGAGGTTCTTGAGAGAAATTAAAAAAAATCAGAATAATCTCATGATAAATGATAATTAAAAAACTCTTGAGAGATTTTCAATGTATCATTTATCATGATATTTTCAAGAGATTTTGAATAAAATATTAGCTAAAAATTATGGCCACATTACGTAGAATGTTTAAACAAGAATGTCCAATCCATGCATCTTTTGTCAGTCCTGGGCAATATGAGTACTGAGTGGCATAAGCTATTTCTTACAAGCACATAAGATGAAATTGGAGGAACCTATTGATTGACCACAAAATTAAAGAATGATGGTTCAACGATCTCTTATTCGCCCCTGATAGACCCGTATACTCTTGTCCCATTGAGTATTAAAGGACACTCCCTTTACTCTGAAGTTTCTTGCAGTTGTTATTTCACCGAATTTTTCACTTTAGACATTTTATCAAATATTTATTAAAAGATAAGAAGATTATTGTAGTCTAAGAACTTTTAAGGATTGCTGTTGTACCAACAAAAAATCTAAAACGTGCCGAGCTGCATTACCTAATCTGCCATAATTTAATAAATAAAGTACATCTGCCATTTTTCCTTGAATAGGATTGTGAAAAGATCGGAAGATTTTAAATTGGCGTACCTTTGTTTTCCTTTTTTAGATAATCCGAAGATGAGCAATTAAAAATCACCCTCAGCGTGTGAAAACTCCCCGTTAGGGTTTTGCCAATTGGTATCGAGTTTTCAAGTGGAGTAAGAGACATATTATTGGTAGGGGAAGAGACAAAGGGGAAGTGATCCTTGCATCATCCAGGTTAATTGCAAGGATCTTATAGTAAGAACTCACCTGTATCTGGTCTGCATTAAATTTATGGGTAAATTCTACAACAATGCCATACTTGAAAGACAATGTCACCATTTCTCGTGCATCCCAGAAGCACTTTTTCTTGTTCAAACGTTTTTAAAGTACAGGGCAAGTTACATATGTTCAGTAACCATTTCCATCTTCCATGTTGTTCCACAATCCATATATCCAATTCTTTGGTTTCAATTCTACCGTCGTATAAACTAAGACAACCTTTGAAACTACTCAAATAAAAGAAGTCATTCTCACCAACAAAATCGGGTATTGGAAGATTTTTCACTTCATCTGACACGTCAAAATATATGATTATAGAAGCTCTATCTATGAATAGCTGAATTTTACCATCATTCAGAGACCAAAATACACAACCTGCAGTACTAATTCCAAAAGAAATCATATTACCGGGTGGTAATGGTAGTACAGGAGAATGGGAACTTGTTTTTGTTGTCATAGAATTGCGAATGAAAGAGTATATAGCATAAAACAAGTCATAGATCAATACAATCTTCTAATCACCGACAGTAGAATCAAAGCACAACACACCAGCCCTCACCCGTCGAAGTTTGTCATTGTAATACAAAATGATTATCATGACATGAAATAGCTCGATATTCTTCAGTCGATGTAGGAACTCTAGAGATTATCGAGCTATTTCATGTCCTGATAATCATTTGTGTTACAATGACAAACCTCGATGAGTGAAGGCTGGTGGGTTGTGCTATGATTCTACTATCTGTGATTACAAGATTTATTGATCTATGACTTGTGTTATGCTATCTACTCTTTTTGATTCGCGATTCTTGGACAACAAAAATAAGTTCCCCTTGTCCAGTACTACCATTACCAACTGGTGACATTTCTTTTGGAATGAGTACTGTATGTTGTGTATTTTAATCTCTGAATAATGGCGAAATCCATCTATTCGTCGATAGAGCTTCTATGATCATACACTTTAACGTGAAGTCAGATAAAGTAAAACAATTTCCAACACACGATCGATTTTGTAGGTTAGAATGGCTTCTTTTATTTGACTAGTGTCAAAGGTTGTCTTAGTTTATATGGTGGTAGAATTGAAAGCAAAGCATTGGATATATGGATTATAGAACAAGATGGAAGCTGGAAATGGTTACTGAACATATGCAACTTGCTCTGTACTTGCAAAACGTTTGTACAAGATAAAGTGTTTTTGGCCTGCACGAGAAATGGTGACATTGTCTTTCAAGGATGACATTGCTAATAACAATTTGATTGAAAAGAGTATTGTTGGAACTTTTGTATTTACTAATTTCCATGGAGATTGGAGGGGTAATAAGACACGTAATTTAGGGGTAGACGTAGTACAAACAAAATTAAGTTCCGGATAATAATAAGACAATTAAGGAAATTATCACAAACTTAATGTGGAATTATTAGAAACTTATAATACTGCTTGTGACATAAGAACCACTATCATT
>JAPEIP010000010.1:9061915-9088198 GCA_026120095.1 Capsicum chinense | reverse complement strand
GAGATGCTTGAAGTACTTTTGGGCATGGCTAGCCACCTGCATTGGTGTTCTTGTTATCACACAGTTCCTAGATATACTTTTCTAGTGACCTCTTCCATATTTATCTTAGCCCTAGAGAAAGGACCTATAGCAGGTGATAAAGAATGGATCTTAGGCCTAACTCAATCTTAAAAGCTAGCTCATTAGGGGAGGATTGCCCAAGTCCATATAAGGAGACTAATTATCCATTCCTTTTCTAATGTGGGATACTTAACACTCCCTCGCATGCCCAGACTTCGCTAACTAGAGCGTGGACAACATAATACGAGGGCCCAACATAGGGGAACAAAGATTTGGCTTGGGTCTAGCTCTGATACCATGTAATGAATAGATATTGGGCCTAACTCAACCTCAAAAGCTAGCTCGTGAGGGGAGGATTACCTAAGTTCATATAAAGAGACCAAGGACCCTGCATGCTCAGGATTGGACATCTTGAGTGTGGACAATATAAGATGGGGGCCCAACATTGGAAACAAATGAATCGGGTGAGCCTGGCTCTAATACCATGTAAAGAATGAATCTTGGGCCTAACTCTTATGTGGTAAGAGTTTAAACATTTGACAAAAACAATTAACATAATGCATTCTTTAAGAGAAGGAAAAAAGAACAAATATGAAGATACATGTCGTACACTACCCACAAAAGTCCCTAGAGATATGAAACATATTATGAGAAGACCTACATCCTTTACCTTTCCTATAGAATCTATGGTTTTGATAAAAAGAAAGAAGAAAACTATTTGTCTCGACCTAAGAAGTCTGTCTCAATGTTCATGTTAGTGACGCAAAAACAAAAAAAAAACCTTTATGGCCTTGAACCACTTAAAGTTTAAGAATCCTAACAATCCTCTTATGTTTTTAGGGAAAAGAGAACTATTCTAGGTAGAACTTTAACAAGATGAATGTAAGCAATATCAAATAGGAAAGTGTCATTTCATATCACTTCATGTCATAGACCCTCGGCTCAAGGAAAAGTATATCAAAGCAGATCAAAAAGGGGAAGATTTACAGAACCAACAATAACTGTAAGGTCCACTGCTAGTAACAGTACATGGTTGTGCACTTGGTAATAGGGCTGTTGCAGCATCAACACAAAACCCAGCTTAATTAGCATCCTCTTGCCCCATAAACATGTCATCAGTGCCGAATCTTGAGTTGAATATGTACTAATCATTCACATTAGGATTATGACGAGAGGAATATCCCCAGCAACTTCTATCATATTTGCAGCAGTTGTGCTTTATCGAGGCAACAATGCTCTTATAGTTAGTGCTTGACACTACTTGTGATCCTCCCAAAAGCACTCCCAATCATGTCCTCACACATTGGTACTTGGGAAGTTCCAGTGCTAGAAACAATACATGGTTGTTTGCTGGAAAATAGGAATCTTCCAGCATAAAAAATAAACCCAGTTTCATTAGCATCCTCCCGCTCTATGATTAGGGTACTACTAAATATAGAATTATCATTCACATAAGGATACAGAGTTTCATTGCATTACATTATAGCTTGAGGACTCTCCTCAAACGAATGTTATCATCTGTTGATCTGCACTGGTGCTTTTTTTCAGAAGCATGCTCTCATTGTTAATGCTTGGCACTTATTGTGAGGTTCCTAAGGTTTTAGCATCCACAATACATATATCAAGAACGCTTGGGTCTTCTTCTTCTAGTCGGTTTGTTGAAGGCTTCGAGGAACTTGAAATACTCTTGGGCATGGCTTGCCACTTGCACTGGTGTTCTTGCTATCACACAGTGCCTAGATATAATTTTTAAGTCACCGCTTCCATATATATCTAAGCCCCGGAGAAATGTCCTATAGCTGGAAAGAGAGAGAAATAAGTTATAATCATCTCTATAGTTAATCCAGGAGACAAGATCGCAGGACAGAATTAACTTAAAAAGTTTTCTTTTCTCAATGTTGTTTCCGGGATTAAATTCAAAGCTAATCATAACTTGTTTTTCACGCTTTCCTACTAAAGGTCATTTCTCTGGGGCTTAGATATATTTTGAAGAGGTGACTGAAGAAGTATATCTAGTCATTGTGTGACAACAAGAACACCAGTGTAGGTGGCTAGCCATGGCCAAAAGTATTTCAAGTGCCTCAAAGTCGTAAAAAAAACAACATGAAGAGGAAGACCAAGCATTCTCGATATAACTAGTGCGGATGCTGAAGCCTCTGGAACTCCACAAGAAGTGCCAAACACTAACAATGAGGGCATGTTGCCTCAAGAAAGCAGAAGTGCTGATCAGCGGATGATAGCATTCGCTGGAGGAGAGTCCTTTAGGCCATAATGCTACTTTTATCAACGCAATGAATAGTCTGAATACGGACGCGATTGATGAGTTCATATTTGGCAATGACATAATCATGGAGCAGGAGGACGCTAATGAAACTGGGTTTCATGTTGATGGTGAAAGATCCCTATTTTCCAGCAAACAACCATGTACTGCTTCTAGTAATGAAATTTCGCAAACAACAATTTTTGAGGACATGATTAGGCCTGCATTTGGAGGATAACCATTAGTGTCGAGCACTAACTATGAGAACATGTTCCCTCAATAAAGCACCATTACTAGGAATATGATAGCAGTTGCTGGAGAAGATTCCTCGATCCATAATCCTGATGGGAATGATGAGTACATATTCAACTCATCATTCAGCACTGATAACATGATTATGGAGCAGGAGGATGATTATGAAGGTGGGTTTCATGTTGATGATGCTACATTCCTATTACCCAACGAACAACCAAGTATTGCTACTAGCAGTGGACCTTACGCTCTTCTTATCACTTGAATTGGAAGTGACCTTCATGCATTAATCACTGAGCACATGGACGAAGATAATGATATCAATTCTATTTTTATTGTTGGGAAAGCACCAAGTTCTCATGGCTTTCTCTATAATGCTACTCATAGCGGAGTTTCTGGTAACACAGTTTCTATCTTTGGAACTATGAATGCACCTGAGAACAATGTGGGTGCTCATACCAGAATGTCTAGTTATGCATCTGCTAGCATTGGTGCTATGAATGCACCTCATGACATCGCAGCTGCTCATGGCAGAATGACCAGTTTTACAGGTGCAATTCACCTCAGAACACGGTGACGGCTCCTTCCCAATTACCTCCCTTTGTCTCTTTATCTAACTTTGGTGTTGGAGTACGCCCCAATTTAAACATTGTCTATGACAGCGAATACATTTTTGATTTCATTACCTGTTCACAGACTAGATGTTTTGAGTTGGTGGAGAAAGGATATTAGTGTTTGTTAATATTTGGTCACAACCAGATATTAACTAAAAGGATCACTTTTTGTACATTAAGGACTCTTTGGATTACATGCAACATTAGAAGCACATTGAAAGGGTTCATTTTCCTTTCAAACTAAACAAGGTACAAAGCTTATACATGTGTTGTATGTTCCTTCTTTAGCATGGCACCTGTTGAGTGTTGGTCAAGTAATGTCTAATGGTTACTCCTTTGTATGGGAAAGCGTTTTTTGATTTTTGATACTGATGATACTTTGATTTACAAAGTAGAAATGGTGGATAGGATCTTTCCAGTAGATGGAAAGTTTGATAGTGCCAATTTTGTATGATTGGACGATTCATGGTTATGGCACAAAAGATATGGATATTTTAACTATGCTACTTTAAAATCTATGTATGAGAAGGACTTGACTGAGGATTTACCTAAGATCTCACTATCTAAGAAAGTGTGTGGGTCATGTCAGATGGGTAAGGTTTACAGGAAAGCATTTCCTAAAAGTATTACCTGAAGGGAAACTGAAAATTATACTGATGTATATGGACCTAAGACATCATCCTTGGGTCAAAATAAATAATTTGTGTTGTTAATTTATGACTTAACAAGGATGACTTGGGTGTATTTTTTGAGTAACAAAGCTCAAGTATTTTCAGTTTTCAAGAAGTTTAAAGCTTTCGCTGAAAGACAAAGTGGTTGTAAGCTAATTGCTTTGAGGTCAGACTATGAAGGTGAATACACCTCAAATGAGTTCAATAAGTATTATGAAGATGCGGGGATTGATAACAAGTTGACAATAAGTTATTCCCCAGAATAGAATAGAGTTTCAAAGAGGAAGAACAGGATGGTAGTTGAAATGGCTAGATGTTTGTTGCTTGAAAAGAAACTACTGCAAAGTTTTTGGGCAGAAGTTGTTTCTACTTTAGTTTATTTGTTGAATAGGCTACCAACTAAAGTTGTGGGTGATAAAACTCCTATTTGGGCATGGAGTGAAAAAAGGCCATCTGCCAAGCACTTAAAATCTTTGGTTCTATATGCTATTCTCATGTTCCTTCAATCAGAAGAAGCAAGCTTGAACCAAAAGAAGAATTAGGGATATTTATTGGTTATTCATTGCAAGCCAAAGGCTATAGAGTTTTCAACTTGCCAATAAAAGGTATTTCGATCATAAGAGATATAGTAGAGGATGAGCATTCTTATTCGAATTGGGATAAGGAGCAAGGTGAGAAATAAAATGCAGGCTATCTAAACTGGCATCCACTGCCTGAAACATAATCATTTTTCTTTAAGAAATCCGGAAGAAGATGAATAATCAGATGATGAATCCTCACTTAATTCACCAATTTTGAAGACAAAGTCCCTTTATGAGATTTATGAAAGACACAATGTTGCAATCTTAGAACGCAATACCTATCAAGAAAAATCAAAACATGAAGTTTGGATTGGAGCAATGAAGGAGGATATTCGTATAATAAAGAAGAATGACACTAATATAATTAGGGTGAAATGGGTTTGTACAACTAAACGTAATCCAGATGGTTCAGTTAATAAATACAAATCAAGGATTGTAGTGAAATGTTACGCGCAAGGTGCAGGTCTAGATTATGGAGACACATTTGCACTTGTTTCAAGAAATTATATGATACGACTTCTATTTGGTTTGGCAGCTCAATCAAATTAGAAGTTGTGTCATCTATATGTGAAGCCGGCATTCTTAAATGGACCATTGCGGGAAAAAATTTATGTCGACCAACCAGAAGGCTTTCAAGTTTCAAGAATGGAGGATAAAGTTTACAGACTACATAAAGCATTTTATGGATTAAAACAAGCTCGTCGAGTCTGGTATAATAAGATTCATGATCATCTCATTCATTGTTGTTTCAACAAAAGTAGAAATGAAACCACTTTATATGTGAAGAAGGATAAAAGTGGAGAGGTGCTTGTGGTATCACTCTATGTTGATGATCTTCTGGTAACTGGAAGTAATAGATCTATGGTGAGTCAATTCAAGCAAGAAATGAAGACCAAGTTTGAGATTTCAGATTTAGGTGAAATGAATTATTTTCTGGGAATGAAGAGTCATCAAGCTACTGATGTAATTTTTATTTCCCATAGAAAATATGCACGGCATATTCTTACAAAATTCAAGTTGGAGAGGTGTAAGACTGTATCAACTCCACTAGTTCACAATGAAAAAATCTCGAAGTTTGAAAGAGTTGATAAGGCAGATTCAACAGATTATAGAAGTCTAATTAGTAGATTTTTGTATTTGACAACAACAAGACCTGATCTTATGTTCACGACAAGTCTTTTGTCGAGGTTTATGCATTCTCCAAGTCAATTGAATCTTCGTATCACTAAACGAACATTGAGGTATATCAAGGGAAATTTTGATTATAGTATTTGGTTTAAAAAGGAAGAGCAAGGCAACTAATGAGTTATTCAGATAATGATTGGGCAGGAAGTGATGATGATATGAAAGACACTTCTGGATATGCTTTTACACTTGGTTCAGGCATGTTCTTAAGGAATTCAAAGAAGAGGTGATAGCTCAATCATCTGTAAAAGAAGAATTCATTGTTGCTGTTGGTGCAACTAATTAGGCTCTGTGGTTATGAAAAGTTCTACGTGATCTAGAGAAAAATCAAATTGAAGCTACTGTCATTAAGGTTGACAACAAGTCAGCAATTTCTATGACCAAAAATCCAGTGCAACATGGTCGTAGCAAGCATATCAATGTGAAGTTTCACGCTATCAGGAAACCAGAGAAGTATGAAAAAGTTAATCTTGTTCATTGTAGCTCCGATTAATAGATTGCAGAAATTTTGACCAAGGCTCTTCCTAAGGAAAAGTTTGAAATTCTAAGGGCTATCCTGGGAGAATCCAAGAAAAATCTCAAGGAGGAGTTTTAGAATATGATATTTTTCTAGATAGTTTTTTTTTTAATAGTTTCTTTTAAATATTGTGTTTTATTTTTTTAAAATAAATGATAGTCCTTATTTTATGAAGTGTGTCATGTAAGATATTATGTGGTGTGTCTTGTAAGACTTATGTAGCAATAAGTGTAGTCTTTTGTAAGTTGTATGAATGAATGTATGAATGAAAAAGCTACTGCTGAACTTTATCTTTTCCTTCTCTTAAGTTCTAAATTCTAATAGAAATGTCTATGCTCAGTTGGCTTATCAGTGCTAACCTAGATAAGCTGGGGCATTTAGCTTTAGATACTGGGTGGTTATACCTAAAAATAGAAATTCACTAGCCATGATTCTTATGATGTCAGTATTAGGATATACTATTAACCATGTAATTTGTGTTATAGTATTATATTTTCATCCCATTTAAAGACTATTTATTATATGAATAAAATCATTGTTTGAATAGATCATTGTGTTAATATGTGTGTCCTTTGCTTATATTGTAGACAATTTTGTGTATGAAGTATTCTAACTCATGCACGAAAGATTAAAATTCTGGGTTCTTAAGTAATAAATTAACGTTCACAATCAAAGATGAGGTAGAACAAATATCTTGGTGATTGTAGCACAAGATTAAATATAATTTGATCTTAATTATGAGAGTGGTGATATTACAACTTCTTATGCTAGTACATTTCGTATGTATTGAATAGACCAATTAGAGATATTCGTTTATGTTCTGAATATTAATAAACGATTTCCCTAGACCATTACATGTGCATATATTCTTAATCTTGATATAATTATTATGATATATGTGGTTTGTTTATCATTAAAAGGTGAGACTCTTTTATGAGTCAACATATTCCTGATAGGTTGGTTGATGACGAATCACTTAGTAAAATATTAATTAGTTGATAGAACCATGTCTCGGACTTGAGATGGAAGACACCCCTTTATGGTTTCTTATAAGTTTTCACGTGAAAACCCTGCAGGTAGATTTTGTATCTGTCGTGTGAAAAAAGTTAAGCATTATAAATAAAGGATTAAATTAATCAATGAGTTAAATTTTTCTAAAATTTAATTTAATTGACTGGTGTCGATAATTCTAACATGTGTAGTTAAATAAGATGTAATTTTAGATTTCAAAATTAAATCGAGGAGTGCAATTACATAATTTTAACGGAATAATTTTTAATTTATTGTGATATGGTAATTCATTCAGTTGCAAATTAATATCATAATTGGAAGCCTTACTTAATAAATCTATGGTTCATACTATACTTGATTAACTAATCAGTTTTGAAAAAGAGAAAGGACTTACTAGAAGAATTAATATTATTTACTGATCTTCTATAAGGAAAAGAATTCTTCTATTTATTTAAATAAATAAAATAACCCTTTGGAAAATTAATAAGGCGCAAAACATTTTAGATAACAAAGAGGCAGAAAACTTTTTGACAACTGAAAAGCCAGAAACTTTTGTCTCTTGAATTTCCCCTCTTTAAGAAAAATATGAATAAATAGGGGTTTTGTCTCTGAACATCTGGATTAGTTGTCCTTGCATATTCTCTTTGAATCCAAAAGTACTTGCCCACACAAGTTTGATAGCAAAAGTCAGTCAGTATATAGTAGAAGACTGTAGCCCTGGAGGTCAAAGTAATGAACGAATTGTGTGAAACCTTTAGCAGGTAAGTAGCTTTTCAATTTCATTTGATGATTTAAGTTGTCTAGATTATATGTAAGTTATTGATCCTGTAAAATTGTTGCTTCCGTTGTGCATGTTCAAACAATTGGTATCAGTGGCCTTCTTACATATGCTAGATAATGTAAAAGAAATTACATGATTTGTTGTACATATTTCTTATAATAATTGTATAAATCGTGTTGTTGCTAGTTGCTTTTCATGTTTTTGATATCATGTTATTGCTGGCCGTTTTTCATGTTTTTTATGATGTTATTGAATCCAACGGAATTTAAGTTTAAGGAAAAAATGATAATGATTGTTGATTATGACCAACTATAGTCGTTACTCAATGTATGAACAGTAGCATTAAGTCCAAGCATTGTAGGAAGCCCTGCTGTCCCTCACAACAGCTCGGCTAATAATTATCGATTTGGTCGCTTTTAGAGTTTTTCAGTTTTTGACAAACTCCAAATGACCTAAAATTTAGTACGTTTACTGGAAATGACCCACTGAACAATACTAATAGTAAATTGTGATCTAGGTTATTTTTTGCCCATTCGGAGTTGTTTTGATGAGTTTTTGGGCATTTTTATGCTTTCGAAAAAAATTAGAAATTCTGAAAAAATTAGTTTTTGCAATCTAGTGGTGATAGGGACCATGCCTTATGATTTCCAGTGATTAATAACAGTACATAATATGAGTTTACATGTTGACATAGGTCATCTTTTGAAGAATAACATAGTAAATCACATTAAGAGTGAATCACTGTAATCAGAGAAATAAGAGAAGTGATATGAGAAGATCGACTATCTTAGAATTAGAGACGAAGAGAGAAGAATGAAGAGTAAATCACTGTGTTGTATTGATGTATTCAGAATTGTTGTATTGTTAGTTTTACATAGTCAACTATATATAGAGATACTGCTATATTAACTTCTAACTAACTGACTTCAACTAACTAACTGTCTTCAACAATGTAACTAACTTCTGGAACACTTTAACTAACTTTCCATCCTTTTTCTTTCTTTACGCTTATTCCTCAATGCTCCCCCTCAAACTTGGCACTACAAGGAGATTGACAAGGCAAAGTTTGGACATTAAGTATTCATGTTGAACATTGGTTAATTCTTTAGTGAAAACATCTGCAGGCTGGTCATGAGTGGATACATATTCAATTTTGATTAGTCCTTGTTGGATCTTTTCCCTTACAAAGTAGCAGTCTATTTCTATATGTTTAGTCCTCTCATAGTAGACAGGATTTACAGATATTTGCAAGGCTTCTTTGCTGTCCTTGAAGATGGTCACAGGTAGTTGTAGTTGAACACCTAGATCCTTCATCAAACCAACTAGCCATGTAAGTTCTGCAATAGTTGAATCAAGGCTTCTATACTCTGATTCAGCTGGACTCCTAGAAATAGTTGATTATTTCTTTGACTTCCAAGATATTAGAGATTCACCTAGTTTAATAGTAAACCCTCTAATAGACTTCCTAAAGAAAGCACTTCCTGCCTAATTTGCAGCATAATGAGCTGGAAGAACATCTTCTTTTGAGCTAGACATGGGAAGACCTTGTCCTGGTTTTTCTTTTATATATTTTATGATTCTAGTGTTGCATTTATGTGAGATTGCAAGAACTAACTCAAGGTTTTCACACTATATGCTATGTCTTGTCTTGTTACTGTAAGGTATAGCAGCTTACCTAGTATCTTTTGGTACATCCCTTGATATGCTAGTACTTGATCTTTTGACTTTGCATCATCTGAAATTTGTTGCTCATGTTTTATAGTTGTCAGTTTCTCTGTAATATAAAGTAGAGGAGCTGGTTTAGCAGCACTAAGACCTATTTCT
This sequence comes from Capsicum chinense, assembly GCA_026120095.1. NCBI lineage: Eukaryota > Viridiplantae > Streptophyta > Magnoliopsida > Solanales > Solanaceae > Capsicum > Capsicum chinense. The sequence goes on along the minus strand of JAPEIP010000010.1, from coordinate 9,078,442 downwards.
GAGATTAATTCCAATGCATATTTCCTCTGATGCATCATAATTCCTTGTTTAAACCTTGCAAATTCAATGCCTAGGAGGTACTTTAGTTCTCCAAGATCCTTCATCTTAAAAGCTTTGTGAAGAGCCTCTTTGGTTTCACTTATCTGATCAAGCTTGCTACCAATCACTAGTATGTCATCTACATAAACTAGTACAATAATTGTTCCTTCACTTGTTTCTTTGATGTGTAGAGAATGATCATACTGACTTTATCTGAAGCTATATTTAATCCAGGCTTGATTCAGTTTTTTATTCCATTGTCTTTGTTCTTTCTTCAATCTATACAAGGATTTGAAAGTCGGCACACCTGTCTCTCCGCCTGACTTTTAAAACCCTGTGGAATTTCCATATAGATCTCATATTCCAAATCACCTTGTAAAAAGGCATTGTATACATCCATTTAATGTATATGACAATTACTGGCTGCTGCAATAGCCAAAACAGTCCTCAAACTAACCATTTTCACCACTGTGCTAAAGGTTTCTTGATAGTCTATGCCTTTCTTTTGACGGAACCCTTTTGCTACCAACTTTGTATTGAATCTTTCTATTTATCCTAAAGCTTTGTACTTAATTTTGTAAATCCATTTTCACATTTTTAGGATGCTTGGCTTCAGTAAGAGTGACCACCTACCAAGTATTGTTGTTTTTAAGAGTAGCTATCTCAGATTGCATACATATACCCACCTAGGATCTTTGATTGCATCTACACAAGTTGTTGGTTTAACAACGTTAGTGAAGTTAGATAAGTAGCATTGATACTTGTAAGACAGATTAGCATAAGAAACATAGTTTGAGAGAGGATATAAGATAGTTATTTATAGTTAATGACACAAAGTCTTTCATCTATTCAGGTGGATGTGTGCCCCTGGTAGACTTTCTTTGATCAGGATGTGTTTTAGCTTGTGTAGTAGCTTATTGACGCAATTCAACAACTTCTTGTCTGGAAGCTTTATGAAGCAATTCAGGAGCAGCTTGTCTGGTTATTCTTCTTGTTTAATATCTTGTTGCAGCCGTAATTGATGCAATAAGAACTACAGTTGACTAGACTATAGTAGTATTAGTTGTATTTTGCAGTTGTTCAACATCAGATTGTGATTGAGATTCATTCTCAATAGTTGGCTGTGGTTGTAAGCTGTTCCCAGCAGGTGCTTGTGACTTTGAACTAGACTCAACTCCTATCATATCAGTAGCTAAATTATCACTACTCCCTGTTGTCAAGTCACATTTAGGAAATAAAGATTGTGAAGATTGAGTCATAGTATCCTTGAATGGATATGTATCTTCCATGAAAATAACATCCTTGTTAATAAAAAATATTTTATCAGTAAGATCATAAAGGATATAACCTTTCTTTGTTTCTGAATAGCCCATGTGAATAGCCTTTCTTGATCTAGGTTTAAGTTTATCCAACTCATGTACTACCTTAGCAAAACACAAACAACCTAGGAACTTTAAATGTTCTAGTGCAGGTTTCTTGTTGTACAGTTTTTCATATAGTGAGATATATCCTAATACAGAAGAAGGTAGCCTGTTTATTAGATATGTAGCAACTTTCACACAGTATCTCTAAAACTTTGAAGGTATATTAGCTTTAAACCTAATAACTCTTGTTATTTCTAGAAAATGCCTATGCTTCTTCTCAGCTACACCATTTTGCTGAGGTGTATATGAGCAAGAAGTTTGATGAGTTATGCATAGATTTGCAAGGAGTTCAGAACACATGTGATTGAAAAATTCTGTACCATTATCAGTTCTAATCACTTTTACACAAGTATCAAATTGATTTTGAATGTAAGACAGAAAAATGCTTAAGAACAACAATGACATCAGTTTTCATCTTGAGTAAGAACACCCATGTCATTCTAGTAAAATCATCCACAATAGTTAAGAAGGACCTATGTCCATCACAAGTAAGTACCTTATAAAGACTCCAAAGATCCATATCAACTAAGTTAAATGCTTTAAGACTTGATGTATTGCTAGGAGGAAAGGCTATCCTAGTTTGTTTAGCAAATTGACAAACTTCACACTAATTTATATTGTCATTTACATGAATATGTAAAATAGAAAACGTGTGAGATAGTATCCTAAAAGGAATATGTCCAAGCCTATTATGCCATAGCCTTAGATCAGATTTATTTGTATTCTATGTATTGAACACATAGCCTGCTACTTTGCCATGTCCTGGAAGCTTTTGTTTCAATAAGAAGTATAGTCCATTATTCACTCTACCAATCTCCTTCACCTTCCCACTCCCAATATCCTAAAACACACAGAAGTTAGGAAAGAATATAGTTAAATAATTAAGTTGCTTAGTAGCCTTTGAGACTAGTACTAAATTGTGTTTAAATTGAGGTAGATGAAAAACATTCTAGATAGTACTATTTTAATATATATTACTACATCCAGTGTGTGTCACTAGTGACACATCACCATTGAGTAGTAGTACTCTTTTATATTAAATCTTTGTTTAGTAGATCAATATCTGTAGTCATATGGTTTGTAGCACCTGTGTCAATAATCCACTCAGGTGGATTATGCAAACCATTAAGGAACTACTAATAACTGACATATTTGCTACACTACCAGATGGAATGGATGATGTCACTTAATTGTGTTGCTCCAACATATTGCATATCTGATTAAATCACTCAGGTGTGAAACTTGGGGGCAAATATAGAAGTCCAGCACTTTGGTTTTGATGATTCTGATCCCAATCTTCAGCCACAACATTGAGTGCATTAAAGAAACTTTCCTCTACTTGCACTTGTGATCATAGCTAGTCCTAGCTTCATTCTAAATCTTGTGCTCTCTATGTTTAGGATGTACAGGAGGGTAACCGACAAGTTTGTAGCAATCTATCTTGTAATGACCTTTTATCTAGCAATGATCACACACAACACTAGGATTACAGGTTGACACATTGTTTATCTTCCCCTTTTGATAGTTACCTTGATAACTACCACCTTAATAGTTAGTCTTAGAGTACATGGAAACTAGATCAGCTGCATTAGTGCAGCACCAAGAAAACCCGTGGCATGAACAGACTAAGCCATAATTTTTTTATTTTCATAACTCATGATCATAGAGTAAGCCAGGTTAACAGTTAGTAGTGGTGTCATCAAGAAGATTTGTCTTCTTTCTTGGGTGTATGTGTCATTTAGACCCAATTGAAACTTATATAACTTTTGTCTTTGAAAATAAGCTAAGAAATCTCTTGATTTTTCACAGTTATTGGTAGGAGATAAAACTAAAGATTCAAACTCATCCCATAAGTTTTTTAACTTAGTGAAATATACAGACAAAGATTGAACTCCTTGAGTCATGGTTGCAATTTCTTGATGCAAGTTATAATTTCTTGAACCATATATTTTATCAAATCTTTCCTTCAGATCTAACCACACAGAATATGCAGTAGAGGCATGGACCACCACTCCAAGCAATTTAGTATATACTGCATTCATAAGACAAGAAAGTACTATAACATTCACTCTTTCCTATTGGTTTCCCAGTTCAGTATAGAAATTTTCTTTCTTACAGGAGCTATCAACTATACCAAATTTGTTATGCCCTAGTAGTGCAATTCGAACAACCTTACTCCATACAACATAATTTTTAATCCTCTTTAATTAGAAAGACTCTAGAGAAGTACCTGATACATCTGCAGTAGATAAGAATAGGGGATGATTGTAATCCAACAGAGTTTATACTGGCTATGGTATTGTTCAAATCCGATAATTGGAGGATCGATAAGAGTACTAATTCAATTCAGTAGGCTCTGATACCATGAAGAATAACATAGTAAATCATATTAAGAGTGAATCACTGTAATCATAGAAATAAGATAAGAGATAGGAGAAGATCAACTATCTTAGAATCAGAGAGAAAGAGAGAAGAATGAAGAGTAAATCATTGTGTTGTATTGATGTATTCAGAATTGTTGTATTGTTAGTTGTACATAGTCGACTATATATAAAGAAGTTGATAGCTTAACTTCAAACTAACTGACTTCAACTAACTAACTGTCTTCAACAATGTAACTAACTTCTGGAATACTTTAAGTAATTTTCACTCTTTTTTCTTTCTTTACTTTTATTCCTCAACATCTTCTCCATCAGATAAACTTTTAGATTGTAATATTATTTTATAGTCTCTTGATTTTGATGACTTGTATTAACTTTCCAACTAAGTTACTTATTGGTTCAAGGGTAAAGAGACTTATCAAATGATATATTTATCTAACTTAAATCAACAAGTAGACTCTCCAACTAAGTTGGTTCTGTTTCATTTAAGGGATAAAATATCTAACATTACATGTATATTTGCTTAAATGGTTAAGTTTCCCTAACGATTCTAACTGTTTATTTACATGGTTATATGCGTGATGTGTTTTTGAAAAAATTTATTATTTTGCAGCATGTCTAATGATCTATTTTAATTTGATTATATAATAGATTAACCATGTCTTCATTCAATCCCTTAACTTCTATTCTGAATCAAAATAAGATAGAAGACCCTAACTGTGTGGACTGGAAACGTAATTTGGATATTGTTCTTACTGCTGAGGGCATTAAATTTGTGCTGGTCGAGGAATGTCCTATTAAGTCGGCTGAACCCGTGATGATGAGATTAAAGCCTATGATAAGTGTGGTAAGGCTGGCGAGATAGCTAAATACTACATTCTTGCCTCTATGTCAAATGTGTTTCAGTATCAACATCAGTTCATGACAACTCCTTGTGACATGCTTGAATCTATCAAGGAGATATTTGGAGAGCGAAATCATCCTGCAAAGCAGACGGCCATGAAAGATCTTTTGACCATGAAAATGGTTGAAGGAACTTTGGTAAGGGAAAATGTTCTTAAAATAATAAGTTTGTTGAGCGAGCTAAAAATTCTTGGTGCAGTTATTGATAAGAAATCTCAGGTTGAGATGGTCCTACAGACTCTGCCAGACAGTTTTTAGCAGTTTTCCTTGAATTATAATATGAATAAGATAGACTTATCTCTTGCTAAACTATTGAATGAGCTGCAAGCGGCAGAATTTATCACTAAGCAACAAGCTCCTCCTGCAGCGTTGATAGTTAACAAACCTTCGTCTTCTAATTCTAAGCTGAAAGGCAAAAAGAAAAAGAAGAAGAAGAATCGTAATTTTTCAGGTGCTAATGGTGGTGTGGCTAAGCCTAAGAGCAAGTTCTATCTTTGCAAGAAACCTAGCCATTATAAGAAACAGTGTCCCGGCTACATAGATAAGATGCAGAAACAAGGTAAATCTTTTTCATCTGTCGTTGAAATATTTTTAGCGGTTGTTTCTACCCAATTTTGGACTATAGATTCAGGAGCCACTAATCATATCTAAATATCTTTTCAGGGGTTTTAGAAAATACGGCGCCTAAGTGAAAATGAACTGAACGCGTTTCAAGCAAATGGGGAACTAGCACCAGCCTTAGCTATAAAAAATATTTCTATTTTGTTTAGTAGTTCTAGATTTTTAAGACTGGATAATTTTCTTTATGTACCTTCTATACTAAGTAATTTGCTTTTAGTTTCAAGAATAATGAATGCTAGTTACACTGTTTATTTTGCTAATAATTGTGCAATTATTAAGTTTAATAAGCATTTTATTATTTCTGCTCCTAGAATACATCATTTGTTTGTATTTGATGTTTTCCATGATATGCTACCAAAAATGAAACTTAATAATGCAGATCAATCACATAAAAGAAAACGTATTTCAGAATTGAGTGAAACATACTTATGGCACTTACGTCTAGGTCATATTAACTTAAATAGGATTTCACAGTTGGTTTCTGGTGGAACTTTGATTTCATTGAAAGTGGAGGCACTTCCAACTTGTGAATCTTGTTTAGAAGGTAAAATGACCAATAGACATTTTTCTTCCAAAGGAAATAGAGTTGGTGATAAGTTAGAATTAATTCATACTAATTTGTGTGGTCCAATGAATATACAAGCAAGAAGTGGTTTTGAGTATTTTGTGACTTTCACAAATGATTACTAAAAATATGGATACATTTATTTGTTGCACCATAAATCTGAATGCTTTGAAAATTCAAAGAATTTAAGATGGAAACGGAAAAGTGGCATAACAAACATATCCATACATTATGAGGTGAATACCTTTCTGTGGAATTTATTAAATACTTATCAGAATCAGGAATAACATCTCAATATTCTACTCCGAGAATACCACAACAAAATGGTGCGGCAGAATGTCGAAATAGAACTCTTATGGACATGGTTAGATCAAAGTTAAGTTATTTAGATTTGCCTTTTCTTTTTGGGGTTATGCATTAGAAACTGCAAATTATATTATGAACTTGGTTCTTTTAAAATCAGTACCTTTAACCCCATCTGAATTCTGGAGTGGGCGCAACCCTAGTCTACGACATATTTGGGTTTAGGGTTGTCCAGCATATGTACTAAAAGGAAAAAAATGATAAGTTGGAATCTAGAACAGAAGTGTGCATTTTTATTGGATATCCAAAAGGAACAAAAGGGGGTTTATTTTATTGTCCTAAGAAACAAAAGGTAATTATTTCGACAAATGCCAGATTTCTTGAAGAGGATTATTTAATGAACCACGATCCTAGAAGTAAAATTATTTTACAGGAATTGAGCAATAGAATAACGAATAATGAAACACAAGAACAAATATCAAAAACTATTAATGACATATCACTGTATCCACGTAGTGGGAGAAATGTCAATAGGAAAGAGGTTGCACAAGAGCAAACACTTGACATTACACTACCTCAAAGTAGTGGGAGTAACATTGAGCAGCCTTCAATTATGGAGGAAAGCGTTCAGGGTAATGTCTAGGAACCTGTCATAATGCAGGAAGACATTAAAGATGTTCAAAATTTAGTTTCAAATATAGCAGATCCTGTACTGACTAGTGGTCGTAGTGGAAAAATTATTAGAAAACCTTTGCGGTTTACACTCTTGGGAGAATCGTATGATAGAATCTCTGAGGAGCCTAATACAGAACCTCTTAATTACGCCGAAGTACTACATGATAAAGATGCTAAAATGTGAATTATTGCTATGAAATTTAAAATGCAGTCTATGTATTCAGATCAAGTCTGGGAACTTGTAGAACCACCTATGGGAGTCAAACCCATTGCATATAGATGTATCTATAAGAAGAATAGAGGTGTGAATGGAAAAGGGAAAACTTTGAAGGCTAGGCTTGTTGCGAAAGGGTTTACTAAAAAAGAAGGAATTGATTATAAGGAAACTTTTTCTCTGGTAGCTATGCTTAAATCCATTAGGATACTCTTATCCATTACTGCTCATTATGATTATGAGATTTGGAAAATGGATGTCAAAACGACTTTCCTAAATGGAAGTCTTAACGAGTGCATTTATATGGTACAACTAGAAGGTTTCATGGAAAGTGGTAATGAACATAAGTTTTGTAAACTCAAAAAATCCATTATGAGTTGAAACAATCATCTAGAGCACGGAATACTTGTTTTGATAATTTGATTAAGACTTTTGGTTTCGATCAAATGTGAAAATGAGTCAAGCATTTATAAAAAATGGGATGGAGACAGAGTAGCATTTTTGATTCTGTACGTAGATGACATTTTGCTCATAGGAAATAATGTGAGAATGTTGAATTATGTTAAGTAGTGGTTCCTCGTGTTTTGATATGAAAGACTTGGGAAAAGTGGCTCATATCCTTGGGATCAAGCTTATGCGAGATCGCAAACAAAGGATATTAGTCTTATCTAAAGCACTTTCTATTGATACTATTCTTGCAAGATTTAGCATGCAAAATTCCAAAAAGGAATTCCTTCCTTTTAGACATGGAATTACTCTATCAATAGATCAGTCATCCAAAACGACTGATGAGATAGAGAGAATGAAGGTGGTCCCTTATGCTTCTGCTGTAGGGAGACTCATGTATTCTTTGTTATGCACTAGACCAGATAACTGCTTTTCTATTGGCGTGGTTAGCAGATTTCAGTCTAATCCTGTGCAAGAACATTGGACGACGGTTAAGAATATAATCAAGTACCTTAAAAGGACTAGGGATAACATGCTTGTTTTTCACTCTGGAGATCTTGTATTTACTGGGTATACTTATTCAGATTTTTAGTCGGATAAAGATTCTAGAAAATCTACGTAAGGATATGTGCTTAGTTTAAGAGGTGGAGCCATTATTTGGAGAAGTATCAAGCAATCATGTGTTGGTGATTCCACCATGGAAGCCGAAATGTAACTGCTTCTAAGGCAGCTAAAGAGGCTATTTGGCTCGGTAAATTTCTGAAAGAGCTTGGAGTTGTTCCTTCGCTTCAAATACCACTACCACTTTATTGTGACAATAGTGGTGCCATTCCAAACTCGAAAGAACCACGAAGCCATAAAAGAAGTAAGCATATTGAGATAAAATATCACTTGATTCGGGATATAACTTAAAGGGGTGATGTGATAGTTTTGAAGATTGAGTCGAAGAATAATTTGGCGGATCCATTTACAAAGGGCTTAACCCAGAAGGTTTTTAATAAGCATGTAGAAGAAATAGGTGTTTAAGTTGTACATTCATGGTTATGAGTCTAAGTGAAAGATTGTTAGGATATACTATTAACCATATATTTTTTGTTATAGTATTATATTTTCACCTCATGTAAAGACTATTTATTATATTAATAAAATCTTTGTTTGAATAGATCATTGTATTAACATGTGTGTCCTTTGCTTATAAAGTAGACAATTTTGTGTATGGAGTATTCCAACTCATGCACGGAAGATTAAAATTGTCGGTTCATATAAGTAATAAATTATCGTTCACAATCAAAGATGAGGTAGGATAAGCATCTTGATGATTGTAGCACAAGATTAAATATAATTTGATCTTAATTATGGGAGTAGTGATATTGCGACTTCTTCTGCTAGAACATTTCTTATGTATTAACCGACCAATTAGAGATATTCATTTATGTTCTTAATATTAATAAACGATTTCTCTAGACCATTACATGTGCTTATATTCTTAATCGTGATATAATTATTATGATCTATGTGGCTTGTTTTATCGTTTTAATCTTTTAAAAAATGAGACTCTTTTGCGAGTCAACATATTCCTGATACGTTGGATGATGACGAATCACTTAGTGAAATATTAATTAGTTGATAGAACCATGTCTCGGACTTGAGATGGAAGACACCCCTTTATGGTTGCTTATAAGTTTTCACGTGAAAATCCTGCAGGTGGATTTTGTATCCGTCCTGTGAAATAAGTTAAGCATTATAAATAAAGGATTAAATTAATCAATGAGTTAAATTTTTCAGAAATTTAATTTAATTGACTGGTGTCGGTAATTCTAACATGGGGAGTTAAATAAGATGTAAATTATAGAATTTTAGTGGAATAGTATGTAATTTATTGTGATATGGTAATTCATTCATTTGCGAATTAATATCATAATTGGAAGCCTCACTTAATAAATCTACGATCCCTTCTACCTGATTAACAGATCAATTTTGGAAAAGAGAAAGGACTTACTAGAAGAAGTAATATTATTTATTGATCTTATATAAGGAAAATAAATCTTCTGTTTTTCAAAATAAGAAAAAAAACCTTTTGGAAAATTAAAAAGGCAAAAAACGTTTTGGATGATAAAAGGGCAGAAAATGTTTTGACAACTGAAAAGCCAGAAACTTTTGCTTCTTGGCTTACCCCTCTTTATGAAAAATAAGAATAAATAGGAGTTTTAGCTCAGAAGATCTGGATTAATTTTCCTTGACATATTCTCTTTTAATCCAAAAGTACTTGCCCACACAAGTTTGATAGCAAAAGTCTAGTAGAAGACTGTAGCCCTGAAGGTCAAAGTAGTGAAAGAATTGTGTGAAAGCTTCAATAGGTAAGTAACTTTTCAATTTTATTTGATGATTTATGTTGACTAGATTATATGTAAGTTATTGATCCTGTAGAATTGGTACTTCCGTTGTGCATGTTCTAACAGTAACAACATATGTTAAGCATTGAAAGAAACTACACGTCAAACATGACCCCACATTGGAACTACGTATGTTAAGCCTTGCAAGAAACTTTAAGACAATTAAACATGTCAAACATGTCCAGAAGAGCTATACTGGTGCCTAAAGAGCTAAACCAGTTTAAATTCTTTCACTAGAGTTTAGAAGATAAGGAACTGAAGACATATAATGGTTCCTTAAGAGCTTAAACATTTTGTGTTCTTAACCTTTGAACAATGTCCTGCAGATTTAATTTGATATTTGAACAAAAAAAAGGTCATCAGCTAAACTGATGTTTCATCCACTAGGGTTCAAAGTCTTCTGGAAGACAATATCAAAAAGGGAACTTATCAGACATATATTGGCGACTAATGAACTAAAACAGTTTGTGTTCTTAGCTAAAGAACATGTTTGAAGTTTTCATTTGATAGTTTTCCCAAAGTCCAAGTTAGCATCCAGATTTTCATCTAATTCCCCAATAGTTGTCCAACCATACCATAAAAACCTGATTTTGTAGTCTGATTGTCAGCTCTTTGTCTCACTTCTGCCATTTCCGACATTCATTCCCTCTGGTGGATGTTGGCACAGGTACCTCATAGAGTTACAAAAACTGGTGCACCCTTAGACACTAAAAAAACTACTTTTGTACCAAAAAAATTAAGCATAGGACAGAGATGCCCTTGTGAAGCAACGCGGATGAGGATTCTCTCCAAAACTATTATCTTAGCTTTAAAGAAGTAGCGCTGATGAGCATTCTCTCCAAAACATGGGTAAGAAAATGGGTGACATAAATTTTTAATGCCACGTGATATTGTTTGAATTAAAAAAACAGTATTAGAATGTTCTTAATTCAATCACTATCGGTCAGTCAACGAAAAGGGTAATATGTGTCATTTGCACCATTTTTTTAAGGAGGGCTTACATATGCTCTAAGTCACAAAGTTGGGGGCATATTTGCTCCTTTTTCCATAAATAAAACTTTGGAAGTGATGAAGGTGATTGCATTAGCTATTATTCCTTCTGGACTCGAGGGTTTTCTTGTGGAAACACACCATAGTTTTTGCAGATAAGTCGAGTGTAACCCTGCAATCACGCCTAGATCTACAATATCTGACTACAAGCTTTGACAGTACAGTCTGACTACAAATAATAAATTGAAAAGTTGGAGGAACTTCTGAAGTTAAGATTCTGAAAATCAAACTTTGCTGGCATCACCTTCTTTTGTAAAGGATGAAAGTATACCTGCTATTAGAAACTTTTGGGAGGGTAAAATGTACGGGGACCTTACCCCTACCTTAGAGGTAAATAGGCTGTCTCCGATAGATCCTCCTTATGATATGAGACTCCAATATTTGCTGAATTATCCATTGCCCAGTCTTGCTATATGGACTCACTTCAACTATATGTGCTATAAGGACCTTTTGAACTTCCATTCTAGAAAAAGTGGGTCTTGCGATCAATTACAAGACATGATAATAAAATATCAATTCAGATGATTAACGCCATCCTTAAGAACTGTTCAGGAGACCCACCTGTATTCCAATTCTGTCCAAGAAGCCCCTCTTAGCCATTCTACGTCTGCTTTTGGATTCTGGTTGGAATCGCTTTGGCCTTCCGTATAATTAGGTTTGAACTGTTCAGGAAAGCAAAAATGTTAGTTTACTAAAACATAAACAGACAAAAAATCATACCGAGCCCACAAGTTGTGGGCCCTTAAGAAATATAATCCCCTCACTATTGCCATGGTTTATGGATAAAATTCTCCCAAGATAGAACGGAAAACTAAATTTATAGAACTTCAGCAAACTCAAATGGTAGAACATTTTGTTTTGAAAAACAAATGCAGAGAACAATGAGGAGAGAAATATTTAAAATTTTCAGTGTTTAAAATCTGTAGCATGGCCTTTAAATTTATTGATAATGCATAAGTGAGATGGAGAGGTGCCATCTAAAAGGTGCCTTTTGGGTGTAATCCAAGATGTACCTTTTTTATTTCCCATTCACATTATAAAACCTCAACAACCTGTGGTAGGGTTAGGTTTATGGATAAAAGCACGATTTAACAAGACAAATATATAAGAACTATCAAATAAGAAAGTGTCACGCATTCCTTCACATCATAGATGTTGGTCTCAAGGAAAACAATCAAAGAAGATCGAAAAATGGAAGATTTACTGAACCAACAACATAACAGGCTACTAGTGTATCAAAGCATATCGAAAAAGAAAAGATTTACAGAACCAACAACAGCAACATATGCAGTGTAACCCACAAGTGTGGTCTGGGAGGGTAGTGTATGCGTAGACCTTAGCCCTATATTGGGAGGTAGAGAGGTTGTTTCAAGTAGATCTTTGACTCAAAGGAAAGGCATATTAAAGAAGTTGAAAAAGGGAGACCTACAGAACAATGACAATAAATCAGAAAAAGAAAGACATAAAAGATCTTACTTTTTCCCTTCAAGGAAAAGGGCAAAAGAGACGAAGGCCAAAGCATTGATTGATGAAGGGGACAAAGAGATATTCGCCTTTGACTTCTTCTCCGCCTACTGACAGCTACGCGGCTAGATGCTTCTATTTCTTATTTGTAGACTGTAGATTAAGATGTTATTGGGAAAACCGTCTTTTCATTCCTTTCTGAGAATAGATCCGCGATCTCTTTCAGCGGTGGGCTTACCTTTTTTATTAGTATTGAGTTTATGTAATTGTCGCTCATCATACTTGTTAGAAAAGGAACAAGAAATTTTTTTGTTGAGGGGCTAAAAATTCAATTGTTGGGAATGATAAGCCCAATTAGAGGAGGATATCTCATCAATTAGTTTAAAAGAAAGTTAAAGATGTGGTTTTATATCTAGTTAAATCAAACAAGCCTATTAGTTGTCTCATCCGTTGGGATGACATAATTGACATTCTTTTTTGTCATTCACGGATTTTATTTGTTGATATTCTTTTTTAAATACCAAAAAATCGAATGTAAAAACCCCCAGTTGAACTGAACCGAAGTATTCGGTTCAATATCGTTGCACACTACCGAGAAATTGAAAATCGAACAACATAGCCCAGGATATACAGGGAAATCCAGCGTGAAGCCCCATCAGTGTTACAACATAACAAAAGATCGACAGAGAGAGTCCATTGGCAACCAACAAAAGGTAAACAGAGAGGATCTGAATGATTCCTTCTTACAAAAGAAATGAAATAAAAAGCCAACAGCTTTGATAAATACATTCAGAACCTTAAATTTAGCACCAATAAATAAATTTATTAGAATAAGAGGTTGTTACATAATCTTTGACATCACTGTTTTAAGGAAAGCAATAACAAATGTGGACTTCATAGTTTGCTGGCACACACAGTGTTGGCGTGAGGAAAAGGGCCACTTTTTTTATGCATTAAGGATTTTGGTTACGAGGTAACCCTTGCTTGCAAAAGGTTTTGTCAAATGGAAAAAGAAAAACACCAACAAACTGCATAAACATTGAGTTTGCAAGAAACTCAAAAACAATTGCCAACTCAGTTTAATAAATTTCAACCAAAAGAGTTTGAAGATCAAAAAAAGAGTAACATTTTCAAGCACAATGGAATAAGTCTTCCAAAAATAAAGTGCAGCAATATGAACAGCCTGTCTGGTTGTGACCAACTAAGATCAACACTAACAGCTTCTTCTCCACCAACTCAGAACACCATCAAAAGGGAAGTTTACATTGGGGAATCATCAACATCAAAGTTAGATGATGGGGGAAATGGAGGTAACTGTGCAGCAAGAGCAGCCTCCGTGTTCAGAAGTGCATTAACAGCACGAAAACTAGCAGCTGCAAAACTGGATATACCACCATGGGCAGCATTGAACAATATTGCATGAGAAGTTGGTGCTTTCCCAACATCAAATATGGAATTGATATCATTGTCTTCGCCCCTGTTCTCAGTGATTATTGCTTCAAGATCACTCCCAATTCAAGTGATAGGTTCTTCACTGGATAATAAGTATCTTCCAGTGTCAACAAGAAATCCAGTTTCATTTGCGTCCACCTCCTTCATGATTATGTCATCAATGCCGAATATGAACTCACCATTAACATCAGGATACAGACTATCCATTCCAGTGACAAAACCAGCATCATGGCCTGAGGACACTCCTCCAGCAACTGCTATGCTCTCACTGTTAGAGCTTGGCACTGCTTGTGTAGTTCCAGCGGCCTCAGCATCTGCACTAGTTATATAGAGAACGCTTGCTTTTCTGTTCTTTTTTCAGACAGCTTTGAGGCGTTTGAAGTATTTTTGGGCATGGCTAACTACCTGCGTTGGTGTTCTTGTTATCACATAGTTCCTAGATATACTTTTCCAGTCACCTCTTCCATATTTATCTATACCCTGAGAAATGACCTATAGAAGGAAAGAAAGAAATAAGTTATTATCAGCTTAAAAGTTTTACTCTCTCAATCAGCTAACTTGTAAAGTCCAGAGTTAAAAAGTATGATTCCATAGGCATATATATTGCCTTATGCGTGCAATGTGTAACATCACAGATAACACTAATTAAAACTAACAACACCCTACCCACTCGCCGACCCAAATAAAATCATCAGGGGATAACTAAACATGTTGTTTTAGGCAGTATTATAATTGTATAGAAGTTACAGAATATTCCCTTTCCTAGAATAGGATTTAATTACAGATTGTATAGTTATGACATTATATATTTTTTCCTAGATTAGAAATCTAACTTACAGTTGTATAGCTATAAGTATTTTCATTATGTATTATTGAAGAGGTTAGCAGCTATTAATATATTAGTTACTCTATCTCGTTTCTCTATCATGGTATCAAGAGCCACTGATACGGGACAAATGGCCATCTTATCTTTTGATGACATCTTTAGAGGCCAACACAAATAGTCTCAAGACTTGGGTCACCTCGAGGATACGAGAATATGCATGGAGGACCCGTTTTAAGTATGCCACTAAACAAACCCGCGTGTGGAAGGTTGCGTGGGGCTTACATTTGATGCCAATTCGAGATCACAAGTTTTGAAGTGTGACCCCATGGTCTTGGAGCATTGAAGAAGCACCCTTCATTAAGGGTATTTTGGGGATTGCACATGTTAAAGAAACAACCCATGACCTCCTCTTTCATTAAGGGTTTTTGGTCTATTATACTATGCAATAAGCTTGGCTATATAGTCTCTTATTAGGTCTTCTCTCTTTAGTTTTTGAATGATGAAAATATGAGACATTAAAAATCTTCTCTCTTGAGAGTAGACCACCTTAGTGTAGTTCTTAGTTAGGGCTTGGACTAGCCATGATTGCTTAGGGCTTGGAAAAAATAATATTGTTCTTTGCTTGAAAACGGTGGATCTTGAGGTGATTTGATTCCCTTGGCGGTCACCGTAAGAAATTGGTGCTTGTTAACATATTTTTTTAGAGGTTTTAGAGTTTAATATACTCTTTAGTTTCTACATTATGTTTTCTCTTTGAGTTAAGTTACCTATCTTCTTTTTTCGTTTAACATTAGGTTTGTTGTTTCGGTTTGGTGTCTTGTCATGTGGACTATTTTGCGAAGATTGTGGATTGTTTTGTGCACATTTAGATACTGTTTGGTATCAATTGGTATCAAATCCATCATTGATGTTATTCCCACAAGATCAATATTGTGCTTGCTATCTTGAAAATCACAAAAATAGTGTTGGAAAAACAAAAAAACGCAAAAAATAGTAATATATCCCCTTTTTGTGTTTGGGCTGAGATTTGAGGCTTGATTTTCTTATTTTTTTTGTGTCTTTTATTGTTTCTAGTGTTAGTCCCTTCTTCACTAATGCTAAAGAGTCTACGTCTAAATTTTGACCTAAATCTTAGTGGTTCTTGAAGATTGGTGGCTGGAAAAATATTTTGTTGATGTTGTTGTTGAATATTGGAGCTTGAATATGTTTTTTTGACTTTTCAGAGGTCCAATGTGAACCTTAGAACTCTAAGATTCAAAGTTATGTTCTTGGTGTTCTTGAACATCTTCATATCTTTTTGAAGAGAAAGTGATTTGTTTGATCTAAAACCAAAGAAGAAAGAAGGTGTGGTCTTGTTAGTCTTGAAACACATTCCAAGTTATAAAAGAAGAAAGGGGACAAAAGACTTTCAAAAGGTCTTATTACCAAAAAAGAGAAAGGGGTCTTCCCAAGACCTATAAAAGAGAAAAGGGGGACAAAGACTTCAAAAGGTGTTTTACCAAAAGGGTGAAAAAAAAGTCAAGCCTTTTTTTTTTTTGAACATTGAAAAGACTCTAAGTCTTGTTGTTTCCCTCCAAAAACTAAAAATACACTCTACCAATTGAACATTGATCAATACAAATTGAAAACAAGAAAAAAATTCTCAAAACTTTCGATAATTTTCATCAACCAATGAGAGGCTACCACATCATCACCAAAAGTGCTTAAGCTCAAAAGTTTTAAATTCTTAGTTTCAGTTTATTATTTCATTAATTTCATGTCTTTATTCTA
>JAPEIP010000010.1:9015086-9051999 GCA_026120095.1 Capsicum chinense | reverse complement strand
GCTCCCACAGTTGGTGAGTCCTCATGATTCGAGGACCTACTCTTTCAGATTGGCAGTCTTCATAGTATTTTAATTTATTGTTTTTAGTTTAGTCCGATTCAGTTGAGGGTCTATCCAAATGGATCTCTAGTTCTTTAGTAATAGTAAAGGCTTGTCGGACTATGAGTTTGTTTACAGACTATTAGCATTTGTTATGCAAATATTATCTACAGTTTGTTCATTTCAGTATTGGTATAATACAACATTATTTCTTGCCTAGAGCATCTTTAAGTAAGGTTCGGACCTAGTAGCAGTGTAAAGGGTTAGCTTGGGGATACTCGTATCCTTGAGCTCCGTGTGACGTCTCGGGATGAGATTTCAGGGTGTTACAATACATTTCTTAAATGATCAATTCTATAAGGGATATGATAGTAGGGTCTAAGCGTTGCCTTCTTACTAAATATCTTTACCCCTTTCATGGGTGAAACATTCAAGTAGACAAGATCACTAATAGCAAACTCAAATTCGCTTCTTCTTATATCTATATGATATTTCTGATGACTCTGGGATTTTTCATCCTTTCTTTAGTGAGTTGAACATATTCCATAGCGTCATGAACTAAATCTCACCCTTTCAATGTAGCTTCACCAACTTTAAACCAACTAATTGGATTTCTACACCTCCAATCATAAGTTGCTTCAAATAAGGCCATTTGAATACTAGAGTGATAGCTATTATTATAAGAAAACTCAATCAAAGGCTAATGATCATCCCAACTACCCTTAAAATCTATCGCACACACTCTCAACATATTATTAAAGGTTTGCATGATCCTCTTTGTCTAACCATCTATCTGCGGGTAAAAGGTCCTATTAAAATAAACTTGAGTACTAAGACAATTTTGAAATGTGTTCCAAAATCGAGAGCTAAACTAAGTACCTATACCGGATATAATATCCATTTCCCTAAGGTAATGTCTAGCATAATCTTTGATTGAATCTAAAGTTTTAATTAGAAGGAAATGGGTTGACTTAGACATTCGGTCAATAATAACATGAATTAAACCATTTTGTTGATTAGTCTGAAGAAACCCTATTTCGAATCCCATATTAACTAATTCCCACTTTCACAAAGGAATACGAATTTACTAAAGCATAATACCAGGTTCTTTGTGGTCATCCTCAACCTTTTGGCAATTCAAACACTTAGTCAAAAAATTTATGATACTTCCTCATGCCATTCCACCAATAAACTTCTCATAAATATCTTAGTTGCTCCTAGGTGAATAAGATATTTATAACTATGAGCTTCTGTTAGAATCGTCTATCTCAAGTCATATACATATGAAATACATAGTATGCCCTGACAATAAAGAACACAATATCTCCCGTAGAGAGAACCTCAACCTTCTGACTTTGAACCACTTCTTTCAACCTCAAAAAAAGAGGATCACTATCTTTTTTTTCTTCTACCTTGATAATCAAAGAGGATTCTAAACCATTCTAAACAAAAATACAACATTCAACCAAATCAATCAACTGAACTCCCAATCATGCGAGCTGGTGAACTTCAAAACTAACTCTTTTTACTTATCTTTTATATGAGAAACACTTTTCATAGACAATCTACTAAGAGTGTCATCAACCACTTGAGCTTTACTCAGATGGTACAAAACACTTATATCATAATCCTTCAATAACTATAGCTATATCCTTGGATGAAAGTTTAGATCATTAGGACTAAACTCCTACTTAAGGCTTTTATAATCGATGAACATATCTACATATAAACCCTATAGAGATAATGCCTCCAAATATTTAAGGAAAAAACAATGTTTCTAACTAAAGATCATGAGTTAGATAAATCTTTTCATGAGGCTTTAGCTGTGTAGAGGCATATGATATAAACTTGCCATGTTTGATCAACACAAAACCAAATACAACTCAAGAAGAATCATAATAAACCACAAAACCATTTGAACCCTCTAGAGGAGTCAAAACTAGTGAAGTGGTGAGTCAAGTCTTCCACTTCTAAAAACTCTTCTCACACGAATCAGACCACTAAAATTTGACATTCTTTTGAGTCACTCTAGACATAAAATCCTTCAACAAACCATCTGTAGTAACCAGCTAAACCTAAGAAACTCCTATTATAGAATGGAGAGATCAATCTGGGTTAGTTCCTCACCACTTTTTTATTTTAAGGATAAACTCAAACGACTTCATCAGAAATATTGGAAATAATATGACAAAGGAATGCCACTAATTTTGACTAAAATTCACACTTGCTAAATTTAGAGTATAGTTGTCTATCTTTGAGAATCTACAAAATAATACTCACATAGTTTGCATGCTCAGCCTCATTATAATAATAAGTAAGGATGCCATTTAGGAAGACTTTAATAAATATGTCCAACTTCTGATTGAGCACCCTTTTCATTAAGTCCATAAAAGCTGCTAGAGCATTTGTTACTCCAAAAGATATAATAATAAATTTTAAGTGCCTTAGAGAGTTTTGAAGGTTGTCTTTAGAATGTCACGTTCTCTTAGTCTAAGTTGATGATTGCTAGATCTGAGGTCTATCTTTTAAAATTACTTGGCACTCTTAAGTAGGTCAAACAAGTCATCAATCCTATGAATAGCACACTTATTCTTGATTGTGACTTTGTTCAACTGATGGTAGTTGATTTATATTGTTAGAGAACTATTTTCTTTGTGCATAAAAAAACTACAACAACCCATTGAGAGATATTGAGCATGATGAAAACCATGTCTAAGAGATCTTTCACCTGTTCCTTCAAATTTTTAAGCTTAGTTGGATCCATTCTATAGGTTGTAATTAGAATTGTTTGGGTATCTAGAAGGAGATCTATTTCAAAGTTAAGTTTCTTCTTGGGATAAAACCCGAGTAGATCTTCAGAAAATACTTTTGAAAATTCATGTACTACAGAAATTAACTCAAGAGCTAGAGTATCAAACATTGAATCCTTAATCCAAATAATATGATTGATTTATCCTTTGAAAATTATTATTCATGCCTTATCATAAGAGACAAACAAACTTATAGGCACTAAGGTACTAGGCTTCTACTCTATGACTGGTCCATTTTTGAATTGAAACTGGACTACTTTGTTTCTACAATCAACAGTGGCATAGCAAGAGTGGAGCCAATACATGCAAAGAATAACATCAAAATTTGACATGTCTAACTTAACAAAATCAATTGAGGTGACATTCAAGAAAACTATGACTGGCAATTTCTATATACCCGTCTGGGTGTGATTGGATTACCAACTAAAGTAGAGATAAAGAAGGGTTCTAAGAAGATTTTGGGATAGAAAATGGTCTACTAATAAATAGGGAGTTATGAAGAAAATTGTAGCTAAAGGATCTAACAGTGCATAAACATTAATATAAAAATCTTGTAACGCACCAGTGACCAATTAGGAGATCCTTCTTGATCTTGTAGAGTTTGAATGGCATTAAACTTGTTCTAATATTATCCGACAAGTTGTACTCAATAATGCATCCGTCTTAGTCTTGCGACCTTTTAGAGCTGCTGAATCATTAGACTAACTTTGCTGATGAGTGTTCCAAAATCTCTATGAAGCCACCGATATTCCCTCAATTTGGGTCCTAGCTTTCCATACCCAAAACAAATGTCAATACCATCTATACACTAACTTTTTTGGCTCTTACCATACCTTTTTCAAATAAGTTAGTACAAACATAATTCATACTACCTTGGGACTTAGATCATGGTTCTCTATCTAGAATACCTTCCCTAAACTTGGGCACTGTAACACTTGTAAAAGATGAGGCGGGTGCTAAAGATTTCTTACAAAACTTAGAATGATTACCATCATCAGACCTCTATTTAGAGAAATTAAAGTTACCTATTTTAGCTCTCTTACTCTTTCTTTTATTCTCTTTAGTGTTCTCTTCATTAATCGGATGATTTTGAACCATCAAACTGGAGATGTCCATATCTTTGAACAACATAGTAGTTCTACACTTTTTGACCATATCCTCAGAAATACCTGGCATGAATTTGCTTATTTGGACCCCAGCGTTAGCAACCATGGTTGAAGCATACTTTACAAACTAGGTAACTTAAGAGAATACTCCTTCACCCTTATGTTACCCTACTTTAGATTTATGAATTCCTACACCTTGTTCTCCCATAGCTCAAGTGGAAAGAACTTGTGTAGAAATACAGCAACAGACTCATCCTACTATAATACCCTAGGTATTGGACCCTACAAATTTTTGGGTTTCGTCATCACTTTCCAAGGTATGGTTCAGGTGATGAGTTATTAAGAATCCTCACAATTTGTACAGTGCCAATCGTGGTCTAACTAGTGAAATGGCTCATTATTTTAATTATGGTTATGACTATGACCCTACCAGTCATAAAGTAAGGTCCCAAATCATAGGGTGTGACTCATAACCAAGCCATTGGAATGATTATTACCCAGAATATATGTCATGGTAAGAACTCATGATTGGTCTTCACAAGTCATTATGAGACCCATAGCGACTAGGAGTTATATTTCCTATATATTTTTGTTAAAGCAAAATTGGAATTTTCCATTTCTTTCAACCCCTCCCGTGACTTAAAACCCTTCTTTTAGCCTTATTGTCATCTTTTAACATAACATAAAGAACAATATCTCCTCTATGAATCCCCAATCAATACCAAGCTAGAGTTTCAAGGAATTGAGCATCTAGGGTTCAAATTTATGGTCTCCTCCCCAAATTTCTTTGGTATTCTGGTATGTATCTGTAAGACACCATAAAATCCTAGTAGTTTTCATCCAAAGCACATGCCAAAAAAGGCCCCAGACTAGGAAAATTTCAGCCGAGTATCAAGACTTAGAATTATTTTAGCCTTCAAAATCGGAGGATCTTATTTTAGACCTTACCAACCTTAGAATGACAATTTTTAAATCGATTCATGATCCGAGTCACTTTTAGGTAATCTCAGGTGAGTTTCGGCTTTTTTAGACTAGCATAAGGGTGAGTTTGGATGTCCAAAATAGTAAGGGGTCGCAATAGGCCCACGTCGCGAGGTCCACTCAACCCAGCTAATGGTCGCGTTGTAAGGGCTACTAGACCTGAACATGGGTTACGTTGCAATGGTATTTTGACGCAAGAAGGGGTTGCAATACGATGTGGAGCCCATTCAACATTATTTTTATTTGGGTTGTGGGGGTAAATGGGTTATTTTTCCCGTCCTTATTCAGCCTTAACACAAAATTAATCACCCTATAGGGAAAATCTCATTATTTATTCATAAACTCTCTCAAGAATAACCCGTAGATTAATTAAGTTCAAGATTCAAGACTCAAGAAACTCACCACAATCTTCTCAAAATTTGCAATGAAGGTATGTTAGGTGTTTATCATTGGGTTTCCTTTTACCCTTGGAGTTCAAGAAACCTTTTAAAAATATAAATTATGATTTCCATGTTGTGGATTAGGTTGTGCTCATGTTGGTGTTATTTATGGATTCTAGGTTGAGATCTTTAATGAATTCTCATGAAATTATGTTAGCATGTGTGTTGAATTATGTTTATCTCAAGTTGGAATCCTTGAATTCTGAATTGATTATTATAGGCCTGATGCATTAGTATGTTTTTCGTGCCCAAGTATAAGGTTAGGCCTCCTATGTGTTTGTCAAAATTCCTAAGTGAATAAATTGTACATTGTGATCTATTGGTAATCTTAATGATGAATTCATGTTAGAACTACATGTTCAAAATTAGTCCCATGTTAAAGTTATGCCTTGTAAGTGTTTGATGGATTTGTCATGTGAATGAAATAGTAAAATTATGATATGTTTGCATGCATTCCTATTTGTGTACATGTCTAAATATGTGATAGAAATGCCTCAGTAATTGCATTGTGGAAAATAGACAATTGTTATGTTTTCAAAAGTTTCCCTGTCTTATTATTATTGATGTTAGTAAGTCTTGGGGGTATTTATTAACCGAAATCTTGCTGTTTAACTGGAAAAATACAGTAGCTATAGAATAGGCTCAGTAATATCACGAATAATAGAACCCAGTCAGATTCAAAACTTAATGAACTCAGTCCAGTTCAGTCAATCAACATGATAAATGTTAGTTCAATTAACCATAGTACAATTTAGAAATAAGTTTAGGGTCCATTTAGTTGGGAATAAGATTCAGTACCAAGTGAACCTAGGGATGGAGACATTCCTTCCAGTAGGAAGTTTGACCCTTAGTAGCATTCCCTGCATTATAGAACTATGTATCCAACATAAGGTAAGACATCCTCCTGCTAGATTAGGGTTGACGCAATCATATACTTACAAATTCATAAGTCTTCCTGCTAGCATAGAGTTGACCCACCATTGTTAGTATCCATTGGCAAGGTGCTTACACCCTTCCAACTGGGGTGACCCAACTCAGTTTATAACCAGGGTATGTCAATTTGATGAACACTCCCATAGTTTTAGTTTAAGTCTCAGTCTTAGTATAGAACTCAGTTAAGTTTTACAAAATCAGTACTATCGGATACAGTCACCCTATTATCAATAATCTTAGATGTTCGTTAACCAATTATCAAAGCTCAGTACTCAGATTTAGTGTAAGCTCAAAAATAGTATACTTACATATGTGCAGTGTTGCATACTCAACATTTACAACATGTTCAGTTAGTTATGTACTCCTATTTAGTTATATTATTATCATTTAGTCAGTTATTGTTCTTACACGTGAACCAATGCATTCATCCTTACCTCACTTAGCATTCCATTACGTTCAAAGTACTGATGCATACGTTTTCTTTTGTGCTATGATATATTATTTCATTGGTTCAGACACATAGACTCCTAATTGTAATTATCAGCCCAGACTAGCAGTAGAAGATTTAGTGGTGAGTCCTTATAGTTCTAGGATAGAGTTATTACTTTAGTAGTTTAGCATATTCAATAGACGGAGTTAGTTAGGGACTTATCCCATCAACTCCATATTCAGACAGTTAGAGGCCTTTAGGCTAGATTATTTTAGACGGATATTCAATTTTTAGTATTTGTTTTCACTTATGAACCTTCTGGATATTTCAACCTAATTTCCGTAATTATTTTAGTAATATTATGTAGTGCTTACAGCAGGTACCAATCATGGGTTAACTTGTGATCTTTCAGGGTTGTAAGCACCGTGTGGTGCCCGGGGCATAGAATCAGGGAATTATGAACTTAGTATTAGAGCCTAAAGACAAATCAAGTAAAGTCTTATGCATGGGTGTATAGCGCGCCACACTTATGCACAAGAGGCCATGAAATGTTTTAGAAAAAGTTTCCCTTCTTTTAGTATTCATATCATTCGAGTGATCTAGAGCTCAAGTTAAACTCTCAGTTTAATCATTTTCTTACTTCTATTTACAAAACATGCCTCCCGAAAAGAACAATGGGAGGAGAACAGAAAACTAGCCTGCACCTCAGCCTATTTAGAAAGATCCCCTAGATATGCATGTCTCCTATGAAGAATTCAGAGAAGATTTCACCACTCTACCTCTTTGTTTAGTATCCCAGAATAAACACCCAGCTATCATTTCAACCAACCAAGTGGCCAATACTACTGTAGCTAGAATTTAGGATTTCACCCAAATGAACCCTACATTATTTACAGGGTCTAAGTCAGATGAGGACCTACAAGAATTCCTTGATCAGGTGTAGAAAGTCATAGACATTATGGGGGCTGACTTCTAGGGAAAGTGTTGAGTTGGCCTCATATCAGTTGTAGGATGTGGCTTACTCATGGTTCAAGTAGTGAAAAGAATAGAGGTTCATAGATGCATGGCCCATAGAATGAGAGAAATTTGCTGCTGCCTTTCTGGATAGGTTATTCCCATTGGAGTTGATAGAAGCTAGGGTGTCAGAGTTTATTGACTTAAAAAAGGCAGTATGATAGTGAAAGATTATTCTCTCAAGTTTAATCAGTTTAACAATATGCTCCTCATGTGGTAGCTAATACTAGATCTAAGATGAGTAAATTTGTATCTAGAGTATCAAATAGTATGGTCAAAGAGTGTAGGACAATAATGCTTATTAGAGAGAAGGACTTGTCTGGGTTGATGGTCCATGCTTAACAGATAGAGGAGAAGAAGATTAAGTAGAAAGAGAGGGAGAACAAGAAAGCCAGAATAGGTAGCTTCAACTTTACCCACCCTAAGTTAAAGGGTGGTAATAATCCTCAGTTCTACTCAAAATTCTTAATTCCAGCTCCATCCTCATCCAGTTCTTTGGTGCCAAAATTCAGGAATGGTAACATGGATAGGGTGCCAGGATCTAAATTTTCAGGTAGTGTTAATAGTGCCCGAATGAACACTCTATTTCAAAATTATGGCATTAACCATTAGAGTGTCTACAGAGCTGGAAGCGATGTGTGTTTTAGATATGGCAAGCCAGGCCATAGGGCCAAAGAGTGTCCTCAGGTGGGTTCACAGAGTTAGCATAATTATCCCTCAACTCAGTCAGGTCGCTCAAATCATTAGGGTGTCGCTTCCATTACCACTAGTAGGCAAATCTCAAATAGACTCTATGCACTTCAGTCCCGACAGGATTAGGAAAGTTCTCTTGATGTGGTCACAGGTATGTTACAAGTTTATAATTTATATGCTTAGGCTTTGCTAGATCCAGGATCTTCTTTGTCTTTTCTAACTCCTTAAATAGCTGTTGACTTTAGAGTCAGTCCCAAAATTTTAGTAGAGACCTTCTCAGTCTCCACCTCAGTGGGTAAATCTATCATAGCCTAACGAGTATATAGGAACTGTCCGGTTATGATATCTAAGAAACTTGATTCAATAGACTTATTCATGCTATGCCTCAATTGATTGTAGAAATAGAATTGTTCATTTCCAATTCCTGAATGAACCTGTCCCAGAATGGAGGTGTAGTACTTCAGCATTTAGGGGTTAGCTCATTTCATACCTTAGAGCAAGAAAAATGATATCCAAGAGGTGTGTCTAGCATCTTGTTCGAGTCAAGGACTCTAGTTCAGAGACTTATATCCTTGAGTCAATTCTAGTAGTAAATGAGTTCTCAGATGTGTTTCCCAAAGATCTGTTGGGAGCTACTCTCGAAAGAAAAATTGACTATGGAATAGACCTTCTATCAGATACTCAGCCTATCTCTATTACACCATATGGGATGGCCCCATCAAAACTTAAAGAGTTGAAAGAGTAGTTGAAAGATCTCCTAGATAAGGGATTTATCAGGCCTAGTTCTATTCGTATGTAAAAAAAACTGTTCTCTTAGAATATGTATAGACTACCACCAACTCAACAAAGTCACGATCAAGAACAAGTATCCACTTTCAAAAATCAATGACTTATTTGACCAACTTTACCGTGTTATTTACTTTTCTTAGATAGACCTCAGATCAGGCTATGATCAACACAAAGTCAAAGAATGTGACATTTAAAAAATAACTTTCAGAACTCGATATGGTCACTTCAAATTCCTAGTCATGTCATTTGGTCCTACAATTTCCCAACAGCCTTCATGGACTTAATGAACTACATGTTCAAGTAGTACTTGGACATGCTCATCATAGTATTCATTGATATCATTTTTGTCTACTCCTGCAGCAAATATGATCATACAAACCATCTCAGAATAGTGTTACAGATCCTCAGAGCTTATCAATTATTCACCAAATTTAGCAAGTGTGAATTTTGGCCAAGGTTAGTAGCATTCCTTGGTCATATCATTTTTGGTGATAGAATTAGAGTTGACCCTCAAAAGACTAAAGTAGTGAGAAACTGGCCTAGACCCATCTCCCCATCATATAGCAGGAGTTTCTTGGGCTTGGTCTTCTATAACCTACGATTTGTGGAAGTATTTTCATTTATTGTATCCCTCAGGTCCAGATTGACTTAGAAGAAAGTCAAATTCTAGTGGTCAGATTCTTGTAAGAGTGTTTTTAGGAGTTTAAGAGTTGACTCACCACAACTCCACTTTTGACTTTACCAGATGGTTCGGATGGGTTTTTGATATATTGTGATGCTTCCAGAGTTGGATTGGGGTGTATTTTAATGTAGTTGGGGTAAGGTCATAGTCTATGCCTCCAGATAGCTAAATCCCCATAAAAAGAACTACCCGACTTATGATCTTGAGTTAGCAGTTGTAGTGTTTACCTTAAAGATTTGGAGGCACTATTTGTATGGGGTGCATGTTGATGTGTTCATAGACCATAAAAGCCTACAGTATGTGTTTTCAAAGTAAGACCTAAACCTGTGTTAGAGGAGATGGTTAGAATTGTTGAAAGACTCTGACATGAATATTTTATATTAATCGTGCATGGCCAATATTGTGGCTGATACGCTCAATAGGATATCTATGGGTAGTGTTTCTCACGTGGAGGATGGTAAGAAGAAGTTCGTTCAGGAAGTTCATCAATCAAGAAGTTCATCAACCAGCTATACTAGGTATCCGCTTAGTTGATTCAGTAGAGGGTAGTGTGTAGGTGCAGAATAGTTCAGAATCGTCTCTGGTTTTTGATATAAAGGAAAAGAAGGGCAGAGATCCCAGTCTAGTCTAGCTGAAAGAGTCAGTCAGAGATTAGAAAGTAGAGATATTCTCCCAAGGGGAAGATGGTGTGTTGCATTTCCAGGGCCAACTATGTATGCCAGGTGTAGATGACTTGAGGTAGCGAATTCTTCCAGAATTGCACGACATGGGTCGCTCGCTTCACCCATGGGCCACTAAGATGTACTGTGATTTATGGGAGATCTATTGGTGGAGTGGATGAAGAGAGACTAGTAGGTTAAGATTGAGAACCAAAAGCCTTGTGGGACCATGTAGGAGTCCTGTATTCCTACATGGAAATAAGAGGATGTGAACTTGGATTTTGTGATGGGTTTATGTCATACTTATCATCAACATGATTTTATTTAGGTCATTGTGGATAGGATGACCAAATCAGCTCACTTCTTAATAGTCCATACCACTTATTCAGCCTAGGAATATGCCAAGATCTATGTTAGAGAGTTGGTTGGAGTTTTGTTGTCCATTATTTCAGATAGAGGTATGTAGTTTACCTCTTATTTCTAGAAAGCCTTCCAAAAGGGTCTTGGTACCGAAGTTCACCTCAGTACAACCTTCCACCCTAAGATAGATGGTCAAGTAAAAATGACTATTCAGACTTTAAAATATATGTTAAGAGCATGTGTCATTGACTTTAAAGGTAGTTGGGATGACCACTTGCCTATGATTGAGTTTACATATATTAACAGTTATCATTCCAGCAATCAGATGGCTCCATTTAAGGCGTTCTATGGAAGGAGATGTAGGTCTCTCATTGGTAGGTTTGAAAAGGGTGAGGCCGCAGTAGTAGGGCCTGACTTGGCATTTGATACCTTAAAAAAAGTTTAGTTTATCAGGGAAAGGCTTAAGACAGCTCAGAGCAAATAGAAATTGTATGTAGATTTGTGAGAAAAAGATCTCAAGTTTGAAATTAGTCACTATGAATACTTTAAAATCTCTTGTATGAAAGAAGTGAAGAGGTTGGGTAAGAAGGGGAAACTCAGTCCCTGATATGTCAGTCCTTGCCAAATTCTCTGCTGTTTTAGAAAGGTAGCTTATAAACTTGACTAACCTGCAGACCTAGCTTCAGTACATCAAGTGTGTCACATCTTCTTTCTAAAGAAATGCATAGGCGGCCCAGCAGTTGTAGTCCCTATAGAGGGTATAGATGTTTAGAATAACCTCTCTTATGAAGAGATCCCAGTTGAAATCCTTGATCATCAAGTTCACAGACTGAGGAACAAAGAAGTTCCTTTAGTCAAAGTTATTTGGTGGAATCAGTCCATTGAGGGAGATACTTGGGAAGAAAAAGCAGATATACGGATCAAGTATCCTCACCTCTTCTCTGTAAACTCAGATTTAGCTCAAGGTTGTCTTCCTTGAATTTACTCAGTTACATGTTCAGATTTCCTTTACGCTCTTGATATAATTTAAGTTGCATAGCATTCTCATATCATGCATACCTTTATGAAATAGCCCAGTCATGTGTCTTGTCAAAAGAATTCAATCATGTTTCAGTTATGCATGTTTAATATGAAACTCATTACATCAGTAGTTTCAGTCATGTAATCATGCTTCAATTGTGAATGTTTAGTGTGTAAGCTTAGTATCTTAATATTCTCAGTTCAGTCAATCTTATTTGACGCCGAATATTCCCAAGGGGGAGATATTATAAGACCCCATAAAATCCTAGTAGTTTTTGTCCTAAACAGGACTAAACAGCATGCCAAAAGAGGTCCAGAATTAGAATATTTCAGCTAAGTATCAAAACTTAAAATCATTTTAGCCTTCAAAATTGGAGGATCTTATTTTCAGATTGATTAATGATCAGGGCCATTTGTAGTTCATTTCAGGGGGGTTTCACATTTTTTGGACTAGCGTAAGGGTGAGTTTAAATGTCCAAAACAATAAGGGGTTGTGATAGGACCATATTGCGAGGGACAATAAACCTAGCTAATGGTCACATCACAAGGGCTGCTTGACCTGATCAAGGATCGCATCGCGATTGTAGCTTGACCCAACCAGGGGTCACAATGCGATGGGGAGCCCATTCAACATTATTTTTAAATGGGTTGTGGGGGAAAGTGGGTCATTTTCTGTACCATTATTCAGCTTTAACACAAAATTAATAACCATATAGGGAAAAATATCATTCTTTATTCATAAACTCTCTCAAGAAGAAGCGCTAGATTGATCAAGTTCAAGAATTAAGTCTCAAGAACTCACAACAATCTTCTCAAAATTGTTTAATTATGATTTCCATGTTGTGGATTAGGTTGTGCGCATGTTGGTGTTGTTGTATGGATTCCAAGTTGAGATCTTTATGAATTTTCATGAAATTATGGTAACATGTGTGTTGAATTATACTTTTCTTATGTTGGAATCCTTTAATTATGAATTGATTATTGTAGTTATTATGCATTAGCATGTTGTTAATGCCCAAGTATAAGGTTATATCTCCTATGTGTTTGTCATAATGCCTAAGTGAATAAATTGTACATTGTGATCCATTGGTGATCTTAATGATGAATTCATGCTAGAACTACAAGTTCAAAATTACTCCCATGTTAAAGTAATGCCTTGTAACTTTTTGATGGAATGCCCATGTGAATGAAATAGTAAAATTATGATATGTTAGCATGCGTTCCTATTCATGTACATGTCCAAATATCTGACAGAAATGCCTCAGTGATTGCATTGAGAACATTTGACTATTGTTATGCTTTCAAGAATTGCCATGTCTTATATTATTGATGTTATCGAGTCCTGGGGGTATTTATTACCCGAAACCTAGTTATTTACCTATAAATTACAGTATTTATAGAATAGTCTCAGTAATATCACTAATAGTAGAACCCAATAAGATTCAAAACTCAGTGAAATCAGTCCAGTTCAGTCAGTTAATACGATCCGTGTCTGTTCAGTCAAGTCTAGTATAGTTTAGAAATCATTTTAGGGTCTATCCAGTTAGGAGTAGGATTCAGCACTGAGCGAACCTAGGGATGGGGGAATTCCTGCAAGTAGAGAGTTTGACCCTTTGTAGCAGTCCCTGCGTTACAGAACTACGTAGCCAGTGTAGGGTAAAATGTCCGCCTGTTAGATTAAGGTTGACAAGATCATATACTTACACATTCATGAGTATTCCTGCTAAAATTAGTTTGAACCATCATTTTTAGTATTAATTAGCAAGGTTCTAACACCCTTCCAACAGGGGTCACAGGTTAGACCCCAACTCATTTTATGATCGATGTATGTCGATTAGATGAACACTCACACAGTTTATGTTTCAGTCTCATTCTCAATATAGAAGTCAGTTGAGTTCTACCAAATTAGAACTGTCAGATACAGTCATCGAGTTATCAGCAATCCCAGATATTAGTTGACCAATTATTAGAAATCAATACTCATCTTTAAAAAATAGTATACTTGCATATGTGCAGTTTTTCCTGCTCAACATTTACAACATGTTCAGTTAGTCATGTACTCCTATTCAATTATATTTTTTTTTCATTCAGCCAGTTATTTTTCATGCATATGAACCCATGCACTCAGCCTTAACTCACTTAGCATACCAGTACATTTAAAGTACTGATGCTTACCTTTTTTTTTGAGCTATGATGTATTATATCTTAGGTTTAGATGCATGGGCTCCTGATCGTACTTAGCAGCCAAGACTATCAGCATCGAATTTAGTGGTGAGTCCTCATAGTTCAAGGATAGACTTACTATTTTACTATTTTAGTAGTTTAGCATATTTAGTAGATGAAATTAGTTGGGGACTTGTCCCATCAACTCTATATTCAGACAGCTAGAAGTTTTCACACTAAGATTATTTCAGACAGATATTCAATTTTCAGTATTCCTTTATCAGTATTCAGTAGTTGTTTTTAGTTATGAACCTTACGGTGATTTTAACCTAATTTCTGCATTTATTTCAGTAATATTATGCAGTGCTCATAAAACTAGCATTTCTGGGTTAACTTTTGATCTTTTGGGGTTGTAAGCATAGTGAGGCGCTCGGGTTACATACTCGAGGCATTATAGTATCTTCTCCTTAACTTAGTTTTGTGTAAAAGCATGTGTTTAATCATGGTTTATGTGAATTTAATTATTGGTTTTTGAATTATGGGTTGAGGATTTTTGTATTATTATTTTTTGGTGGGGTTTCCCATTATTTTGGAATTATTTTTCATGCTTATTATCATGGTCGTTGAACTAGAATTTTTCATTGGAATGGTGATGCGAAGAGGGTTGTGGATTCCCTTAATTTTATGAAATTCAATTTGGAATTGGTGTTAACCTTAACCTTTTTGCATAATTGGTTTTTAAATATGAACAATTACATGATTTTTCTTACTTTACTAAACTATTGTATTGCATTAATGGCTAAACGAATAAAAATGGTTTTAAAAGGACTTGTTGTCCATGGATCAAATTTAAATTGGAAATTTGGAGTCTTATGGCTAATTGGTTTTGTTTGTCATAATGGAATTGACTTCCAACCATAATTAGATGGTATGACGATACCATTCGGTAATTGACTTAATGGGTGACTCATTTTTTAAATAGATGTGTTATGTGTAAATATTTTAATTAAGCTTAATGGAGGTTGTGTAGCTCACCATGGAAGGTGGAGGTCATAGTGGGACCGATATTGGAAACCACATTTACTGGCGTGGGGGTCTTGGTGGTCATGTGCATAGATCACACTATATACATATACATTTTGGAATGGTGGGAGCCTCGCTGGCTTTGTCCCTTCCTTAAATTTTTCCAAGTTCATGCAGATAACACAAACTGGGACCCTTTTGACAGAGTGTACGAAACCCATATATCCTGTGGGTTCCCATAGGCAGCTAGAGCTACAACATCTAGGTTAATGGTTTTAAAAAATCATGTTTAAACCCTGCACCCTATCCCTGCATCTCATATATATGTTTATGCATGTATATTAACATGTACATTCATATTAATTTTGTTTTGGATAATGGCATTATTTTATCCCTTCCTTGAGTTATATGCTTCCTCTCACCCTACTAAATTTCCCCAGATTCTTCATCATTTCATAATGTAGAGTCCTAGGGGTTGTTTGGTTTCCTTGTGCAGAGTTAGGTTCTTCTGGTTCTTCGTTTGGCCAGCATTCAAGTGATGAGCTTCCATCTTCCAGAAGGTCAGACATTTCACTACTTTTTTCTATAAGTATCAAAATTCTATTGGTTTATTTTATATTCTGGAGTCCCTTTATTCCATGGTCGGGGCCATGTCCCGAACTAACTTTGTATTTTCGTTTAGAGTGTTTTTTGGAAAAATTGTAGGTGGTTATTGTTTATTGACTCTTAGTTCCATTGAGTTACAATAACTATTCTATCTATATATTCTAGATGTCTTCCACTGTTCATTTGGATTTTGTGTATTGGTTTTCTAGTCTAAGTGGGTGGTCTCTAGCTCTTAGCGGGATTGAGATACCCATCATAACTAGTCCTAGGAACATATCGTGACAAGATTTTAATCATATCCTAGGTTAAAGGTCGATGGGTATCCACAAAGTCTTGTCAAGTAGAGTTCCTTTTATGGGCGTGGAGCACGCCACACTTGTAAGGGGGAGGCTACAAAGAATTTAGGAATAACTCTCTTCCTTGTGTGCTACTTTGGGCTACAAAGTCTTGTGTCTTGAAACTCTTCTAATCGCTAATTTACTCGTACTTCATATAATGCCTCCTTGAAGATCAGATGTTCATAGAAATTCAACTATACCCTCTGTTCTACCTGAAGATAATGAGGATGAAACTTATCCTATTTATAGAGTACAGTCCCGATTTAGGTTCCCTACTCCTGATTGTGCTACCCTACTTAAAGTTATACTGGTGCCCCTAGTGCTTCCCTAGCTTGGGACGCTCATGCTCAGTCACCGCAGTGGGATATATCAAATGTAAAATTCCTTCGGTCTATTCATCTACTTACTCAAATGGTGACCTCTCATTCATGCCAGTATGGTCCTATTTAATCTATTTCCCCTTCATCAGAAATCACTTGGGTTAGTCAATTTATGAGGTTTAATCTCTCAACCCTCATAGGATATAAGGTTGAGAAGGATCCTCCGGGATTTGTTGAGGAAATGGAGAAGATATTTAGGGTGATACATGCTACTGATTCTTATGGTGTGGAGTTTATTGTATACCAGTTGAAGGATGAAGTATCAGTGGTATGAAGAGTGGGAGTAGTTGAGGGGTGATAATGCTGAGTCGGTGACAAGACCCGAACTAAGGCCTTGTCTTAATAGGCATCCTAAGTCCAACCAGGATTAGGGACCACCCCTAATACCCAACCTAACCGCCAACCGCATATATTGAGTCTATTGAATTCGGAGCATATAACTAGATAGTTTATTTGTCCAATTCTAAACTTTGGGATAGTTCTATTATCATGACCAACCCAAATGAGCCCAACCATCCAAAACCCAACTGATAAGCATACCATAAACCAATCCCTACATCTCATACCAAATGAGTTCAAAATATTAGTATATATAATCCAAAACTAAATGGAACAATCATAAAACAAATTCAGTTCATCGGTAACAACATTATCGACACTGCCAATACCAACCCATAATAGTTCCACAAATCCTCCAACCAAAAGTAAAACATTATCCGATTAGTACATTACCCCAACCATATCCAAAAACAATATCCATAAAATAACAGAAGTTTGTAAAGACATCCATAGTATGAAATGAAGCCTTCTAGAATATGGAATCTTACTACTTCAATCAAACTGAGCTGATCCCAAAATCTGATCACTAATAAAGAGTAGTAGAATGTATAATTCCTGCATCATGTGGGCGTATAGCTTCTTGAAGATGGGTTAGCGAGTGAACGGTAGAAAATACTCAGGATAAGTGTAAAATAATGCCAACCTTTAAAACCAATTAAGCCATCCATATGTATATATAACCATATCAGAAAAGGGAATTGGGTTTAGTATGCCTTTAAAACCATTAACCTGTGTACCTGTAGCTTAACTGTCCTAGAATCACCGACGGGCTATATGGGTCAAGTGTAACACTCTGAACAGGCCTCGATGCATATATCCGTGTGAACCAGAGATACCATAGGAGTAGAGGATTTTTGAGTACCCTTCACTTACCATGCTATGTATGTACAAGTTTACTTAAGGGATTCCCATGTACCCCATAAGTAACATAGATGGTCGTTTTGATAAATCCTCATGTCGGCAAACATGAGTGTCCATTGTCCGTCCATTGGAATCACCCCTTTATGGTTAGCCATGACACCCCGCCATCATTTCCCAACTAAAACCATTACCATACAACTAAACCACCAATTCCATTTATTATTAACCAAGGCTATAAGTAGTGTTGTCATCATACCGACGATAAATTGAAAGTAATGTCCTTAGACATCCTTTTTATGTAAAGGGATTCCCATGTACCCATAGATTATATTATCAAGTTGACTTGAATGAATCCCATGTACCCCACAAGTGTTCAATATTAAGTGTACTTGGGGGATTCCTTTGTAACCCACTAAGATTTCTTATAAAACCATAACCATTACTACCAATACATTACCATATAACAATTCCTAACCATTTATACCATTTAGGGTTCCATTAACTAGTTATACCATGCAATCGATCAATGAAAGTCCAACAATTTAACCAAAACATTCTCATAGGTATTGTATCAAACATTTTGGGGCATCTAGTTTCCAAAGGCAAAACCAATTACCAATTAACAATTCCGATGCAACCAAATGTTTAAACCACCATTATATTATAAAAACCATAAGTTAAAGACATGGGAAAACCATAACCAAACCATTCATAACCATAAAACCCAACAGATAATTGAAAACACAAAAATATACAACAATTATGCCATGAAAACAATTCATAAAACATGCCTTTAGTTGGAACTAACAATGAGGGAGAAGCATCTCGCCTTAGATTTAGAAGATGATGGAGAGAATTCACCCTTCACAAGCCCCAAATTAATCCTATTAAAGAAACCCCAGCCTTCCTTAGTCCAAGAGTCTTGAGAGAATTAGAGAGTGTTTCTAACTGCTTAAGATTAGAATAATAGGGTAAATGATGTCCCAAAGAGTTATAAGTCATAGGGCCTTAAGATGTGAAGAGGGGAAATGCCCAGATTATCCTCAACTTAAAATGCATCAAACTCCTGCATGAGGGTACAAGCACCCCACTTCCAACTATACTCTAGGGTACAAGTAGTACCCTATATCATACCCTAGTCCTCACCTTGGACCCCAACACTATCCAATATATGAACACCCAAACAAAACCATACCAAACCATATGATTATTACCCATAAACCGTACCCTTAGCAGAATAGAATCACCTTGAACAAACTTAGGACAACATACAACATATTATCATACCATTCGTACCCTAACATATGACCTGTAAACTGTACCTTGGACCTAAACGAACCAGCCTATACCACCCAACACTGCAAAACATATGACCTAGACCACCCAAGTCTTAGCCCATCATACAAGAAGTACCCTAACTCGTATGATGTCTAGAAGCTAAAAATTGGGGAATTTTTCTAAGGGTCAAAACTCAGGGTATTTCAGTATCCCCCACTAGGATCATTCATCCCTGAAGAATGGATAAGGCAGTACTAGAATGATCCAAACCCCCAAATATCACTACTCTTACTTTTAAGATAGAAAAAAATATCAAGGAACCAATTCTTCTTTTAATAAACTCATAGAATAAAGATGTGATCAAGAACACATACCTTCCACATGAATATCTAGAGCAAAAATAAATTTGGATACTTAGACTTTATGTCTACTTCTGCATCCCAAGTAGCCTCTTACACTGTGTGGTTGTACCATATAACCTTAATCGAGCCCATATCCTTGGAATGTAACTGATGAACTTGCAGATCCTAAATCTCAATTGGGATCTCTTCATAAGATAGAGAATCCAAAATACCGAATCCTTCCAATGGAATAACCGATAAAGGATAACTATACACTTTCATAACATAGAGACATGAAATATCGGATGAATGGAGCTCAAACTAGAAGGCAACTCCAATACATATGCCACATTACAAACCCTCTACAAAACCACATAAGGAAAAATTTACCGGGGACTAAGCTTTCCCTTTATACCAAACCTCATCATGCCCTTCATGGGAGACACCTTTAGGAACACTCTATCCCTAACCACAAACTCCAAGCCTCTTCGCCTCACGTCCCTATAGGACTTTTGGCTACTTTGGGCAGCCTTAAGCCTATATCAAATCATCTTTACCTTTTCTATAGCCTAATAAATCAAATTCAGGCCAAGCATATCTACCTCACAAAGCTCGAACCACCGAATAGAAAATCTGTACCTCCTACCATACAATGCCTCAAAAGGGGCCATCCCAATGATAGAATGGTAAATACTATTATTACCAAACTCTACTAGATGTAGATGCTCAACCCGATTACCACTATAGTCAATCACACACACATATAAAGCATATACTTAAATGTCTTAATAGTTCTCTCTACTTGCCTATCTATCTACGGGTGAAAAATAGTCTTAAACTAACACTTATGCCTAACCACTTCTAAAACAACTGCCAGCTATGAGATGAAAACTGCATACCATAATTATAGATAATCAAAATAGGTACTCCGTTCAGCTTCAGAATCTCATGAAGATATAACCTCGTATAATTGTCAATCAAAAAGTTAGTCCTCACTGGAAAAAAATAAATCAACTTTGTCATCATATCAATGATGACCCAAACCGAATCAAATTGGTTTTGAGACTGAGGAAAATGGGTAATGAAATCCATATTCACCACCTCTCGTTTCCATTTGGGAAAATAAATTTCTTGATACAACCCTCCAGGCCTCATGTGCTCAACTTTCACTTGTTGACATACCATGCATTTAGCCGCAAAATTATTCACATCCTTCTTCATACCATTCCACCATTATATCTTCTTGGGATCATGATACAATTTTATTGAACCAAGAGGAATAACTTAGCGTGATTCATACATCTCTGCCAAATATCCTTTCACTCTTCCCATAAACATCAATAACACATAATCTCCCTTGGTACCTCAAGTTACTATCACCATTAATCTCAAATACTATTACCTTTTGGCCACCTATATCACCCTTTATTTTCATCAAGACAAGATCTAGTAATTGCTTCTTCTTGATCTATGCATCAAGATACGACCAAACCACATCTTGTACCAGTACCCCAGCATCCTCAGAGTCTAAAAGGTGAACTCTAAGATTACCCAAATGGTGAATATCCTTTACCAATTCTCATTTATTCTTATAAACATGATCTAGACTTCCTATGGACAACCTGCTAAGAGCATCAACAACCATATTAGCCTTACCTAGTTGGTAGTTAAGGGTCACATCATAGTCCTTGAGAAGCTCAAGCGATCTCCTCTACTTAAGATTAAGATCTTTCTGAGTGAACACACACTATGGGATCTTATGATCAAAAATGATATCCAGATGCATACCATAAAGATAATGATGCTAGATTTTCAACCTGAACACCACCTCTAAAAGCTCCAAATCATGAGTAGGATAGTTTGTCTCATACACCTTCTACTGCCTAGAAGCTTAGCTATCATCTTCCCATGCTGCATCAAAACACAACAAAGTCTCACCCAGAACACATCATAATAAATGACGAACCGCTTATTGCCTTTAGGAGAGGTCAAAACTGTAGCCGAAGTTGGCTTATCCTTCAGCTTCTCTAAACTATCCTCACATATATTCGACCAAGAGAACTTTTCCTTCTTTTGAGTCAACATAGTCAATGGGGTAGCTATAGTCAAAAACCATTCTATAAACTGCCTATAGTGCCCAGACAAACCCAAGAAAATCTAAATATCGATTGGATTCGTAGGTCTAGGTCATTTCCTAACAACCATAACCTTTTGAGGATCCAACATGATCCCCTTAATAGAAATAATATAACCCAAAAAAGTGATAGAGTTTAATTAAAATTCTCATTTTAAGAATTAGGCATAAAACTGCTACTCTTTCAAGGTCTACAACACCACACTGAGGCGATTGTCATAATCTACTTCACACGTAGAGTATACCAAAATTTCATCAATAAACACAATGATAAAAATATCCAGAAACTGATAGGAGACCCTATTCATCAAATCCAAAAATGTCGTAGGGGCATTGGTCAAAACAAATGACATAACTAAGAACTTAAAGGGCCCATATAAAGTATGGAATACTGTCTTAGGGTTATCCAACCCCTAATCTTAAGATAATGATACCCTAATAGAAGATCTATCTTAGAAAATAATTTGGCACCTTGAAGCTGATGAAATAAGTCACCTATTCTTGGAAGAGGATACTTGTTCTTAAATATCACCTTGTTCAACTGTTGATAGGAAATGTACTTCCCAAGATTCTTCTTATACACAAATAATACTGGTGCACCTTATGGGGATATACTAGGATGGATGAAACCCTTATCTAAAAGACCCTTAAGTTTCTCCTTTAGTTCTCAAAACTCAGTCAGAGCCATTCTATAAGGAGGAATAAATATTAGGTGAGTGTCCATAACAAAATCAATCCCAAACTCAATCTCCCTATCCGTAGAAACACCAGCAAGATCATCTGGAAAGACCTCAGGAAAATCATTCACCAATGGATCCTAATGCTAAGAAACCCTTTGAGTTAGAATCTTTAACCTGGACCAAATGATAGAGACACCCTTTGGAGATTCATCTCTGAGCTCTAATATATCATATAAACCT
Source organism: Capsicum chinense (assembly GCA_026120095.1). Classification (NCBI taxonomy): domain Eukaryota; kingdom Viridiplantae; phylum Streptophyta; class Magnoliopsida; order Solanales; family Solanaceae; genus Capsicum; species Capsicum chinense. Next base: position 9,029,660 of record JAPEIP010000010.1, on the reverse strand, counting down.
TCCCTTGGGTGCTAAGGAACCCCCCCATTCAACGACAAGTTCAATAGGGAACCTAAAGACAAACTTATGAGTTTGATAATCTAAGGACACATAGCAAAGGTGAAACCAATCCATCCCCCGAATAACATTAAAATCCTCCATATCTAATTCAAAAAAAAATCCACCTAAGTCTCCTTAATACCAAAAAATGCCACACATACCCTGTAGACTTTTTTAGCAACCACAAAGTCACCTATCACAGTAGAAACAGAAAAAGGATCCAAAAGAATGTTGGGATCAAAACAAAAATACACAGCCACAAATGAGGTAACATGAGAGAGAGAAGACCCTAGATTAAGTAAACAATAAAATACTAAGAAATGAGTTGTAACATACTAGTCAAACTATCAGGTGATGCCTCGGACTCCTATCGGGTAATGAGAGCATATAATTGATTTTGGCCCATGCTGGGACTAGAAGAAGAAATAAATGTAGAAGCAACATCATTTGATGCAGGAGTAGAAGAAGAGGCAATAGGAACCTTATTCGCCCCTGAAATACCCTTACCAACTGAATAGTTTCTAAGCATATGACTTGGCTGACCATATATAAAACACATGTCACTTCCTTCATCAAAGCATCCTCGATGTAACCAACCACAAAACCTACAAAGAGGATATGATGATGCCAACTGAGCCTTACTAGCCTGAAATTAGGCACTCTGTGCCCAGAAGTTATCACCACCTTGTTGGCCTTTCTCACCCAACTACCTCAGGTAGGGAGCACTAGCTATAGACAGAGAACCAAAACTCTTCCACTTCTTCTTTGGCCACTTACCACCATCTCAACCACTCTATTACTGTCCACCCAACTCAGAGAGCCTGAACTTCTTACCTATATTTCCCTTATCTTAGTCTACTTTCTCTTTTCCTCCTCCACCTATTGTATATGAACCACCAACTTAGAAATATCCATGTATTTGATCAGCAATGCAGTCTTGATTTTAAGGATCAAATCTTTAGATAGTCTTAAAGTAAACTTTATCATCTTGTCCCTCATATTAGACTCTAATTCTAGAGCATACCTAGACAACTTGTAGAATTTCAAGGCATACTTCTCGATCGACATCTTCTGCTATTTCAAATTAACAAATTTATCTACTTTTGCTTCTCTTAACTCTAAAGAAAATAAGTGGTCTAGAAAATCTTTTGAAAAAGTCTACTATAAAAAAAGACTCATCCACATCACCCCTTTCCAGATCTCATTTCTTGTACCACTGGTATGCCACATCCTTTAGCTTATATGCAACAAAATTCACCCTTTCCACATTCATGGTCTGCATCCCTATGAAGATTTTTTCCTTTTCATCAAGAAAATCCTGGGGATCTTCTTCTACCTTTGCACCAGTGAAAGCGTAAGGATTTTACCTCATGAACTATTCAACCCTTGTGGCCTTAGAATATAGAATACCAGATGCATCACGCTCTGCCTAAGAAGTTAACAACTGAGAAATCATATTAATAGAATAATAAACCTCCATATTAATTATGTCACCCTGAGGAAGACTAGAAGGAACCAGTGGAACCCCAAAAATATTAGGGACTGTACCCCTAAATCGAGAATAGATCGCCTGACAAGAGCATTTCCCATCAACATTATCCCCAGTTGGGACAGAGGAGTTTCCATGTGCTTCCGATCGTCGAGGCATGATCTAAAAGGCAAGGAAACAAAAATCATAAGAATCCAAGACCTTAGAATCCAAGCTTGAAAATAGAACACAAAGAAAAAAATAGTTTCTAAATGCCTTCTAGCCTCTCTCTTATGAGTGTGGCACGCTACACAAACCTAAAAGAGACTTTACTTGATACGACTTTATGGATTCCCCCAATTGACCATAAACCTAAAGCTCTAATAGAAAATTGACACGAGCTGAACTAGGGCCTTATCATAATAGGTATCCCAAGTCCAACCAAGATTGGGGACTGCCCCTAATACCAAACCAAACCGTTAACTGCATACCTTGAGTTGGATGAGTTCCAAGCATATAACAAGATAGAATATATGTCTAATTCCAAAAATAGGGTTAGGTGTATGACCATGACCGACCCAAATAAGCCTAACAGTCCACAACCCAACCGATAACCATACCATAAACCAATCCATACATCCCATACTGAATGAGTTTCAAAAATAAGTATATATAATCCATAATAAAATAGAACATTCATAAATCAAATTTAGTTCAACGATATCAACTTCAATACCAATGCCAATAATAAGGAGGACACCACTACCAAAAATGTTTGTACCAACCCATTGTAGTCCCATAAAGCCTCTAACCAAAAGTAAAATAATATGTGGTTGGGGCATGCCTCTAACCTTGGCCAAAAACAATATCAATAAAATAACCAAAGTATGTAAACATATCCATGATATGAAATAGAGTCTCTCATAATATGGAAGCTCACCATTTTAATCCAACCGAGCTGAACCTAAACTCAAATCACTAAGTGGAGGGAGTAGAATGGTCGGTTCCTACATCAAATAGGGATATAGCTGCCCGGTGATGAGTTAGCAAGTGAATGCTAGAAAGTACTTAAGATAAGGGTAAGACAATGCCAATCTTTAGAACCTAGTTAACTAGCCTTATGCATTCACAACCATACATATATATACATTTAACCATCATGGGAAAGGAAATCGAGTTTAGCATGCCTTTAAAACCATTAACCTAGGTATATGTAGCTTAACCATCCTAGAAACACCCACGAGCTATATGGGTCCAATGTAACCCTCTAAATGGGCCTCGGTGCATGTAGTTGCATAAAAAAAAAATACCAAAGAAGTAGGGGATTCTAGAGTACCCTTCGCTTACCATAATACATATATACAAGTATACTTAGGGGATTATCATATACCCTATAAATATCATATATTGTTATTTTGACTAATCCTGATGCCGAATAACATGAGTTTCCAGTGTTCGTACATTGTACTCACATCTTTATGGTTATATATCACACCTCGCCATTATTGCCTAATTAAAAAAATTACATACAACTAAACCACCAATTCCATTTATTATTAACCAATGCTATAAGTAGTGACATCTCCATACTAACTATAACTTGCAAGTAATGTCCTTATCCATCCTTTTTAGGTAAAGGGATACCTATGTACCCATAGATTACATTATCAAGTTGACTTGGGGGAATCCCACGTACCCCATAAGTGTTCATTATTAAGTGTACTTAGGAGACTCCATTGTACCCTATAAAGATGCTCAAATAAACCATAACCATTACCACCAAGACCTTAACAATTAACCATTCCAAACAATTAAAACTATTTATACTATTTAGGGATCCATTACCAAGTTATACCATGCAATCTTTCAATAAAAGTCCAACAATTTAACCAAAACATTCTCATAGGCACGTTATCAAACATTTATGGGGGATATAGTTTCAAAAGCCAAAACCAATTACCAATTAACCATTCCAATGCAACCAAGTGCTCAAACCACCATTATATTATGAAACCCATTAGTAAAAGACATGGGAAAACAACAACCAAACAATTTATAACCAAAAATCCCAACAATAATTTAAAACAAAAACCATACAATAATTATTCCATGAAAACAATTCATAAAACTTGCCTTTCGTTGGAACTAACAATGAGGTAGAAGTATCTTTCCTTATATTAAGAAGATGACAAAGAGAATTCACCCTTTACAAGCCCTAAATTGATCCTATTAAAGAAACCCTAGCCTTCTTTAGTCCAAGATCGTAGAAAGAATTAGAGAATATTTTTAAGTATTTTAAGATTAGAATAATAGGATAAATTATATCCAAAAAGTGTGATAAGTCATGGGGCATTAAGAGAGTAAGTGTCCGTATTATCCCTACCTTAAACTACATAAAACTCTCACCAAAGGGTGTGACACCCCCATCCCAGTCGTACTCTAGGGTATGAGTGGTACCCTATCTTGTACCTTAAGTCCAACCTAACCCAAACATTGTTCAATATATGACCACCCAATCCAAACTATAACCAACCATACAATTAGTACCCATACACCATACCCTAGGCATAATAGAATCACCTAGACAAAAATTAGGACAACATACGACTTAACATCATATCATTCGTACCCTAACATATGACCTGTATATTCCAATAGTACCTTTGATTGAAAACAACCAACCCATACCACCCAATATTAGACAACATATGACCAAAAATATTCGAGTCACACTTCATTATACGAGATGTACCCCAAATCGTATGATGTCCAAAAGCCAAAAGCCAAGGAATTTTTCTAAGCATCAAAAACTAGGGTGTTTCAATGGGCCGGATGGGATAAGTTCTCAGGAGACTTTCTTGATCTTTTATTTTCTCAGAAGTTAAGGGAAGCTAAGGCTGGGGAATTTGTGAATTTGAAGCAGGGAAAGATAAGTGTGAAGGAGCATGCCCTAAAATTTTAGTGGTTATCTCATTAGGGTCCAGAATTAGTGTCTAGCTAGAGATCTGAGATGAGGAATTTTCTTCTAGGTTATTATATGAATTAGGATTGGAGTGTAAGGCTAAGATGTTAAACAATGATATGGACATCTCTAGACTTGTGGTTTACAAAAAGTTTGTTGAAGATAAAAAGAAAAAGCAGGTGGAAATAGGAAAGGGGCAAAATAAGATGTTCAGATATTTAAAGCAGGATGGAGGTCAGCAAGTAAGTGGGATAGATGATATATAGTGGAGTAAGAAAAATACTTGGGGAAATTCTGGTGCATGTTCTTTAGCTACTGCTCCTTATACAAAGCCTTTGGGTGATTTCCATTTTCAAGCTAATAGTGGTCCTAAGGCACAAGGTTCCAGGCTCAGGTTAGTGGAGCTCAGTCAGCCCCACCTCTCCCTCCTTGTCATCTTTTTAGGTAGCTTTGCTATGTTTATTATGATGAAAGGATGAATTTGTGTTATAATGGTGGTCATTCGGGGCATGTGTAGTGACACTATCCTTCAGCTAAGATGGCTACCAGAGCTAATAAGGTCCTAGTCAATACTTCATCAGTTATTATACCAATGGGTGCTATTTCTAGTACTATCACTACCTGGAATAATCTTTATGCTATTGCCACCCATCAGGAATATATGAGGCATCTCCTGATGTTGTTACTGGTATATTACAACTCTTCTCTTATGATGTATATTATTTCCTTAATCTGGGTACTACCCTTTTTTATGTGAACCCTTATTTGGCTGTGTATTTTGTTTTTGTTCCTAAAATTATTTTTGATCCCTTTTATATTTCTATTATGAAGGGAAATTCTATTGTGGCTAGAAAGGTCAATAGGAGTTGTGTGGTGTCTATCTTTCATAAGGATACCTTGGTGGATTTGGTAGAGCTTGATATGGTAGACGATAATGTAATCTTTGGGATGGATTGTCTACATTCAAACTATGCTTATTTTGATTGTAGGACCCAAAAGGTCAATTTCCAATTCCCTCATGAATCAGTAATTGAATGGAAGGGAAGTTCCTTAGTACCTAAAGGGAGGTTTTTCTCTTATTTTAGAGCCCAAAAGTTGATCTTTACGGGGTGTCTATATCACCTGATTCAAGTTACGGATTCTAGTTCTGAGCAGCCCTCTTTGCAATCCATCCCTATTGTCAATGAGTTTCCTGAAGTATTTCCTAAAGATCATCTTGGTATTCCTGCCAATAGGAAGATAAACTTTGGGATTGATCTTTTACCGAATACCCGTCTTATCTCTATGTTGCACGCAAGTGCACACGAAAGTGTTTTTGGTTTTACCAAGTAATATAGTGGAGTTAAATAAAGTCAAAAAGCAATCCCTCAAAGACTTGTGTTGACAACTATCCTATTCTATTTCAGCTACTGAGATTAATCAGTACAAGCATAACCCAAATAGTTTTGAAAGTTTATAAACTAAAAGTAAAGTAAATAATGCAAAATAGTAAAGACTTTGGACAATTAATGGATTAAATCTCGGGGTTAAAGTACCATGAAGAATCATATCAAGAACAGTGAGCTAGAAACTCGAGCTAAGACTAGGCTTGCTCGCGTTGATCTTTAACTTATTGTTTTGACTCTTGGATTGATTCAACTAAGACTTGATCACTATCAATAATTTTTTCCACATATAATTACACAATAAAAAAATTTTCAATTCACTAAACACATTACAATCCATCAAGATAGACACGAACAACAGCTAGCTCAAGCTAGTAACACTTTTTTTCTCGTTTACACTCTAAGTGAACCAATTATGCACAAACTGGTTTCAAAGACACCATACACATTATAATCAAGTAATTGATCAATTATATCATTATTAACACATTAAGCAGACAAGTTATCCTCGAAACAAGGATAAATAAGCTCGAATAACAACACTAAAGTGCATAAATGCACCTCAGATCATCACCCCACACTTAAAGCCTTGTTCATCCTCGAAAAACTCTTTACTCTAAGAATCACAAGATGAGGTGACTATACACTTCTAATATAATCAATACACTTAAGATAGTGATATAATGACTACACAGAATGCAAGTTTCTACACTAAGCATGTAATGTACACAATTGACAGTTCTACAACAGTATTTAAAAACATCCTTGCCTCAAAAATTGATTCACCAGTTTGGAAAACTCATTCATATTGGTCAATTAAAGACATCATTAAAATCACCCATATTTATCAAACATGTTCTCTCACAATAAGAGAGTTACCCAAAATCACTCATATAAATACAATTTATAGCATAATGGGTACAAGAATCAAGTTATCTCACAAGGAATTCACAAGTTACACATAATGAACCATAGGATTTAGTTTAGGATAGTACTACACCAATAATAGAATAATAAAGCTTAGGAAAAATAGGTCTTTAATGGTTGTAATGTAGGCTAAGTGATGGTTAGGAACTATTTTAGCCAACAATAGTGACTATCTTCCCTAACAGCTCTAATAAATGACCCTTTTCATTCAATTCACTCTTAACAACCAATTCACACCACTTTTATTTACCCCTATCTTTCATTTTACCCCATCTCATTAAATTTATTGAGAAACACTATGATGGGAGTATTTTCTATTCACAACTTATTCACTTTGAGCAAAAAAATATTTTCTCCTGGCATTACTCAACTCCTAACAACAACACATATCAATTTTACACACCAATAACTATCACTTTGGGGATCCAATATCACCTATCGCCTACTTGAATTTCCAACTCCTTAACTTAATACATTTGACACTCAAGATATTAGGAGCTTTGGATCAAATTATGATATATCAAAGAAGGGAATTAGGCTACACATGAGGCTTCCAAATAAAAATTTAAAGGCTTAATGGGGTTTAACTAAGATTATGCACAATGGTGGGTAAAAAGAAGGTATGAAACAAGGATACCAAATAAATGAATACATCATCTCCTAAATCCACACCTTTCATTTTTCTTTGCACGCACACGAAGAAAGATCTACATCAAATGTAATACGGAATATACATGTAAAACCCTGCATTACCATCGTTCCGACATATATAAATTATTATCCAAGGAATTTCCAAACGAATACAAGTTTCATGATCAATATCCTAGTTTATGAGGTAGTTTATAGGTGAAAAATGTTCATTACAATGACTAGTAACAAAGTTGAGCTAAGATCCTTTGAGTCATCCAAAATTCAATATATGATTCTACAAGGGTCTAATTTAACTATGTATAACTTTTTATATATATGGAATTTTTCATCTAAAAACCTACCAAATTGTACAAAATTGAATTATCTTTCCAATGATACCTTTTTAATCAAAATTTGATACCCGAGCGAAAAGTTATGGCCATTTTTGTGAGTGAGGCAGTAGTTGTACGCGATTAGCATATGACACGCGCTGTAACACACGCACCCAATTTCCAGGTTCTATTTTTGCATTTTTAAGGGAAAAAAGGTCCTTTCCTTCACTAAAGCTCATCCATAATAGATAATTAAAGCCTTAGTTAGCATTATTTTCCCCTTTAATCAAAATTTCTCTCCAAGCCTCCCTCAAGAACAAACCCTAATACCCATTCAAGAAATTCAAGCTTTCATTACAATTCCTTCAAGAAAAACCGAGAATTTGGTTCCATAATCAAAGAATCTAAGAGTTCAATCTTCCAAGTTCAATAATTTTTCAAGAGATATCATGAATAAAGTTTCTTTCACAAGTTCTTCATTCAAGCTTCAAGATTCAAGCTTTGTTCACCAAAAGTCAATTAAGGTATGTGAGATTTGAACAAGGACAAATCTTCCGTCCTTGTACCCAAAGCTTGTTTTAAATTATAAATTACTGAATTTTATTTAATTTTCCATGAACTTCAAGTTAGGGTTTATACCCATTATTATTATTTGCAAGCCTACGATATTCCCAATGATTTAGAAGTTGAATTGCATGATTATTTTCATAGATTTATGTAAGTAATACGATTTTCCAGATTTTCCAAGTGAGTTTAAGCATTATATTGTGATTCTTGTTTTTTTTTTTTTATTATTTTGGTGTTGTTGAAGTATTTTCAAGAAGCATATTGAGTATGATGTTTTGCTATGATATTACATGAGTATGTTTATATTTTCATGCTTATTGCTGAAATTTCCTGATTTTGAGTTGATTTATCAATAATTACATTATCAAGCATGAACCTTTTGTTGTCTTAACATAAGTATGAAGCATGGGCTTTAAGCTCTAAGATTTAGTCTTCATAATTCAAAAAAATTATGATTATTAGCCTCTTTGATGATTGTTTACCAAATTTCAAGAAAGAAATTGATCATTTGATCCTAAGCTAAGATAAAGAATCCACATTATTCATATCGTTCATGATTTAAAGTAATTAGAAGTATATTTGGTTTTATTATAGACCCTTGTGCTGTTTTAAGGTGGATTTCCTAAAAAGTTTTGAGAAATAAGTATGGGAGTAGTATTTAACACCGATTTGGGTGATTCCAAGGTCTCATACCCCAGAACTACATTCCACCGTAGGTTTTTGATTGTCCATAGTGGGCTATGATAGTGATCAATAAGTTAAGGTTCTATTCTGATGGAAAGGATAGAATAGATCTCCCCAATGTGGGCAAGATGCTGGATTTCATTATAGCTCAGATGGTTTATGTCGGTTAGAAGAAACACCTAAGGTCCCAAGTCCAAGGTCCCTAATTCCCAAAGTTACTAAAAGATTTTCAAAGATCCCAAAGTCTCTAAGTTTTAAAAGAAAAGAATGATATAAAAACTTTTATAAGACTAAGTGTAAAGGCTCACACATTTATTAAGATTATTCTTTACGAAAAGATAATAGTTATATCTTTCAGTTTTCAAATTTTAGATTCAAACGTGAGTTTTTTTTTACACTTAGACAACATGATTTAAAGAAAAAGTATAATTACACTTTTATAACTAAGTGTTATGGCTCACAAGATTTACATTATATTCTTTACTATTCATGATTTATGATCTTCAGATTGCTCAAGCCTATGTGAGTCATATACTTTTAGCATGCATTGTTTTATAGATGATTATTATGAGATATGTTTTTACTTATGCATTCACCCCCATATACTCAGTAAATCCTCAAAGTACTGGTCCACATATATGTCTATGTGCTACATTATCTCATAATGTAAGTATAAGTTTTAGTATGTATATTTAGACTCATATTGTTGAGAATTCCATCCAGCAAAATGATGAGTCCTCGTACTTCAAGGACTTCGGTTAGACTTACTTGTACTCTTTACTTTCTTAATCATATGTATTGATTAGTGATAGTTGGGATCGCATCCTAGCTATCTATAGTCAGTATTAGTAGAGGCTTCATAGACAATCAGTATAGTTGATGTATTCAGTTTTAGATTTGTTTTGTATAAGAAGATTTGTATTCATCTTAATGTAGCTTTGTATTGATCAAGTTCAAGAAAAGATTTATATTTTGCATTATTTCTTTAGATTTATGTATTTTAATCAGATGCTCATGAGTTATGCTTGTATAAGGATTAGCTTTGGATCTCTTGTGGTCCTAAGAACTGTGTGACATCTCGGGATAGATTTTTGAGGTATTACAAACTTGGTATCAGAGCCATGTTCAATTGTCCTAGGGTGTCTGTAAAGCCGTGTCTAGTAGATTCATGCAGAATGGTGTGGAGACATTTATACTTTTCTTTGAGAGGCTATGAGGCATTTAAGAAAAGTTTTCTTTCTTTCCTACTCTAGATCATACAGTAAAGTTATTCTCTCAAAATCTTCTGTCTATTCATGTGATTACCCCAAAATTCCTTATCTATGTATTATTTTTGAGATAACATAATTAGCAAGTTCCAGTTCCTCCCCAGATAATGCTCTCAGATTTACTTTCTAAAATTTTAGAAGTCATAAGTTCCTCAAGTGAAAGTTATGTTTTTATCCTTATGATTTGTTTAGTTGAGATAGAATTAGATAAGAATTTAGATTGCCTGTTAACCCTTTTTGATATAGATGGTGCTCATGAGAGAAGATAGTAAGAACTAAGACTGTTAAATGTAGTGTGCATTGAAGAAATATTATAAAATTTAGTGTTATGATTTATGAATAGTAGAACCTTAGTTTAGTTGGAAGTATGGGTATAGAAGTGTAGTGACAAGAAAGATGGTAAGGGCAATTTATTGAATATGTATTGCTGAATTTTCGCATATGAATGAGTTAGTAGTAAACTAATATGTCCTTGTATATTAGTAGAAGGTAGAGAATGAGTTTCTAGCTAAGGTGGATTGTTGTTTTCTTGAAGTATGAAAAGAGTTATTGATGATATTTGTTGTGTTAGAAAAGTATAGGTTATTAATGAAGTACTTGGTGGTTTAGTATTTCAATTTAGGCTTTCAGTGAGGTTGCAAAAAGGAGTTTAGTTTAAACTTATAAAACTATGAAAGAAGTTTAAGTGTATAAAGGGGTGAATAGTAGTGATGTGAAGAAGGAGAATGTGATAATGGATTGTAAATAAGATAGATGATATGGTTATGATCGATTATTGTTCTTATGAGGTTTTAGCAGACTAGTGTTTCTTGATGTTTTATTTTACAGTTTCCAAGTGAGAATGCTATATGAGGCTGTGTTGTTAATCATGCCTAGCACTAGACACAAGGTATAAATAGTGGATGATCATCAAGGTGGAAATAACGATTGCTTGGTTAGTGATGCTAGTTATATAGAGGTGAACCAGTAGACTTAAAACAGTGAATACATGAATATAATTTTATTAATTTGAGATTAATTATGATGTTGCGGGTAAAAGGTAGAGGTGTGCCCAAAGTGATATGAGGTTGCATTATTTTCTAAGCTTATTAAGTACTATGTGTGGTTAGTAGTACCCTTGAGTCTTTAAGTGGAAGAAGCATAGTTGTCTAGTACATGGTATTCTAGATAGCCAAGTTAAGGAGTTATGGTTAAATGGTGTTGTGTCTTTTAAGTATGATTTTTATTCTTATGGTTTGGGAAAATTATAAGTATAGAAGTATGATCTCGTTATCCTATGATTATATGTTTAGTGAGGCAGGTATGTTTTTTCAAGTTAAGACAGTGTAAGTCTGTGATGATGATTATCGTAGATAGATGAAGTTAAGGATGGTATATGGAAGGGCATTCAATAATAAAGTCAGTAAGTTTAAAAATATAGTGTATGCCTGTGAGTGTAGTATTTATGTGTAGACCGTTAGAACAAAGATATTCTGGCTAAGTCCTAGGAATGTGAAATAGATCCATAAGTTTAGAAGGATGGCTTTAATATAAAGGGGAAGATATTATAAGACCTTGTAAGACTCTAGATCATTTCAGCTCCCTATTTCTCCTAAAGAGGTCTCATACTTAGAAAATTTTTCACCTAAGTGTTACAAATTAGTATTTTCAAAAGCCCTCAAACTTCGAGGAATTTATTTATAACCTTATCAACCTTCGATAGTTAATTTTTAAGATGATTCATGATCGGGGGAGTCAATTTTACATCTTGAGTGAGTTTCAAAATTTTTGAACCCCATTTATAGCATGTTTGGAAGTCCAAAATAGTAGCGACAATCGATTAGCATACGACGAATGCTCTAATCCACCCCTAGGCAGCATGCGATAGAGCATGTAGCATACGGTCTATTCCAGCGCTCCATAGCATGTGACACATGCTCCACAGCACGATCTCTTATTTTTTTTCTAGCTCCTCTTTCAGCATATTTAAGGGCCAATGCTTATGTACTTTATACGTATTCAAGTTTATTCTCAACTTTTAGTAAGTAAGTAACAACTTCACTCTATGATACAATTTATCCCTCTAAAATCTATGGACTTCAGTCTTATATTAAATAGCTTATGATAAGTATGAACTCATTTTTTAGAGTATGACAAGTTTTTAGAACTCATGGTACCAGTGAAATTCGCATTATATCATGTATGTCATCAGATTAGATCTTTTTAATGAACCTATGCCTTTGACATTATATTTCTCAGGCCTCAGTTAAGTGTTAAAGTTATGTATAGTAGTCTTTCATGTTCAGGACCTTATGTGTTAGCCCTTCAATGACCTCTTCCTATATTAATAAAGTGGCAATGATAGTGGTTAAGAAATGGTTTAGATGAGAGGGAGTTGCTGGCCCTCACTAAGAAAGATCAATTATACTTTTTCTATCTAAGGCTAAAGGATGATGGAATATTGAGGTAAATCTTTGGTACCTATCATGGTTAGCTGAGAATGCTGGGTATGTCTTCTTATAAATAGTGCAAGAAAGTTGTTTTTGATATAGGTTTAGAGAAAATGAGAAGTATGCCTTTATGCGATTTTGCCTTGAAGTTCATATGTGATTTTAATGATAGGCTTAAATGTCATATTGGGTATAATTGGATGAATTCAATATGTGCTATTGAATCCATAGTAATAGTTTTTAGTTAGTCATTGAAGTGGTAAGTCATGTTATGCTTAGAGTGTGAGCTCTAAAAACATATAGAATATTGAATCATGTGGTTTAGACTAGTATTGCCATATGGCATGTTGTGCATTGTGATTTAGAGTTAGACTTTGGTGGGAGAATTTAGTTTAGATTAGATTTTAGTAGATGGATTTATCAATTCCCATGTGAGAATTATAAGTCGAATCAAATTAGTATGGTATTTAAAAAGAATAGTATAGTTAAGAGAATATTTGAGAAGTGTTGCTAATTTTTGAAGGTAAGGAGTTGCAATGCGTAAAGCCTAGTAATTCTACCCTAGCATATGATTTATAGGCCTATGTTCCAAGCTATAGAGTTGTATCAATGTTGTGATTCCTTATTCAGATGTCTTGTCGAGATTTTGCCCAATATTCTCCGCTCCCTAATGTTACTAGAGATTGTTTAGAAAGAGTGTTAAAGAGATACTCTAGCTAATTATAAGTTTCCAGTATAGCCAGCAATTCAGTTTAATAGTAAGACAGACAAGTTCGTGTGGTTTTATACCTTTTCACTCTGTCCCACTATCTGAAGTCTCATGCGTATGACCATTCAAAGATATAATACATTCCATCCATGTACATTAGGAATTCATCTCAGTGCATGCATCATGCATCAGTTTAAGTTTCAGATATTAAGTCATGACTTAGTTCGTAAGCATCTTATGTATCATCTCAGTCTTTTCTTAGTATTTCAACCAAATCAAAATCATTTAGGGATGAATGATCCCAAGGAGGGTGTTGTAATACCCCAAATTTTTATGTCATAAACCTATCCTCTTTTCTTGTGAAATCAGATCTATCCCAAAGTAATGGTTACTCATAAGCTTACTCTCTCATTTCTATCTCAGCTATATTGGTATTTTCCATGATAATTCATGCACTCGCAGATGACTTCAGTAGCTCATAATGTTTAAGATTCAATGATTCAGTTTATTTTAGTTCTGCATGACAACTTATAGCTTCAAGTTCCTCAGTACTTCAACTTAATTAGCCATATTCGAGGACGAATGTTCCCAAAGGGGAGATAATGTAAATCCTCGCATTTTTGGGCTAGTCTTTAAACCATCGTTCCTACATGTATAAGTTATTATCCAAGTGAATACAAGTTTCATGATCATTATCCTGGTCTATGAAGTATTTTATAGGTGAAAAATGTTTATCGCAATGACTTAGAATAAAGTGATCATTTAAGTCATCCAAAATTCGATATTCGATTTTAGTATTAGAGTAACCCATACTCTGGTTACTCCCTGGTTCCCTTAAACAGCGCCTCTACTCTAATTCTATTAAGTAGATTTTTGTTCATACAGTTCTTTTAACATTTGTAGTTCTAATTCTAATTCTAATTCTAACTCTAACATATATTTCTCTTCCGTACTTTTTAAATTGCTAGGCTTTGATACCATTTGTAGGGGGGTGCGGATATAAAATAGATTTATTAGGTTTCTAGTGAATCTATTTTTATTTGTGCATGGATATTTCTTAAATTTTGTTTCAATATCTTTTAATGATTTACTTTTTTCGTAAGATATATTCATTAATTATTTTATCCTTTAGTAATTGCAGAGTTACAAATTTCTGTATAATAATTTATCCTAT
>JAPEIP010000010.1:8999441-9011183 GCA_026120095.1 Capsicum chinense | reverse complement strand
GAAATTTCTAGATTTCGAGTTGATTTATCAATAATTACAGTATCAAGCATGAACATTTTGGTGTTTTACCATAGGTTTGAAGCATGGGCTTTAAGCCCTAAGATTTAGTCTTGATAATTCAAGAAGATTATGATTTTTAGCCTCTTTGAAGACTGTTTACCAAGTTTCAAGATTTAAATTGATCTTTTGATCCTAAACTAAGAAAAGGAATCCCCATTATTCATATAGTTCATGATTTAAAGTAATGAGAAGCATAATTGGTTTTATTATAGACCCTTGTGCTGTTTTAAGGTGGATTCCTAAAAGGTTCTAAGCAATAAGTATGGAGTAGAATTTAGCACCGAGTTGGGTATGATTCCAAGGTCTAATGCCCCAGAACTACATGCCACCATAGGTTTATGATTTCCCATAGTGGGTTAAGATAGTGATTACTTAAGTTAAGGTTCTATTCCGATGGAAAGGATAGAATAACTCTTTCCAATGTGGGCAAGACGTTAGACTCTATGATAGCTCACATGGTTTATGTTGGTTAGAAGAAACTCCTAAGGTCCCCAAGTCTAAAGTCCCTAAGTCGTAAAATTCAAAAAAGATTTTCAAAGTTCCCAAAGTCCCTAAGTTTCAAAAGATAAGAATGATAGAAAAGCTTTTATAAGACAAGTTTAAAGGCTCACATATTTACTAAGATTATGCTTTACAGAAAAATAATAGTTATAGCTTTCAATTTTCAAAGTTTATATTCAAACATGAGGTTTTTTTTTTGCACTTAGACAACATGATTTGGAGAAAAATTATAAGTATAGCTTTTAGAACTAAGTGTTATGACTCACAATATTAACATTACATGCTTTACTATTCATGATTTATGATCTTCATATTACTCAAGCCATTGTGAGTCACA
This sequence comes from Capsicum chinense, assembly GCA_026120095.1. NCBI lineage: Eukaryota > Viridiplantae > Streptophyta > Magnoliopsida > Solanales > Solanaceae > Capsicum > Capsicum chinense. Next base: position 9,010,285 of record JAPEIP010000010.1, on the reverse strand, counting down.
TACTTTTAGCATGCATTGTTTTGTAGATGATGATTATGAGATATGTTTTTACTTATGCATTCACCCCCATATACTTAGAAAATCCTCAAAGTACTGATCCACATATATGTCTATGTGCTACATTGTCTCATAATGTAGGTACAAGTTTTAGTATGCATATTTAGACTCAAACAGTTGCAGATTCCAGCCAGCAAGTTGATGCGTCCTCCTACTCCGGGAACTTCAGTTAGACTTACTTATATTCCTTACTTTCTTAATAATATGTATTGTTTAATGATTGTTGGGTTCATGTACTAGCTATTTATAGTCAGTATTAGTAGAGGCTTCATAGACAGTCAGTATAGTCGATATATTCAGTTTCAGTTTTGCTTTGTATAAGAAGAGTTGTATTCATCTTAATGTAGCTTTGTATTGATCAAGTTTAAGAAAAGATTTATTTTCTGCATTTTTTCTTCATATATATGTGTTTTAATTAGGTGCTCATGAGTTATGCCAGTAAAAGGGTTAGCTTTGGATCACTTGTGGTCCTAAGCACCGTGTGATATCTCAGAATAGATTTTCGGGGTATTACGGTACAAATACCTCACATCACACATGGAACATGCTCAACTCATTTGAGATCATCATAGACTCTCAACCACACAATAACATGAATTTCAATTATGCCGACAAGTACAAGTGTCATAAATATAAGACTAGGAGTCTAATAAGTATTAATTCACATAATCAACATGCTTTTACAATCAAAAACTTGTATCATGCAGTAAAATATAGAACCAATAAGAACATCTTACTCATTTTTTACACAATTTTTTTAAAAATTACTCCTAAAACTTCGAATTACTCCACCACCCACTTAAAAATCTTCATTGTCCCCAAAGTATACTTTTAAAAGTATAGATAGAAACACTCCCTGAGGCCTCTAGGCCTATCTAGTAGCATCTTTATACATCAAGAGTGTTTGGGACCCCACACTTATTCTTTGTCATGCTCCTTAGCTCAGGTTTTTTGGCACTCAAACTTTCCACCAACCTGTGACTCAACAAAAATAAAAACTAGTGAAGTAAAACTTAACATCAACAACAACAACATACCCAGTGTATTCCCACCCAGTGGGGTCTGAGGGGTAAGAGTGTACACAGACCATACCACTATCTCAGGAGAAGTAAAGAGGCTATTTCCAATAGACCCCTAGCTTAGGACCAATAATAGTATAACAAACACAAAAAGTAAGCGTATATAAACTAGTACGGTACACAAAACAAACTAACAATATAGAAAACACAAAAGATAAGTGCATAATACACTATTACAGGATGCAAAAAACTACAGTCCCAAGATAAAGCTATAACCACAACACAACGAACTAGAAAATACAAACCCAAAGGAGCGCTCCCTAACTACTACCGCTGTGATTCTTCCCCCTAACCCTCTACCCTAATCCACCTCCTCCACACCTTTCTATCCATGGTCATGTCCTCAGTAAGCTATAACTGCTCCATCTCATGCCTAATTACCTCCCTCCAATATTTCTTTGATCTACCTCTACCATGTCTAAAACCATCTATAGCTAGAGTATCACACCTCTGCATTAGAGTATCAGGGCCCTTCCTCATCACATGCCCAAACCAACGTAGCCTTACTTCTCAAATCTTAACTTTACCGAGGCAACTCCCACCTTCTCCCGAATAATCTCCTTCCTCACCCTATATTTCCTGCTATGTCCATACATCTATCACAACATTCGCCTCTCTGCCATCTTCACCTTTTGGATGTGGGAGTTCTTAATTGGCCAACACTCCACACTACACAACAAAACCATCTAGACTACCACTATGTAGAACTTACCTTTAAGCTTCGGGGGAACTTTCTTATCACGAAAGACTCCCAAAATGAGCATCTACTTCAACCATCCTGCCCCAATATGAAGCATGACATCCTGTACAATCTTACCATTACCATGAATTATAGATCCCAGATACTTGAAACTCTTCTTCTTTTGAATGGCCTAGGAGTCTAGCTTCATAACCACTCCATCCTCTTATGACATATCACTGAACTTATACTCCAAGTAATCTGTCTTGGTTCTACTTTACCAAAAACCTTTAGATTCAAGTGTATGCCTCCAAATCTCCAACTTATCATTAAATCCACCCCGAGTCTCATCAATATGAACCACATCATATGCAAATAACATACACCAAGGCACCTTTCCTTGAATATGATGCATCAAAACATCTATCACCAAAGAAAATAGAAATAGGCTAAGAGTCGATTCTTAGTGCAACCCTAGAAAAACTGGGAAGCTCTCCGAATCTCCACCTACTATCCTCACACGAGTCTTCACACCATCGTACATATCCTGAATTGATCTAGTATACGCCATGGGCACCCTTCAAGCCTCCAAGCACCTCCACAAAATTTTCCTGGGAACTCTGTCATATGTCTTCTCTAGATCAATAAACACCATGTTTAAGTCCTTTGTCCTCTCTCAAAACTTCTCCACTAACCTCTTAACAAGGTGAATGGCCTTAGTAATAGAGCAACCTAGCATGAAACCAAAATAATTCTCAGAGATCATCATGATCTTTCTCATCCTCAACTCTACTACTCTTTCCCAAACCTTCATAGTATAACTCAACAACTTAATACCTCTATAGTTGTTGCAACTATGAATGTCTCCCTTGTTCTTATATACTGGAATCATTGTGCTCTAACTCCATTCTTCAGGCATCTTAACTGCCCTAAAAATAATATTAAACAACTTTGTCAACCACTCCAAACCTACCCCGCTAGTGCTCTTCCAAAAATCTACTGGGACATCATTTGGTCCCGTCTGTAAGACCCCGCAAAGTTCCCTTATAGTTTGAGCCTTAGAGCGTGTCGAGTGAAGTATAATTCTAACCCTAAAAGATTGAGAAAAGACTTCCCTAGTGTTTAGTGTTTTAATCTTGTAGAATCTTCCAAAAAATAACTTCTTATAGTGTGGGAAATTGAGTTATCTTTCCAATGATACCATTTTTGTCAAAATTTGATTTCGGAGTAGGAAGATAGGGCCTTTTCTAGAAAGCAGTGAAGTTGCTTAGCTGCGATGGAGGGATCTGATGTTCTATCGGCAAAAAATTGATTCACTGGCCTAGTGTAATGGAGAGGGTCGATGGGCTATCAAGCCTTCAACGATCGTCGCACTCTCCCATCGCAAGGAGGCAGTGTAATACCCCAAAAAATCCAAAAAAATATTAGAGCCATGTACCAAGCTCATGCATAGTACATCATGGTTCTTTTATAATTTTATGAGTAAGTTCGATGTATATTAAGGCTTCAAATAACTCCCATCAATTAGACGAATCAAAACATTCCTTACTGATTGAATTCTTAAGAAGGATATTGGTATAGTCAAGTTCAAAGGAGTATATCTCCCATTATACTTGTATGTTTTGAGCTCATAACCTGTCAACAGATAGGTAATTGAATTCAATTTCCAGTGATACAAATTTTGCCTAAATCCGATATCAGAGCAAAGGGTTATTCCTATTTTACTCTAGCATGTCAGGCTGGAAGTAGTGTGGTGACATTTGTGATAGCTTATCACATTTGTGATGCCCTATCACGAAGGTCATCAGCCTTAGGAAGAAACTAGATCCTAAGTGACGACATTCATGATAGCTTATCATATTTGTGAAGCCCTATCACGAAGGTTGTCAGCCTTAGGCAGAAACCAGCTCCTAAGTGACGACATTCGTGATAGCTTATCATATTTGTGATGCCCTATTAAGAAGGTCGTCAGCTATGATTTTTCAACGACTAGAAATTTATTTCATAATCATATTTTGGTCATTTGCTTCACCTTCCTAGACTTATAACCCTAAAGAGGCATAGTTTTTCCCATTTTTCTTCAGTTAAGCATCTAAAAAACCCTCTCTTAAAAGCAAGATTCAAGTCTTTTTTCAAGATAATCGAGAATTAAGTTTCCCAATCCAAGAACTCTTCAGTAGATCATCAAGGTTTACTGTCTAAGGTATGCGTAGTATTCATCTATGGATCCAATTCATTCGTAGAGTTCAAGAACCATGTATCAAATATTATTTTGTAAACCTTTTGTGGTGATATGAGTATGTACATGTTGATGATTTTTTCTTAAGTTTCAATGTTATGTCTAAAGGTTTTGTCATGGAATATATATGTTTGTTAATTTAAAACTATGAACTTTAGGTGTAATACCCCAAAAAATCCAAACCAATATTAGAGCCATGTACCAAACTCATACATAGTACATCATGGTTCTTTTATAGTTTTATGATTATGTTTGATGTATATTATGGATTCAAATAACTCCAGCTATCAGACGAATCAAAACATTCCTTATCGATTGAATTCTTGAGAAGTATATTGGTATATTAACCTCAAATAAGAATATCTCTCATTAATTTTTGATCGCATGACCTATCAACAGATATATAATTGAATTATCTCTCCAAAAATACTAGTTTCTCCTAAATCCGATAACGAAGCAGAGAGTTATTCCTATTTTACTCCAGCATGTCAGGCTAGAAACAGTGTGACCACATTTGTGGTAGCTTACCACATTTGTGATGCCCTATCACGAAGGTCATCAGCCTTAGCCAGAAACCAGATGCTAAGTGATGACATTCATTTTAGCTTACCACACTTGTGATGCCCTATCACGAAGGTCGTTAGCCTTAGGTAGAAACTAGCTCCTAAGTAACGATATTCGTGGTAGATTATCACACTTATGATGCCCTACCACGAAGGTCATCATCCTCAGGTAGAAACTACCTTCTAAGTGATGATAGTCATGGTAGCTTACAACACTTGTGACGCCCTACCACAAAGGTCTTCAGACTTAGGCATAAACCATATCCTAAGTGACGACATTCGTGGTAGCTTACCACAGTTTTGATGCCTTGTCACAAATATCGTCATCTATGATATTCAACAACTTGGAATTTATTTCATAAGGGTATTTTGGTATTTTCCTTCACCTTCCATGACATATAACCCTAAAGAGATGTAAATTTACCCATTTTTCTTTAGTTAAGCATCATAAAAACCCTCTCTTATGCTCTCAACCATAAGATTAGAGTTTCCACCAAACTCATCTCTCAAAAGCAAGATTCAAGCCTTTTTCTAAGATAATTGAGAATTAAGTTTCCCAATCAAAGAACTCTCAAGCAAATCATCAAGGTTTCCTTTCTAAGGTATGCGTAGTGTTAATCTATGGATACAATCCATTCATAGATCTCAAGAACCATGTTTTAAATATTATTTTGTAAACCTTTTATGGTAATATGAGTATGTACATGTTGATGAATGTTTTATAAGTTTCAATGTGATGTCTAAAGGTGTTTTCATGGAATATATATGTTTGTTAATTGAAAACCATGAACTTTAGGTGGTTTAATGTGGTGCAAGTATGAAACTCACCTATGCCTTAAATAATGCATGCAAGGTGTTTGATAAAATGTTTAGGATGCTAGAAATTCATGTTTGTATGGTTCTACGATGTCTAAATGACAAGTCCATGTTAGCTATATACTATAATATGAATCCAATGCTTTTCATGTGTTGCTATTGTGGTGGTATGAATCATGTAAGATAATGGGGATATACAATATGTACATGAAATATATCCATGCATTCCTTACAATGTTTGAGATGTTGAATAACTATATGAAATATGATATCCCCTACTTATAATATTATGAATTGTGGACTCAAATCTTGCGATCAAGTCATGTCATATGTGTTAGTTTCTTTATATTGAGTCCTGGGGGTATTCATACCCAAAAACTATAGCTGTGTGCCTAGATCCATGTCATGTTTCACGATAAACAAAATCAGGACATGATTCAGTAGAATTCAGTCAGTCATGTGGCTCAGGAAACCTCATGGTCTCTGTCAGTTATTAGATATTAGTAGTATTCCATCAATCAACAGAGTTCAATAAGTTCACCTTACGTATAGTCAGTTAAATCATGTTCAGTCTCTTCAAATGGGAGTAGGAGTTAGCACCGAGTGAACCCAAGGATGAGAACTTACCTGTATATGAGGATGTGATTCTTAGCAGTCATCCTTGCGTTCTAGAACTATGTAGCTTGCATAGGTTAAGACATCGCAACTTGTTATATGAGGGTTGATAAGGTGGCTTAACCTGTTATATTAGGGTTCCAACCATTCTCACTAGAGTTACCTTTTATATGAGGGTTGCTCACATGTTGTCCTTACTAGTGGCGCGGTATTGACACCCTTCTAGTCAGGGTAGAGATTGGACCCCATCTGACCCATACTAGCATATATGGGGTATGTCAGTTAAACACCTACCTCCCATAGTTTCAGACTCAATCTTAGTAAAAGAACTCATATAGGTTTTCAGATATCTGTCTACCAGGATTGTTAGATACAGTCAAATTTAGTTATAGTGCAGAACTCAGATAGTTCCATCAGATTTAAGACTGTCAGATACAATCACCCATGTTATCAGAACTACAGTTTCAGCCATGTCAATTATCAGTAAACCATGTATTAGCATACAGATCAAGCTATCACGTACCCATGATCTTAGTTACTATGTATGATTGTTTACACTCTCACGTTCATATCAATTAGCCAGTTAGCATTGTTCATGCATGTAAACCCTTTTTCATTAGCCTCCCTCAGTCGTATAGTCAGTACTTCAGTTGTACTGATGCATTTGCGCTATGGTGCTTCCTTACATGTTATTTCATAGGTTCAGAGGCACGAGCTCTAGATCAGCAGTAGCATTCAGCCGCAAATTTGTAGTGAGTCCTCATCCTTTCAAGGGCGGTATTATTTTATTGCATTTATTATTTCAGCTCAGTTTTGCTAGACGGAGTTAGTTGGAGACATGTTCCTTCAACTTCTAATTCAGACAGTACTTAGAAGCTTTCAGATTCTGTATTCAGACTTCAGCTATTTTGGGTATCTTTCACCCATATGGATGTTATGTTTTGACAAATTCTTTACTCAGTTGAACCTTATGGCCTACATATTCATGTTTACTGTATTATTATGTTATATATGCAGTGTACAAATACAGATATCAGTCATGGGTTAGCTTGTGGTCCCTCGACGCCATGATCACCGTGTAGCATTTCAATTCTGAATATCGGTTCATTACAAACTTGGTATCAAAGCCTAAGGTTCAATAGAGTCCTAGGAAATCTGAAAGCCACATCTAGTATAGTCTTGTACGTGGGTGTGTTGTGACCCACATTTATTTACGGGAGGCTATGAGATATTTTGGGAACAGTTCCCTTTCTTCAGTATTCATGTCATGCTAGTAAACATAATTTTAAGTCAGTCTCTCAGTCTAATCCGCTCTTCACTTATTTCAAAAACGTGCCTCCAAAGAGAAGAAATCTGCCATCTCCTCAGCCCAAAGTTTCTTTAGGCGAACATATTTCTCATGAGAAGTTCAGGATTGCACTTACCGCTCTTGTACAGTCTGTAGCTGTCTAGAATAAACAACCAGCAGTTGTTTTGACCAACCCAGTGGCCAATTCAGTAGCAGCTAGGGTTTAGGAATTCACCTGAATGAACCCTTCGTTCTTCTTTGGGTCTAAGCCAGAGGAGGATCATTAGGTATTTGTTGACCAAGTGCATAAGGTCATTGATATCATAGCAGTCACTTTTTCTCAGGGTGCTGAGTTAGCCACATACAAATTGTAGGATATCGCTCACACTTGGTACAAGTAGTGGTTAGTAGAAAGGTTAGAGGATGTAGGTTCTGTTGAGTAGAAATAATTTGTCACATCTTTCTTTGACAGATTCTTTCCCCAAGAGCTGAGAGAGGCCAAAGTTCTTGAGTTCATCAATCTCAAGTAGGGAAATATGACAGTGAGAGAGTATTCTTTTAGACTTACTCAGCTAGCTAGATATACCTCTTATGTTATTGCAGACATCAGGGCTAAGATGAGCAAGTTCGTGTCAGGGGTGAATGATAGCATGGTAAATGAGTGTAGGTCTGTGATGTAGAACAGGTGATATGACTTTAGCCAGGCTCATGACCCATGATCAATAGATAGAGGAGCAGAAGGTTAAGACTAGAGAGAGGCAGAGCAAGAGAGTAAGAGCAGGCAGTTTTAGTTTTGCTCAGCCCAAATTAGAGAGAGGAAATCATTTGCCATTTCATCCCAAGTAAGCAGTTCCAGCCCCTTCCTCCGCTAGTGACCCTGTGTAAAATTTTAGAGATGGAAGGAGAGATAGAGCACAAGACTCTAAATCTCAGGGCAGTGTTAGTAGTGCCCAAACAAACCCCCTTTGTAAGACTTATCGTAAGAACCACAAGGGTATTTGCAGAGTCGGTAGTGATGTCTATTTTGGTTGTGGTAAGCTAGGCCATAGGATTAGGGAGTGTCCTCAGCCAGGCCCTCAAGGTTAGTAGAATTATTCCACAGCCCAGTCCAGTGACCCGAACCAACAGGGTGCCACTTCTAGTGCTACTAGTGGGCAATGCCTAAATAGACTCTATGCTCTTTAAACCCAACAGGATCAGGTTAATTCTCTTGATGTAATTGCTGGAACGTTAGATATTTTCCATGTTCATGTTTATGCTTTTCTAGAACCAGGTGCATCCTTGTATTTTGTCACTCCATACAAAACAGGCAATTTTGGAATCAATCTTAAAATTTTAGCAGAGCCCTTTTCAGTCTCTACCACAGTGGGTAAAACCATCATAGGTTGGCGGTATACAGGAACTACCTTTTATGATATTTCAGAAATCCACATCATTAGATTTAATCGAGTTAGAGATGACTGATTTGATGTCATTCTTGTCATGGATTGGCTTTATTCCTACAATGCCATAGTCGACTATAGAAATAAGATAGTTCAGTTTCAGTTCCTGAATAAGCCTGTCTTAGAGTGGAAGGGTAGCACTTTGTCTTTCAGTGGTCAGCTTATTTCCTACCTTCGGGCAAGGAAAATGATTTCTAAGGGGTGTGTGTATCATCTTGTGCATGTTAAGGTTTCCAGTTCCGAATCTCCTAGTCTCGAATTAGTCCCAGTAGTTAATGAATATTCGGACGTCTTTCCCGAAGATCTTCCAGGCATTCCTGCCGAAAGGGAAAAGGACTTCTGCATAGACCTTCTCCCAAATACTCAGCCTATTTCTATTCTGCCATATAGAATGGAACCAACAGAACTCAAGGAATTGAAAGATTAGTTGAAGGATCTCTTAGATAAGGGATTCATCAGGCCTAGTGTATCCCCATGAGGTGCGTTATTCTTATTCGTGCGCAAGAAACATGGTTCTTTTAGAACGTGTATTTATTACCGTCAGCTAAACAAAGTCACGGTCAAGAACAGGTATCCGTTGCCTAGGACAGATGACTTATTTTACCAATTTCAGGGTCCCAGTTATTTCTCTAAGATGGACCTCAGATTAGGCTAACATTAGCTCAGAGTTAGAGAATGTGATATTTCGAAGACAACTTTCTGTACTTGATATGGTCACTTTAAATTTCTAGTCACGTCCTTTGGTCTTACTAATTCCCCTGCAGCTTTCATGGACTTGATGAACTGGGTGTTCAAGCAATACTTGGACACATTTGTAATAGTCTTTATAGATGATATTCTGGTCTATTCTAGCACAGAGCGTGATCATTCAGACCATCTCATAATTGTTCTTCAGACTCTCAAGGATCACTAGTTGTTTGCCAAGTTTAGTAAGTGTGAATTTTGGCTAAGATCAGTAGCATTACTTGGCCACATTGTTTTCAGTGATGGAATTAGAGTAGATCCTCAAAAAACTGAAATGGTAAGAAACTAGCCTCACCCTTTCTCTCTATCAGATATCAGGGGTTTCTTGGGTTTGGCTAGCTATTACCGATGGTTGTCAAGGAATTTTATTCTATTGCATCTCCTATGTCTAGATTGACTCTGAAGAAGGTCAAGTTTCAGTGGTCAGAACCTTGTGAGAAAAGTTTTCAGGAGTTGAAGACTCGAATCACCTACACTCCAATTTTTGCACTTCCCAATGGTTCCAATAGATTCGTAGTATATTGTGATGCATCCAGAGTAGGTTTAGGTTGTTTCGTCATGACGCATGATAGAGTCCTATGCCTCCAGATAGCTAAAGCCCCATGAGAAGAATTATCTTACTCATGACCTTGAGTTAGCAGCAGTTGTCTTTGCCTTAAAGATTTGGAGGGATTATCTATACGATTTTCATGTAGACGTCTTCACAGATCATAAGTACCTTTGGTATATATTTTTCCAAAAAGGTCTAAATCTTCGTCAGAGAAGGTGGTTAGAGCTCTTGAAGGATTATTACATGAGTGTCCTTTACCATCCTGGCAAGTCCAATATTGTGGCCGACGCACTCAGTAGACTGTCCATGGGTAGTTTTTCCCATGTTGATGATAGTAAGAAGAAATTAGCTTAGGAGATTTATCAGCTTGCCAGACTAGGCGTTCACTTAGTTGACTCTTCCGAGGGTGGTGTATGTGTTTAGAGTAGTTCATATTCATCTCTTGTTTTCGAGCTAAAAGAGAAGCAAGACAGGAATCCTAGCCTTGTCAAGCTAAAAGAGTCAGTTCAGAGTCAGGAAGTAGAGGTTTTCTCCCAAGGGGAAGATGGTGTTCTTCGTTGTTAGGGTCATCTGTGTGTTCCCAGTGCAGATGACTTGAGGCAGCGAATTCTTGAAGAAGATCATGGTGTGATAACGCTCAATCTACAGCTCTCGTAGGAGTGTAAAGCGGTCGTTAGCAAATATAGAACCCAACCTGGGTTGGGTATCGATCCCACAGAGAATAGCTTGGCCAACAAGCAAGAGAAATTACTAGACTTTTAGTGCAAGTCTC
>JAPEIP010000010.1:8951802-8972378 GCA_026120095.1 Capsicum chinense | reverse complement strand
TATAAAATTTTTCAATCAATTTGGGGGAAGGTCTAAAGACAAAAAGAATACCGTCAAAACTTCTAAAACATGATTATATTCATAAATCAAAAATCCTTTTCTTAAAAACATGAATTCAGTACCCATGAGATTTTAGGAAAATCCCGCATACCTTAACCTCGAAAGATAATAGATAATTCTCGAAGCTTGTGGCTTGGGAATTCAAAATCTTCAATCGCTTTTGAAAATCCACAGTTGAATCTTGAGTTATATGGGTTTCTAGTTTGAAACCCTTGGGAGTGTTCTAGGTGATTTTTGAGAAAAATATCAATGATATGGGTATTTGAGAGCTTAATCCCGTGTTAGAGATGATAAAGGGTTGGAGAAGTACAATTTTACCCTTAATGAGATGGAATAGGGTGCTGAAAATTGGCCCAGCGAGATACCCTGGGCGGCGCCCTGCCTTGAGCACCAGAGTACCTAAGGTGTCGCCCGCCTTAGAGGAGTAGGGTAGCTCGGGCGGTACATACCTTAGAGCGAGGAAGGACCCCGGGCGGTACCCTCTTATCGCCCGGAGCTACTGGAATGGAACACCAAACATACCCTTAGGCTCATCTAAAATTTCTGAAACTCACCTGAGATGTACTGCGACCTTGCCCCATCGCAATGCAATAAGAAAATCTAAAGTGAGAGGTCAGGAGGATTGAAAATAAAATCCCCGAAGATTAGGAGCTAAAAATGAAACTAAGTCTCTTGACACTTAGAATATTTTCAAGTTTCCAAGGCTGGGAGTACACTACTAGGGGCTAGCACATGCATGAATTTTAAAGGGCATTACATTATCCCCCCTTAGGATCATTCGTTTCTGAATGATGATATGGAAATACAGCTAAGCACTATTTTAAGCATACTAAGATATAGGAGAATAAGACAAAGATTCGTACCTTGGTCAGATATTATGGACACAGGTGCACCATGCAAACAAACTATTCCTAGAATGAATATCTTAGCATAATCCTCTCCCAAATAGTTAGTCCTGAAAGGCAAAAAGTGGGCTGACTTGGTCGACCTATCTACAATTATCCAAATAGAATCATACTAGTTTTGGGACTTCGGAAGTCCTGATGAAGTCCATATTAATCATCTCCCACTTCCAAAAAGGTAAATATGTCTCTTGGGAAGAACCGCCTGGCCTCATATGTTCTACTTTATCTTGTTGGAAGTTCAAACACTTGGAAACAAAGTCAGCCACATCACGTTTCATATTATTCCACCAATACATAGATTTCAGATCATGGTGGATCTTAGTAGATCCTGGGTGAACAACATACTTTGAAGTGTGAGCTTCGTCAAGGATTCTCTTCCGTAAACCATCAAAATCTTTTACACATAATCTACCCTAATACCTAAAAATACCATCACCACCAATTTTGAAGGACATCACCTTCTGTTAACCCACATCTTTCTTGATTTGCATCAAGATAGGATCTTCAACCTGCTTCTATTTAACTTTTGTACAAAGGGAAGACTTAGCTAACTCATGAACAACCATTCTCTTTTGGGGACACTATCAAATGAGGGATGATAAGGTGGATAAACACTGTCAAATGAGGGTCCCACCATTCTCTTTTGGGGACACTATCAAATGAGGGTTACCCGCAGCTTATCTTAATCAGTGGTGCGGTATTGGCACCTTTCCAATTTGGGTTACAGATTGGACCCCAACTCAACTATATTTCTTTATTTGGTACATGTCGGTTAGATGACTACTTTTCACAGTTACAATTTCAGTTTCAATCTTAGTAATAGAAGTCAGATAGTTTTATTGAATTCAGGATTGTCAGATACAATCAACTCAAACAGTACAAAGCTCAACTAGTTCCATCAGATCTTAGACTATCAGATACAATCTCTTTGTATCATTTATTTCAGTTATATAGTTATCAGTATCTCATGTTATCAGTACTCAGACTCGATAATCATATTATGAAAAATTCAGTTATAGTCTCTTATTCATGCATGTATTCTCACATTCATATTATACAGTCAGTTAGAATAATTCATGCATATATACCCCATGCATTCAGCCTAACTCACTTGCATACCAGTACATTCAATCACACTGATGTATTTGTGCTTTGGTGTTATACCTTTTGTTGAAAAGCACGAATGCCAGAGCATCAGTAGCATTCCAGATTTTAGTAGCCAGATTTAGCAGTGAGTCCTCATCCATCGAGGATATAATCATTACTTTATCTCTTCATTACATAGTTTATTTTAGTAGTTGGACATAGTTGGGTACATGTCCCATCAACTCCTTATTCAGACAGTTTGGAGGCTTTCGGACTACAGTGTTTTAAAACTAGATCTTTTTAGACATTATTTTATTTTTGGTATTGTCGTACTATATTATTCATATATAGTTTTATCAAATGTTTATCTTTTTTGAATTTTATAGAGTTTCTACCTTTTTTTCTACATTTATATAGTATATTAACAGTGTTCAGGTACAGATATCAGTCATGGGTTAGCTTGTGGTCCTTTAGGGTCATAAGGATCGTGTAGTATTCTAGTTACCAGATTCGGGGCATTACAAACTTTGTATCAAAGACAAAAATTAAAAAGCATCGTAGGAAGACTAAAAGCCGTATCAAGTAGAGTCTTGTGGATTGGTGTGTTGCACCCCATATTTATGTGTTAGAGGCTATAAGATGTTTCAGAGCAGTTTCCTATTTTTTAGTATTTATGTCATTCTAGTGAGCATAATAACAAGTTAATCTCTCATTTTAATCCCTTTCTCTTCCATTTATAGAACATGTCTCCTAAGAAAAAAAATGGAAATCAATCAGCCCCTCATCGATTATTTGGGAGAACATGTTTCTCATTCAGATTTTAGAGCTGCATTCACTAAACTTGATCAATCAGTTGCTTCTCAGAATGAACGACCAGCTATCATTCCATCCAACCCAATTGCCCATTCAGCCGTAGCTAGGTTTCAGGACTTTGCCCGAATGAATTCTCTATCATTTTTTGGGTCTAAGTCAGATGATAAACCTCAGGAGCTTCTTGATTAAGTTTGTAAGGTTACCAATACCATGGAGTTTACTCCTAGTTAGATTGTTGAGCTAGCTGCATATCAGTTGCAGGATGTTGCTCACACTTGGTTCAAACTGTGAAAGTCAGAGAGGTGAGTTATGTAGGGTCCATAGAATGGGATGAGTTTGTCACCACATTCTTAGATAGATTCTTTCCCTTAGAGCTAAGAGTATATAAGGTATTAGAATTTATTAATCTCAGGTAGGGCAACACGAAGGTGAAATAGTATTCTCTTAAATTACTCAATTAGCTAAATATTCTCCTTATGTGGTTATAGATAGCAGGGCCTAGATAAGTAAGTTTGTTTATGGGGTGAATGATAGTGTAGTCAATAAGTATAGGTCCGCTATGCTGAATAATGACATGAACATAGCTAGGCTTGTGGCTCATGCTCATCAGATAGAGGAGAAAAATATTAAGATTAGGGAGAAGTAGAATAAGAAAGTAAGGATAAGTAGTTTTAAATTTGCTTAACCTAAGTCAGAAGGAGAAAACCATTCTCAATTTTGTCCTAGGTCATCATTTCCAGCTCCTTCTTCATCCAGTGCTCCAGCCCCTAAGTTCAAGGCTGGTAACAGAGATAGGGTGCAAAGTTCTAAGTCTCAGGGCAGTGTTAGCCATGCCCAAACTAATCCCATTTATCAGACTTTTGGTAAGGATCACAAGGGTGTGTCTAGAGCTGTCAGCGATGTCGATCTCATATATAGCAAGCTAGGCCACAGAGTTAAAGATTTTCTCCAGTTAGGTTATCAGGATCAGTAGAACCATTCCTTAGCTCAGTCCGGCTACCCAAATTAGTAGGGTGCCACTTCTAGTGCTACTAGTGGTCAACGCCCAAATTGACATTATATTGTCCAATCTCGACAAGATCAGGAAAATTCTCCTGATATGGTTACTAGTGCATTACAGATCTTTCACTTAAATGTTTATGCTTTGCTAAATCAAGGAGTTTCTTTGTCCTTTGTTACTCCTTATATAGCATTTGATTTTGGAGTCAGTCCTAAAATTCTAGTAGAGGCCTTCCCAGTCTCTACCCAAGTTGGTAAAACTATCATAGCCCAATGGGTTTGCAAGAACTGTCTAGTTATGGTATCTCAGAAAGTCACTTCAGCAGACTTAGTCAAATTAGAGATGACTAATTTTGATGTCATTGTCAGCATAGATTGGCTTCATTTTTACTATGCCATAGTCGACTATAGAAATAGAATAGTCCAATTTCAGTTTCCGAATAAACCTATCCTAGAATAGAGGGGTAGTACTTTAGATTTCATAGGTCAACTCATTTCCTACCTTTGAGCAAGGAAAATGATAACTAGAGAATGTGTCTACCATCTTGTTTGAGTGAAGGACACTAGTTCTGAAATACCCAGTCTTGAATCAGTCACAGTTATGAATGAATATTCAAATATCTTTTCTGAACATCTTCCAGGAATTAATCCCGAAAAGGAAATAGACTTAAGCATCCATCTTCTTCAAGGTACTCAGTCTATATCTAGTCCACCATACCGAATGGAACAACTACAACTTAGAAAATTTAAAGAGAAATTGAAATATCTCTTAGATAAGTGATTCATCAGGCCCAGTATATCCCTGTGGGGAGCACTAGTCTTATTCATGCACAAGAATGATGGTTCTCTCAGAATACGTATAGACTACAGTCAGCTCAACAAAGTCATGTTCAATAACAAGTATCAACTTCGCAGAATCGATGACATATTTGACCAATTTCAGGATGCTAACTATTTTTCTAAGATAGACCTCAGATCAGTCTATCATCAGCTCAGTGTTAGAGAATATAAAATTCTTAAAACAACTTTCCATACTTGGTATGGTCACTTCAAATTCTTGGTAATGTCTTTTGGTCATACCAATGACCCCGTAACTTTTATGAAAATGATGAATGGCATATTCAAGTAGTACTTGGACATGTTCATCATCGTATTCATAGATGATATCCTTGTTTGCTCCCACCGTGAGCAGGATTATTCAGACCACGTCAAAATCATACTTCAGACGCTCAGAGATCATCATTTGTTCACCAAATTCAGTAAGTGAGAATTTTGGTGAACCTCAGTAGCATTCCTTGGTCATATTATTTTCAGTGATGGAATTAGGTATATCCTCAACAGACCGAAGCTGTAAGAAAGTGGCCTCGCCATGCATCTCCATTAGATAGCAAGAATTCTTTGGTTTGACTTTGTATTACAGATGGTTTTTTAAGGGATTATATTATATTAAATCCCATATGTCCAGATTGACTCAGAAGGAAGTCAAGTTTCAGTGGTTAGATCCTTGTGAGAAGAGTTTTTAGGATTTGATTACTCGACTCACCTCAGCTCTAATTTTGGCTCTTATAGATGATTTAGAGGGGTTCATAGTGTATTGTGATGCATCCACAGTACATTTTGGTTGTGTTCTCATGAAGAATGGTAAAGTCATAGCCTACACCTCATACAACTTAAACTCCATGAGAAGAATTATCCTACTCATGATCTTAAGTTAGAAGCCGTAGTCTTTTTCTTGAAGATTTAGAGGCATTATCTATATGGAGTTCATATAGATGTTTTCAAAGATAATAAAAGCTTTTAGTACGTATTCTCTCAGAAAGATAACAATCTTTGTCAGAGAAGGTGGTTAAAGCTTATGAAAGATTACGACATTTGTGTTCTTTATTCTCTGGGCAAAGCCAATGTAGTGGGCGATGCTGTCACTAGACTATCTAGGGGTAGTGTTGCTTATGTTGAGGATAGTAAGAAGAAGTTAGCCCAGCAAGTCCATCAGCTTACTAGACTAGGCATCCGCTTAATCGATCCATAAGAAGGTTGTATATTGGTTCAAAATAGTTTAGAATTATATCTAGTTTCCAAGGTGAAAGAAAAGAAGGATAGAGATCCCAATCTTGTTAATTTGAAAGAGTCAGTCAGAGATTAAAAGTAGAGGTTTTCTCCCAAGGAGGAGTTTTTTTTCTGTATTGTCAGGGTCGTCTGTGTGTTCCAGGTGTGGATGAATTGAGGCAACAAATTCATACAGAAGCGTATAGTGGGAGCGACTCTATTCATCTAGGGGACACTAAGATGTACCTCAAATTGCGAAAGATCTATAGGTGGAGTGGGATGAAGAGATATGTTGCAGAGTTTGTGGCTAAATGCTCCACCTATTAGAAAGTTAATATAGAGCATTAGAAGCCTGGTGGGTCCATGTAGGAGTTAAGTATTCCTACTTAGAAGTGGAAAGAAGTAAACATTGACTTTATGATAGGTTTGCCTCATAATCGTTGCCAACATGATTTAGTCTGGGTCATTATAGATTGAATGACCAAGTTACCTTATTTTCTTCTAGTCCATACCTCTTATTCAGCCAAGGATTACGCCAAACTGTACATCATGGAGTGGGTCAGATTGCACGGTGTTTCACTATCTATTATCTCAGACAGAGGTACCCAGCTTACTTCTTATTTTTGGAAAGAATTCCAAAAGGGTTTTGGTACCCAAGTTCATCTCAGTACAACCTTCCATCCTCAGAATGATGGTTAAGAGAAAAGGACCATTCAAACTTTAAAAGATATGCCAAGGGTGTGTGTATTTGATTTCAAGGGTAGTTGGGATGACCACTTGACTTTGATTGACTTAGCATACAACAATAGTTATCATTCCAGCATTCAGATGACTCCATTCAAAGCTCTTTATGGTAGGAGATGTAGATCTCCATTTGGTTTGTTCAAAGGTAGTGAGGCCTCAATTATAGGGCCCGAGTTAGTATTTAATGCCGTAGAAAAGGTTCAGTCCTGATGATCAGAGAAAGACTTTGAGCTGCTCAGCGCCAACAAAAGTTTTATGTGGATGTGCACAGAATGGATCTCGAGTTTGAGAGTGGTGATTATGTCTATCTAAAGATATCTCCCATGAAGGGAGTGATGAGGTTTTACAAGAAGGGAAAGCTCAGTCCTCGATATGTCGGTACCTTCAAAATTCTCAATCATTTCGCCAAGGTAGCTTATGAGATTGAGTTGCCTTCAGATCTAGCCTTAGTTCATCCAGCCTTCCATATCTCTCTACTCAAGAAGTACATAGCTTAACCAATAGTTATAGTCCCTATTTAGTGCATAGATGTTCAGAACAGCCTCTCTTATGAAGATATTCCAATCAAAATCCTAGACTATCAGGTTCCCAGACTGGGGAGCAAAGAAGTCCCTCTAGTCAAAGTTCTTTGGCGGAATTAGTCCATTGAGGGAGCTACTTACAAAACAGAAGTAGACATGCGAACCAAGTGTACTCACCTCTTCTCCACTAACTCATATCTAGCTCAAGGTAACAATAATTCTTAAGATTTTTAGTTTCATGTTCAGGTTTCAACTACAGGCTTGGTATCCAATTCATGTTCAGAATACCATTATAAACTTTGTATTAAATACCATTGCATATTTAGTCATGAATTCATGTATTTGTTCAGTAAAGTAATAATGCATTAGATATGAATTCTCATTGTGAGAAACTTAGTTTCTCAGAACACCCAATAATGCATTCATGAAGTAGTTACTCATGCATTAGATATGCATGCTCAGTACGATATATATTTAGTTTATCAACCATCATATCTATGGAGTCATGTTTTAGTCTTATCAACCATCATATCTATGGAGTCATGTTTTAGTCATTCATGTTAAGGATGTGCTTCAGTATACCATTTCTCCCCTCTCATTCAGTATTATTTGAGGATGAATGTTTCAAAGGGGAGATATTGTAATACCCCAAACTTTCTTTAAGTCAAATCTAGTCTCCAGAAAAGTTAGTGATGACTTACTAAATGATTAATGTTTAGATCAAATAGAATTTCCTCAATTTCAAATTTTTATCATGTGAAAAATTTAATTAGCTTTCCAACGATACCAATTTCCTCCTAATCAGGCATAGGTGTAAGAAGTTATTGACATTTCATAGTGAAATATTGAACTAACGAGAAGCGATGGTAAGTCCAAAGGACCGTCGACCAAGTTTTCATGACTAAGGAAGTGAAACTAACTTCTGGTCAAGTACGACGGATAGTACTGATGGAAAATCCATCTAGCGATGGCTCATCGCCCAAACCGGTGCAGCCTAGTTAGAAAGTTCAGGTTATGGCCAAGTGTGATGGTCAGGACCAATGGACTGTCGAACCAACGATGAACAGTTGCCCAAACCGTCGCCACTTTCGATCAGAGTTTTTAAGCATTTTTAAAAAGGGTATTTGGGTCTTTTTCCACCAGTTTTGACCCCTAATTATACTAGACCAGAGCTCATAACTTCATTATTCATCTATAACATCAAATTAGGATTTCTCTCAAAGATCAATCCCCAAGAACAAGAAACCCTAGGTGTTTAATTTCAAGTCAAGAATACAAGATTTCCTCCACCAATCTTCAAGAAATCATCCACTCACGTATGTAAAGTATTAATTCATTGGTTTTTTTCACCCATGAAGCTCAAGAACCCTATTTGATATATAAACTTTGGATTCCATGGTATGAATTGAAATATATTCATGTTTATGGTTTTGTTTGATTTTCAAGTTGAAGTCTTTAATGACTATTATGAAAATATGTTAGTATGTGGTTGAAATTATTGCATTAGAAGTGTAAAATGTTGCCATGATGTATTAATTCAATATTAATGCCAAAGCCTAAAGATATGCATGCAAGGTGTTTGATAAAATGCCTAAAGGAATAGGAATTATGCCTTATGACTCATTTGTGAATAAAATTGACGAATCCATGTTTCTCCCTTATGTACGATATGACTCCCACGTTATTGTTATACTTTGAAATAGATTGACGTAATTCTCATGAGAGTAGGCTTACGAAATTATGATATGTTTATACGCATTCCTATTCATGTGTAAGCTTATGCCATATGAATACTTTATGAAAATCCCCAATGATTATACTATAAATTGTTGACTATGCTCATGTGTCAAGAAGTGTCATGTCTTGTCAGTTTCATGCTATTGAGTCCTGGGGGTACTTGTATCCGAAAATTTAGTTGTGTGCCTAGAGACATCGTCCTATTTTCAAGTTACTCTCAATCAATCCATGATCCATAGAACTCAGTCAGTCATGTGGCCTAGGAAAACTCAGTAAACATAGTTATTCCAGTATTCTTAGAAAGCTCAGTAATTTAGTAGTCTCAGTAGTATTCATTCAGTCAACGAAACTCAATGAACTTAGTTCATATCAGTTCAGTTAATCATGTTCAGTGTCTATTCAGGTGGAAGTAGAATTTAAAATCGAGTGAACCCAAGGATGAGGAAACACACTAACAGTTGAGGGTGTGATCCTTAGAGTAATCCTTGCACTTCAGAACTATGTAGCCAACATAGGTTAAGAAATCAACACTAATAGATAAGGGTTGATAAAGTGGATAAAAACTGTCAGTTGAGGGTGCCACCGTTCTCTTTTGGGGACACTAGCAGATGAAGGTCACCCACAGCTTGTCTTTACTAGTGGCGCAGTATTGACACCCTTTCAATTGAGGTTAATGATTGGACCCCAACTAAGATATATTTATTTATTTGGGGCATGTCAATTAGATGAATACTTCCTACAATTACAGTTTCAATCTTAGTCTCAGTAATAGAACTCAAATTGTTCGATAGAATTCAGCACTTGTCAGATATAGTCAACTCAGAATAGTATAGAACTCAACTTGTTCCTTCAAATCCTAGACTATCAGATATAGTCGCTTAGTATTAGTTATTTTAGTTACACAGTTATCAGTATCTTATGCTATCAGTACTCAGACTCAAAAATCATGTTATCATGAATTCAGTTACAGTCTCTTATTCATGCATGTATTCTTACGTTCATGTTATACAGTAAGTTAGTATAGTTCATGTATATGTACCACATGTATTGATCCTACCTCACTTGTATACCAGTACATTCAATCATACTGACGTATTTCCGCTATGATGTTTTCTACCATAGGTTCAAAAGTACGATCACTAGAGCATCAGTAGCATTCCATATTTCAACAGCCAGATTTAGCAGTGATTCCTCATTCTTCGAGGACATAATCATTACCTTATTTTTTCATTACTTACTTTATTTCAGTTGTTGGAGTTAGTTGGGGACATGTCCCATCAACTCCTTAGTTAGACATATTAGAGGCTTTCTCACTACAGTATTTTCAGAAAATTGTTTCAGTTTTAGTATTGTCGTACCACATTATTTAGATATGGTTTTATTAGATGTTTGTTTTGAATCTTTTGGCATTTCAGTCTTTATTTCTGCATTTATATAGTATATTATGCAGTCTTCAAGTATAGATATCAGTCATGGGTTAGCTTGTGGTCCTTCGGGGTCATGAGCACCTATAGCATCTTGGGTACCTGATTCGGCGCTCTACACTACTACACCTCAAATTCCACTACCTACATTCTCACATATTACTAGTTTACAACTAGTAAAGAAAAGACAATCAAAGCGAGGTAAAGTCGGTTAATAGGGATAGTCGATCGTAAACTTATAATATAATCCATTTCAATCTTATCAACATATTCTAATTTCTCACATCATACTTACTTACCCATGCATACATTTTCACTATCACCAAATTCCATAAACACCAATGAGTCTCTACCTATAACTTATTGACTAGTCTACCGCTTCCCATTCATAGCCTATGAATAATTTCTACAACCATCATAACTATCCATTCTGAGGTCCTTCCCTATTTAGAATAAATAATAATCATATCCCGACACTTCTTTTACAGACCACCATACAATCTACAAATATTGCTACCATGTTAGTCTATATCTATAAAAGGGCAAACCATCCCTTAATCAATGGTTATGCAACTAAAATTCTTTATTTACACAAAAGTTATCCTCACTCTGACTTCTAACCTTGTTACTCCATATCACAAACTTCTTGTACCATATCACTACCAATAGATAATGAAACTTTTACATATACTAGTACGCGGGTGGAAATACAGTTCCAATATTCTGCTACACATCACTCCAGTATGCATGACATCTGCAATAAGAACTTTAAAAGGAGACTGAATACACTTCGTCCCTGATACCAAACGGTATCAAAATGAAGACAAAACATCGACAATCTTCTTAAAATAGTCCACACGACAAGACACCAATTGAAATCAACAAACACAAACATAAATGGAAAAGAACGTTGGTAACTTGACACAAAGAGAACACATAGCTACTAAAGAAAGTATATTAAACTCTAAAACCTCTATAAATTACATTAAGAATCACCAAGTTCTTACGGTGACTAGCAAGGGAATCAACTCACCTCAAGATCCACAGTTTTCAAGAAAAGAACAATATTGGCTTTTCAAAGCCCTAAGCTATAATGGCGAGTCGAAGCCCTAACTAAGAACTACACTAAAGTGGTCTACTCTCAAAAGATAGGATTTTCAATATCTCATATTTTCATCATTGAAAAACTAATAAGAGAAGACATAAAAAGTCCTACTTATAGTATATTACAAAAGAAGACAAAAAACCACTTTCCATTTAATGAGAGGGGCTACCATGGTGTGTAAATACACCATGTGTGATGTCCAAAATACCCTTAATGAAGGGACTGCCGAGGTGTGTTTGACTTGAATGAATAGCACCTCTTCAATGCTCTCAAAATTAAGGATGGTTTATACTTCAAGGCTTGTGCTTCTTGGGTTAACAATAATGTAAGCATCCAAGTAAACTTCTACACGAGGGATTGCTTTAAGTCATGCTCAAAATGGCCCTTCCTTTCATATCCTTGTGCTCTAGGGGTGAACAATTATTGAGCCTTTAGGTGTTGGCCTCTAAAGGCATCATAAAAAGCTAAGGCGGCCATTTGACTTGTATCATCCTCCCCTCCTTGAAAAAGATTCTTTCTCAAATCCATACCTTGTAAAACAAGAGAAATGACAAAGAAGCACAACTTTCTCATGGTATGAGGGTAAGAGTTAGCACACTAATAAACATCATCATGCCAAGGCGGACCATACTTGAAATATAACCATGAATCCGTTGTGTTAGTCAGGAAAATATTAGCAAAAACATCACAAAGGGCATGGTTATGGCAAGTATCAAGAGATAAAGAAACTACAAAGCACTCAATAGTATCTTGAATTCTAAAAGATAGGGTTACCCATAACATACGGACCATAAAGCACAATTGTTTCGTTACCCCTTCAAGTGACATCATCAAATATGGTGCCAGTATTGGTCTTAAAGTCCACCAAACAAACATGGCATAGTAATTAGCACAAATGGACCGACCAAAAATTTTCCTACCTTTACATAATACAAATAGAAAACTATAATCGATGTCATCATAGACAAAGAGGTAGTATAGGAAATAATAAAGTGTAAAGGTATACATAGGTGAAGATAAATCATTTAAGCACATACACATTCTCTCCTTCAAGCACATAGGCAACTTGGCATCCGCAAGTTGGTATTCATGCAATGTAAGCACAAGTGTGTCAAGCAAGGATGCAAATTTAGAAACATTACCCCAAGGAGTCAATGACACCTTTACCCTTATATTTTCAGGAAGGACTACACATTCCTTATCGTTAAGAGTACTCTCATCTTTCAAAAAGAGATTTTCATCTTGAGGAGGAATGTTGTCACACCATCATGGATTAGCATATCAGCTATAGACTTTAAGGTAATCTATACCATTATTTTCTCTACTAAGTTCCTTAGGAGTACGTATATTATCTTCAAACAAGACATTATACCTAAAGAGAGTATGATCTATCTCATGGGCAGATTTGGAACGAGCAAATTCCTCACTCTCTAAAGATCAATATCAAGTTTAAAGAGGTTTCAAGCAGAAGATTGTCCCCATAATGGCTCTCAGGTTCAGTCCCATTTTGTTGACCAACATTTTAATGTATTTCGCTCACATGAGTTCTATTAGTCACATCACACACATACTCGAGTGGTAGACAAGTTTCAAAAATAAGTTGGTCCACAAAATTTTCACACGGTAATGTACTTTCATTGAACTCAATAGCTTCAACACTAGGTGGACACAAGACAATCTTACAAGAAGAGTCAACTCATTCATCTATAGGATCAACTAGTGTACCCACTCGTACAACATGTACATCATCCATAAGTGGCAAACAATCAATATACTCACATGTAGGTAGGCTATTACTCACACTCAACGGCTTAATAGCCGCATGACCATTATTCACATGCACCCAAGTGTAAGAGTTAGCTATTTTACCTTGACGTTCATGAGTATATTCGTCTTTACCTTAGTGTGAAAGTCCATTACAACCTTGGAAAGCAACTTCCTTTGGGATGCTCGCATCGCAAGTTATTTGGACAATTGGATTTTGAGGAAAGAGTTTGGGTAACAATTGACGTATGATTTCAATATGCCGTTGCATATCTTCAAGATCGTCATTGATGGGATCACACTTGGACTTGAAATTTTGGGCAACCATGGTACCTGAAAAAAAAGAAAGACAACAACAAACAAAAGAAAACAAACAATATTAGTAGTAAAAGCTTATCACCAGCACTCGTATACACTCACCTTTGTGATTCTCACATTTGGAGCAGTGAATATTGAAAGCTACTTATACTCTAGTAGTCAATAAGATGTAAATCCTACTTGGTAGCTGAAATGGATTCTTGTTTTGATTGAATCAAGATACAAAACAAAATTCACTTATGAACTTGTAACAAAGAAGTTAATATGATTTACAAACGAGAAAAAACATAAAAATAACAAAGACACGAAAGAAACGTATTCAAAAACTAATTTACAATTTAGTAGGTATTTTACTAGTTGCCAATTAGTATAAGAATAAAAAGAAATAAAACTAAGAATCAATAATAAGAAACTAAGAATCCAAGATTTTGAGCCTTAAGTTTTAGTATTGTAAAAAAAATTAGTGATGTGGCCGTTAGGATTGGTTGCAGTGTTTGAAAGGATCTTATTTTTCCAACTTTGAAATTTTGGTTCAATTTTCAATTCTTGAAGAGGTGTATTTAGGCCTTGGTGAAGAAAAATATAAAGATTGGAGCCATTTTTCACATTCAAAAATGTTAGACTTGTCTTACTTCTTTTGGGCAAGACACCTTTTTAAAGGGTTGGTGGCCCTTTCCTCTTTTGGACACCAAGAAAAGTGTTCTTTCCCTCTTTTAGTACCGAGTCTTTTGTATATATTTTTGTCCCCCTACACTTTTGGTAGGTATTTGGGATTTGTTTTCAAGACTTAAAAAGACCTCACTTCTTTATACTTGAATTTTGGATCAAACAACACTATTGAAGAGCTTTTTTGCAACTAGACATCAAGATAGTCTAGAACAATAAGAACTTTCAATATAAGTTTGAAAACTTATCCTCACGTTGAACCTCCATCTATCAAAAACACCTTTTTCAAGCTTAAAAACCATAACAAAATACCAAAAACAAGAGCTCAAAACACCTTCAAGTTTTGGTCCACACAACAACACAAACAATGTTCAAGTTCTTGAAACCGTAATGACAATACCAACAATAATGTTCAAGCTCAAATTGGTTCTAGACTCAAGGGTGTTAGCGAAAAAAAACTAACAATTAGATAAAAATAAGAAAATCAAAATACACCTGTATCTAGACACAAATCTCGGACAAAACAACAACAACAACAACAACATTATATGGACGAAGAACACAAAAAATGAACAGATTTACCTCTTTTTGATTTTTCAGTTTTCTAACACTTTTTTATTTTTAGGTTTACAAGACCAAGATTGATCTTGTGGGAATAATACCAAGACATGTTTTGATATCAAATGATACCAAAAGGTATCTACATGATCACAAAACAGTCCATAATCTTCGCAAAACAGTCCACACGATAAGACACCAAACGGAAACAACAAACACAAACTTAAACGAAAAAGAAGATACGTAACTTGACAAAAAGAGATCACATAATGTAGCAAATAAATAGTATATTAAACTCTAAAACCTCTACAAAATATGTTATCAAGCACCAATTTCTTGTGGTGACCGCCAAGGGTATCAACTCACCTCAAGATCTACCGTTTCGAAGCAAAGAACAATATTGGATTTTCCAAGTCCTAATCTACAATTGCTAGTCCAAGCCCTAACTAAGAACTGCAGTAAGGTGATCTACTCTCATGAGAGAGGATTTTCAATGTCTCATATTTTGATCATTCAACAAATAATGAGAGAATACCTAAAAAGTCCTACTTATAGTATATTACAAAAGGGAAAAAAAGACCACTTTGCCCTTAATGAGAGGGGCTACCATGGTGTATAAATACACTATGTGCTATGTCGAAAATACCCTTAATGAAGGTGTCCAAGGTATGTTAGTGTTTAATGAACGGTGCCTCTTCAATGCTCTTAAAATCGAGGAAGGTTTATACTTCAACGCTTATGGTTCTCGGGTTAACAACAATGTAAGTATTCAAGCAAACTTCTACACGCGAGATTGCTTTAAGTCATGCTCAAAACTGGCCTCCCTTGTATATCTTTGTGCTCTTAGGGTTACCAAGTCTTTATCCTTTAGGTGTTGGCCTCCAAAGGTCTCATCAAAAGCTAATGTGGCCATTTGACTTGTATCAATACCTCAGGATGGAAAGAACAATTTCATCAATATAAGGGTGTACACTCGAATCAATATGCCTAGAAGAACTAATGGACTCTTCTCAAGTCCTTGTCCTATTTCATATCATGTAAGGATAACTCTATCAAAGAGAACAACCTCGCTTGGAGCTAGACTCTTAGACTTGTATCGCCTCAACAATAAAGCATGGACCATGAAATTAGAACAAGGATGTAATTTGGATAACTTTCTTATGGACGATGCTATAGCACGATCTAGAGTATGAAAGAGTAAGAAAGAACTCTTAAATATCCGATAGCCTCCTGATTGTAAGTGTGGTGCACAATACACCCATAAGCAAGACTCTAATAGACATGATTTTGCAGATACCCTGGGACCATGAACCATGCTCTGATACCAACTTTTTCACGAATCGCGGCGGGGCCTAGCTGTGATGGACATCCCAAATCGTGGAGGCCCGAGTGCCTATCTCTATCGGGCAATCACACACGCTTTCATAAAATATGAAGAAAAATGTGGAAAATTGAAAACAATACAGAATCATGGTCAATATCATAATTCAATTAAACAATTTGGAATGGAAACCATAAACCTCTAACAATGTCTAACATCTGCGAAATCTCTAGCAACTGAAAATGACATTTGTTTGAAATCCGAGACAAGGCCCCAGTCATACCATGAGTTAACATAAAATAACAATAGCAAGTTTCATATCCAGGTCTTCCAAAGTATGGGAGGCTCACCAGCTACAAACTTCTAACAAGTTAATTTACTACTTAACGGGACCCAGGACTGTGTCTCCAAATCCTGAAATATAAGGGGTTAGTTAATATAGATGTACTGGTATGTAGAGTAGTCCAAAATAATTTATTTATGTATAACATAATCGAGAGAAATTCATAAAAGATTTTACGTGTAATGTATGAAAACACATGGGCACACTTTTAAAGACTTTGAAACCATGAACCACTTTTTACGTTACTTCTGAGATAGATGGTACACGCTACAATAAGTAATTCCACGGGATATATGGAATCCACCCTTGACTCGGTGGTCAAGCCTCCAATTAAAGTTTGTTGCAAGCATCGGAGTATCAGTAAGAGGAGACACACAAGACCACACAACATTATTCTATGATCCCCAATCAAATCAATATGTCATAGTAGTGCACAAGACCACAAAGTAAGGACCCTAACCATAGTCCCACAATGGCATGACATAAATCATGATATACAAGACAACACAACATGGTACCATAACCTGTTGTCGGCAAATCATGGTTTCTAGCATTAAGTCTTTAAAATCGTACTTTCTCCGGGTAACTATCTAACTCTCTTTAAGCCCATTTATAACCTTTACTAAACATGCATCTTTCTGAATTTAAAATTGAAAATCTCACTCTGTTATGGAATTCATTTCATTGTTATCATCATACCAAAACTTGTAAGTCGTATTTCTAAGCCATAAAGATATCATGTTATAATCTCTTCATTTAAAACATAAAGTTTGGACCACCATATCATTCAAACAGTTGAAGAGAATTCATACTTAAAAATATATGTCAAATTATGCAAAGAATCTCTCTTTTAAATATCTCATCAAACATGTGCTGGTCATGAAGTTTGGTGACAAATCATGCAACTCTTTCGTTATATATCTTCAACATTATTAACATGTAAAAAACCCCTCTTCAATCCAAAACTAGAATCAAGTCATAAACACAAATTAAGACATTTGTATTATGATTCTCAAAAATAAATTTGAAACAATCCATATCGTATGAAAACAATGGGGATCCATAGCAAGAGAGGTGTTTTATATGTTCATGCTTTCAATTAAATGTTGAAATTCAATTACATACATACTTGTATACAATACAAATCAAATTTGGGGGAAAGGCCTCAAGACCAAAACAATTATATCATTAAAGATTTCACATTGCACAATTGTAAACATAACTTCCAGAACCCTTTACAAATTCATGATCTCACAATGTTTAAATATTATTGAAGCAATTTTCTTATGCCCATGTAGATTTACGAAAACCCCACGTACCTTTATTGTGAAGAATCACGAAGAAATTTTGAAAAGATATAACCTTTAAGCTTGAGTTCCCTAACCCTAGTTGTTTTTCTCCTATTGTGTTCTTGAGAGATGGACTAGGGATTTTTGAGAGTTAAGACATTATTAATGTACCTAATATTGTTTAAGGATGTTTAGGGATGGAATTTGGGTTAGGGAATATGACTAAAGTGACCCTAGACCCCTAAGAAATAGAAATAACGTGTGAAATAGTTCTGCAATGTGCAGTCCGATGCTTCGCATCAAAATTGCATTGTCTTACTGCCTCTCATGAAAAATGTCATAATGTTTCACTCGTGTAGCGGATTAAGGCGAAATTGGTATCTTTCGAAAGCTAATTAGATTATATATAATTTGATGCATCTTAATTGCAAAGTTCTATGTGTATCGAAAGTAATACATGTTCAAAATAGACCCTTGTAGAATTGAATATCAAACGTTTGATGAATGAAAGATTCCTAGCTAAACTTTTCTCTAATCGATTTATATGAACATTATCAACTCATAATCACTTCATATACTAGAAGAAGGGTCATGAAACATGAATTTAAATTTAAACCATGGAAATAGAGTTCACACACGTAAGAATGACAGTTTTATTTCAAGCTCAAAAATGTGGCGCGTAACACATCGCTGCTAATTAAAACCTTTCTACTTTCTGGACACCAAAGCTTATAACCTTTAATTCCTGGCTTATAACCCATAAATAAATACTTGATAGATCTAGGCTCCAACATTCCAGTATCAATATGAGCATATGCGGGATGTCCAAATATCCTCAAATCAGAATAACTAGTAGGAGTACCAGACCATACCTCTTGTAGAGTATTTTTATAAATCGTGAATGAGGGAGAGCGATTAATAAGAAGACAAACCGTGGAAGCAGCTTTAGCCCTAAAAGACTTGGGTAAATCAGCATTAGAGATCATACAATGCACCTTATCCATAATAGTTATAATCATTCGTTCAACCACACTATTCTGCTGCAGAGTATGACAAACTATCAAGTGCCTCAAAATTCCTTCTGACCCACATAGAGAATTAAATTCACTAGAATAGAACTCTAAAAGATCCTCCACTCCTTTAAAGTAGGCAACACATCATTTTTTTGCATCGGAAGAAGACCCAAACTTTTCTGGAATAGTCATCAATAGTAGTTAAGAAGTAGTCTGCACCTCCTTTAGCTCAAAAAGGACCCCAGAGATCAAAATTAATGTAATAAAATGTGCCTTTAGTTGAGTGGATGCTTTTAGTAAATATGAATCTCTTCTGCTTCCCAAAAAGTCAATGCTCACAGAACTCTAGTTTGGTAATACTCTGCCCATCAAGAAGTCCTCTTCTGCTTATTTTAGCCATCCTGTTTTCACTCTTATTCCCTAGGCACATATGCCTAAGTATAGCAACATTACTTTCTAGTAGAGAGGAGGTAGAAACTGTTGCATCACCTGAAAACCATAGAGCCTTACAAGACATACAAATTTGCAGACTTTCTCTATCGCTTCATCACAACAAGATTTCCTTTAGGGAACTTCAGGACTCTACCATCACCAAGTGTCCTAACAACCCCATCACAAATCTTAATTATTATTTTTCAAATTCAAGGTATGCTATTTCCTATAAACACAGCACCTTTCGAGACTGCTCCATATGTTATAAACCAATCCCACTTGCGACACATATGAAATGTGCAAGTTAAATCAAGAATTCAATCCTCATAGTGTTTGAAGTTACCATTAAAAACAACTAAAAGTTCTCCATCACTACCGCCATCTTCAATAAACCTGGCTTTACTGACTTCTCTAGTTGGTTTCCCTTCAGTTTTAGAGCTTCTCTTTTCTCTCTATTCTATAACCACCAACACTTGAATTTTATATGTCCCTTCTTCTTACAGTAATAAAAGGTTTTTTTTTCTATTTTTAGATTAAAACCTATGAGAGAATGAAATAAGTACAATAACACATGTGCATCATCATATAATTTGTCAATCACTTTCGGTTCATCAAGAATATCAATTCTCATAATGTAAATATCATTTAAATCTTTCGAGAGAATAACTTTCACAATTCCACTTTCAAATCACTTCACCATTTACAATAGACACAAGGAAACACACACACTGGGAGATCCTATAATCGACATAAACCATGTGAGCTACATGGAGTCAAACTTACAACTCATGTTAGAGAGAGACGTTCAATCCTTTCCATCGGAGTAGGACTATCGATATCAAATCCACACAAACTAGATATCACTATATAAATCAGCCTCAGGCTCACTCCTACGGGGACATATAGTTCTAGGGAAGTAAGCTCACTTTATACCTCCCACTCGGTGCTAAATATTTCTCCCGAACTTAGCTCAGATCATTTCAAAGACAATCCACAACAAAACAATTTCAGTAATGTATAAATATACATCCGGAGCCATCATGCTTCCCATCTATCATAATCAACCGCATTGTGGATTTCCTTCACACTTAAGTTTAAAACAACTCCATTAAGATCAAAACGTCAAATCATTCAAAATATCTCAAATATTCAACATCATGGTGCTTATAACACACACTTTCTCAAAAAAACACAATTTCCAATGGGGATTCACGACCCAAATATCAAAATCATGATATATATCGTTCAAGTTTCATTCTTTATATCTGCACACATATAAATTAATCTTTCAAAATCATAAACATCAAGATTTGATAATAATCATCATAAGATATTGGTTCATGCTTCAAATTCGTAAAAATCAAATAAAAATCATGCCTTTGTAAAGAAAATTACTTTTGGGCACAAGAACGAAAGAGAGTTCTTGTTGAAA
>JAPEIP010000010.1:8895437-8911199 GCA_026120095.1 Capsicum chinense | reverse complement strand
TATATTTGATGTGAGGTTATATCTGCAAATCTAGGATTATGACTTCTATTTAAGGGGGAGATGATGGACTAAGGTAGGTCCTGAATTTTCTTATCATGGCAAGTTTCAGGAAAGAGTCATGATAAATTTATTCTAGTTCAAGCAAACTCCTCCTACTTCAATCTAAGAGGACATCTGCCAATGTCTTATGTATTCAAATCATGACTATGCCTAAGGTTCGATTTCTCTACGCACTTATGTCCATGTTCCGACCTCTAAACTAAAAGCAATAATATCCCTCAATAATACAATATTCCAAGTATTCAAGTTCTATGTTATGTTTCTCAAGATCCATAGATCCATGTCTCACATAATGCTTGGTTCTATGAAACTATGCTTTTTATATGTTACCAATTAATTTTACATCGGGATTAGCCAAAGTGATAAGGTTCATGCAAACTCATGACTATCTCCGCTTAGAAAATAGGAAACAATAGCTTCAAGTACCAATCCTTATCTCAATCATTGACTTCATGAAATCCAGCCTTATGTTATAAAACATATGATATATACACTCATGTTTATGACCATGCTCCGTCCTAAGAACTTATGTTGTACAATGTTTATATCCAAACAACTTTCTATTTATGATCTAGACATCTGATATATGAAGTACTTCGCGCCTATCGCATTGCATCTTACATCTTGGGCCCCACCTTGAGTAGATCACTAATATAAGTTCTAATTAAATACTCTTACTCCAATTCTTGATGCTTGTGCTCTAGTCCTTCAATGACCCTCCTTATGTTAGTATGATAGTGGTTATGAAAGCATAGTAATTCTATATATAGGGGATTAGATGTTCTTAATTGTAAAGATTTTGGTGTGATTATCTAGCTAAGGTTATAGGTGAAGAGCGATGAGAGAGATGAACTTTCATTATGTGAAATAATTAGGAAGGGGATATGTGGAAAAAATCTTTGTGAGAGTAAGCAAATTTGATGGTTTTAGTGGGGTGATTAAAGATGTGGGTGAAGTGAAGATAGGCTTGAATGTTGTGATTGATGAATACACAAAACAATATGCTATTTGGTTTGTACTCTTTGATTTAATACACAAGTTTGATTGACTACAATGATAATGTGTAGTAATATTTTTAAAGGTATGTAGAGTATATGGTCCCATAGCTTAAGCTAAGATTTAGGTCTCAGCATAGGAGTACTATATAGTGCGATCCAGACTCTTGTTGTTAGGTTTGTTGTGGGGGAATAGTAAATTGGAATTGACAAAGTTTGTTAAATGTTTTATGGAGCATAGTTGAGTAATGATACAAGTCGACCTCATAGATTGATATTTTTGAGCATATTGAATGTAACCGCGAAAGAGCACAGGTTTAAGTGTGAAGGAGGCTCCAAAACCGTCCATAATCTACACTACATAGGCACCTATTGCTCACTTGGTCATTAAAGGTATTTTTATCTTTTTACCTTTTATTTGTGATGTAATATAAAGAGAACAACTTAGGGTTTTGGGGACTTAGTCGGTTATTGTGGTAACTTGAGACATTGTAACATCCAAAGTTCTCTCTATGTATTGATAGTGAACTCAAAAGTCAAAATGGAAACTAGGGCTAGGCAAGTAAAGATTCACTTGTGTTGCAATGTTGGCTTGATATGTTAATGTTTAGAGGAGGTAAGTCCCTTTTGTGTCAATGCAGGAGTTAGACGTTTGTTGTGGATAGTTTTAAGGGTCCAAGAGTCCACCAAATTCTTGGGTTCTTAAGATTGTAGCGTCACTTGTCTAACTATCTTTCTTGTATCTTGTTGTAAGTTTTAGCTTCTTGTTCTTGTTAATG
The DNA here is from genome assembly GCA_026120095.1 of Capsicum chinense. NCBI lineage: Eukaryota > Viridiplantae > Streptophyta > Magnoliopsida > Solanales > Solanaceae > Capsicum > Capsicum chinense. The sequence continues at coordinate 8,909,365 of JAPEIP010000010.1, read as the reverse complement.
AACCCGTGAGTCATTGTTATTGTAATATTGTTGTTCTTCATCTCTTGTTTGCTAATATACTTTGGGTTGTTTGTTGATTGGTGTGTTAAACACATTGTATTCTCTCCTTTCTTGTTATACATAGTGAATTCGAGACTGGTTACCAAAGGGTCCTCGGTTCTCTTGAGCTATTGGACTATTTTTGGTGTGTGATTTCGTGTGTTCTTGGTCATTATTGTATTATTTTGTATCAAAGCCACCATTGATTTTTTTCCCACAAGATCAATCTTGTCATTGAAAGGTGAAAAAAATCAAAAAAAAAAAGAGAGAAAAAGTGAAGAAGTTGTTCTTGTTCTTGGCCGAGAGTTGGTGTTGTTGCTACCTGTTCACCGAGACTTGTTTGTGTGTCTAAATTTGGTAGTACTTTTGTTTGTCTAGAGTTTTTATAGTTTTGGGTTCTTTCTCACCAATACTAAAAGTTTCTAAATCTAAAGTTTGAGCTTAAAATGATTGACATTGTTTATATGAACTTGAAGTTGTCCGAATCTTGATGTTGTTGTTCTTGGCCGAATGGTGATGTTGTTGTAGACTTGGAGTGGAATGTTGTTGATATTTTTATTTTCTTGAAAATTGTTTTTGTGATCTTGTTCTTCATCCATTCTCATAACTTAACCAACAATAGTGCAAAAATAGATTCCATAAGTTGTAAGACAAAATTGTAAAACTTGTTGGTGAAAGAACTTGAACCCATCACTTCCTACACTTGACAACAAATTTATAACCACTTTCCCCATTTCAACGATCTTATTTTGTGGGACTAGTTCAAGTCAAATCTCACTTTTATAGTTCAATTTTAATAAAGTTTCAAGACTTGTGTCTTCCCTCCAATACTAATTGTCTTCCATTCTAAGACTGTGTAAGGACTAAACTTCATGTTGGTGATTAAATTTTGTCTGGGACCGTGAACAATTACATGCCGCCACATCACCATTCAAATTAAGCTCAAACTTGGATTGTTAGTTTCTTATTTTTTGATTCTTAGTTTCATTTAATTGATCCTAGTATTAATTAACAAGCTAGTAAACTTATTCTAGGTTGTCACATAGTTCTTGAATCTGTTGTTCGTGTCTATGTTTCTTTTGTGATTTTGTCATTTTTAGATTGTAGTACCTCTTGGTTCAAGTTTGGACATTACTTTCTTGAGTCGTCAAATAGAAAATCTATCCCGACTAAGAAGTAGACTTACTCTTCAACTCAACAGGAGTTACAAGATGAATTGCAAACATTGGTGAAATAAAGTGTGAGACCACCAAATTTGTGATAGTGTAGTGAGGTTATTTTGAACTAATGCGTGTTTTGTTTTGTAGGATTTGTTTTGTATGGTTGTGTGTGACGTTGTGGACTGATTTGGCATCTTGTTGGACGGTAACTTGAAGGGTTATTTTTGGTACAACCACAATGGATCCCAAGGCTTCAAATGCTCAAACAATTGACAATAATACCATTAATTTCATTTTGGCTCACCTTGAAACAATGTCCTGAGATGTAACTAGGATGAATGTGGGTCTTAAGAAATTAGATACGGATATGGCATCAATGAGTGGGAGATTAGAATGTGTGGAAATCCCAAGAAGTCGACCTTCCACCCCTAAAAACATTTCCCCTATAGCCGAGACCTTGTACCGAATGCTATATCCACCAATTGCCATAAATCAAACCAATCTTTACTCCCAAAGCTGAGAATAAATTAGACAAATCCATCCTCCACTCCACCAAATCCAACAAGAAGCGCTTGGAACCCAAATACCACCACCTAACTCGAACCCTCTCATCCAAACTCCACTTGACCAAAGACGTTACTATCAAAATCAAATCCCACCACTACAAGCTCCACTTAACCCAAATAGACCCATCCATTTTGAGGGATATGGTAGGGGAGGAAAACATGATGGTTACAGGTTTTATGATGATTCTTTCATGATGGGGGAGATATAAGGGGAACGCATGGTGATCCTAGGAAAGTTAATGTCTGAGAAGGTAAAGTTGGTCATTAGAACCAGGGAACCAAAATCGTGATATAGGGATAAATACCATCAAGATGGGGCTTCCAATATTCAAGGGTGAGAGTGATCTTGAAGAGTATCTTGCATGGGAATCTGCATGTTTTAGGGTCTTCCAATTCAACGATCTTACCAAGATGTTATGTGATTTCTCACTTTGAGGGTTCTGCTACTACATGGTGGGAGTATGTTAAGCATTTTGGTAATTTTTGGTTGAGGGGTATCCCCATACTTTATTTTGGTTAAAGTTCCTCAAAAGACAAAGGTACTTACTCGAAATATGTTAACAAGAGCTCCTTGCCAGGTTGTATGACTTAAGGCTAGGGAACAAGAACATCGTGGCTTACTATGATGAATTCCAACAACTCATTTTGAAACTTGATCATCGAGGGGAGCAAGTGAGTTAAGAAATCATCAAATTCAAGGTGGGATTGAATAAACATAATGTCTCGCAGTTGACACTTTACCAGTTCTACAACATTAACGCCATCATCCAAGCCTCCTTGGAGATTGAAAGAGAGTTACGGGAGAAGCCGTCGTATAAGCTTAAGGGTAAATCACCCTTGGGTTGGCATAAGGATAATAATGAATCATCCAAATACGGAGAAACCCAAGGTAAAAGATTCCCAAGTAAAGTACACGGATCACCAAGGGTATCCTCAGAGATATGAAGGCAAATCACATTCCTTTACTAATGCTAAGGGTTTTCTCAATGTTTTAAATGTCAAAGTTGGGGACACAAGGCTAATGAGTGTCCAAATAGGAGAAATATGATCCTAATAGAGGGGAAATTATACTTTCTTGGGGAGGAGGTGGGACTTGAACCAACGAAGATTGATGATCAATCTTAAGATGGAGAGAGGGCAGAAGTCGAGAGGCCAAAGGAAGGGTACGAGGAAGATGCTTGGCCATGTGATGGTGAGCTTGAGCTGCAGTGTTTTTTTGTGAGAAGGTCCTTGATTATTATGTCTTTGGTTGATCCTTGTCAAAGGACAAACCTTTTTAACACCAAATGCCTTATTAAGGGATTTTGTGTTCCATAATCATTGATAGAGGTATTTGTACCAATATTGCTAGTATTACTTTAGTTGACGTCTTGAAATTGCACACTATCCGTCATTTAAACCCATATAACCTTTAATGGTTGAATGAGTGTGGGGATTTAAATGTAACTCGACAAGTAGTACTATAGTTTAAGGTAGGCGACTATTTTGATGAGGTATTGTGTGATGTTATTCCTATGCAAGCGTGCCATCAATTATTGGGGAGACCATGGAAATATAATAGAGCTACCATGACAGTAACTAAAATTTGGAGCTCCATGGCCGAAGGTATACACTCTACCCTCTCTCACCGATACAAGTGGACGAAGTTAATCAATAAGTGAGGGAGTTGGAGGAACAGAGGTAGAAGGAGATAAAGGAAAAGACTGAGAGTGGAAGTATATGATAAGGTGAGGAAACCAAGGATAAAAAAGGAAAGGGTTCCTCACGTTAGGGACTTACCCTTGGGAATCGTTTATTTCTCACTAACATAGGTACTAGCATTTTTTCTAGTACCTCCTTTTCTTGAGTGAAGGTTCATGATCATGTGCTTCATAGGGGGGATACCAAGAAGATTTCTCACCAACATATGCTTGAATATCTCAAGGATCCCTTGGTTAAGTATCCAAGCTTCAGGACAAAAAATGAGGAAGTGATTCTATGGAGAAGCCATGAGTTTGAGGTCGAACTCCTTTTAAGATGGAGAGGGTGATACAAGTACGAACTAGTATATGGACATTTTTGAGAATGTTGAACACAACTAAGAAAGTGCATATGTTTAAGTGTGAAGGAGGCTCCAAAACTGTCCATAATCTGTACTACATAGGCGCATATTGGTCACTTTGTTATTAAAGGGCCTTTTTGTCTTTTCCCCTTTTATTTGTGATGTAATATAAATAGAACAACTTACGGTTTTTGGGACTTGGTGGATTTTTTTTAAAACTTGAGACATTGTAACATGAAAATTTTTCTCTAAGTCGTGAGAGTGAGCTCAAAAGTGAAAACCCAAACTAGGGTAAGGGAATTGAAGATTCGCTTGTGTTTGAAGTGTTGGCTTGATACGTTGGTATTTAGAAGATTTAAAGTCCCTCTTTTGTCAATGTAGGAGTTAGGTGTTTGTTGTGTGTAGTGTTAAGGGTCCAAGAGTCCACAAAATTCTTGGGTTCCTTAGATTATACCCTCACTTGTCTAACTATTTATCTTGTATCTTCTTGTAAGTTTTGGTTTCTGGTTCTTTATAATGAACCCCTGAGTCATTTTTATTCTAATATAGTTATTATTCATCTCTTTTTTTCTGATATAGTTTTGGTTGTTGGTTGATTAGTGTGTTAAACACATTGTATTCTTTTCTTTGTTGTCTAGATAGTGAATCCGAGAGTGGTCACCAAAGAATCCTCGGTTCTCTTGATCTTGTGAACTTTTTTTAGTGTGTGATTTCGTGTGTTCTTGGTCATTATTCTATCAAGTAGTTTCAATAAATTTAAAGTCTATTGGTTGTAGCATGCAAGGTGGAGGATACCTCTTTTCCTATGTCCTGCAAAAACCTTAAATAGTGTTAGGTAGCATTTGAACTAAGACCCATATTCACCAAATAAACTCATCTCTTATGATCCATAGAACCCATGCTCAAAGCCATCTCTATGTCGATTCTCATTGCCTTAGGGTTCTTGCTTAGATGGTTCACTAGGGGTTATCAAGAAGCTCTTTTGATGCCACTAGATGTTTTGTCAAGGAAAATTCCTAATGGGAAATTACATACTTTATTCCTCACTTTTAAAGCTTTAACAAGTTCCTACACATCATTCTATTCCACACTTTTAGAGCTTCAACAAGTTCCTACACATATGATCCCAAGAGAGGGTGGATAATGTTACACCCCATACTTAAATGGCTCGAATGATTCATAAAATTGAACTTTAGGACCCCTATATCAATAGTAAATCATGTCTAGATGGGATGGTGAATGTTGGGGCTGCTTTATGCTTTAGAAAGGGTCTGGTGTCACAAAAGGGACGCTCCGCAAAGGCCCACGCCGTAAAAACATTGAATAATGCCACTGGAATAGGTTTTCCTTGGCCTTGTGCCACACAACCTGAGGTTTACTTTGTCCTAGCTCCCAAAACCTTGTGGTTTTCTTTAGCATTGCACCGTAAAGCCAATTCCAATGTTTAAAAGTTTCTCCGTTTTGATTTAATTTAAGGGCACTAAGGTCTTTTCACACCCTATAACCATCCCTAATCTCTTTTGAACGAAATTTAGGTCTTTACACACATCTTATCACTCAAAAAATACCCAAATCATCTCTCCATGAGCAAGAGAAGAGAAATATCCTAGGGTTAGAAGATTTTAATCTCCAAGGGTCAAATTTCTCTACTTCTCTTTGATTTCAAGGTATGTGGAACTATCCTAACACCATTGGCATAAGTTTATCATTTTCACAAGTTTTAAAGATATATAATTTTATTTACATAATGAGTTTTTGAAATCGTTTGAAGAGAATGCATTATAAACCCATGTTTGATGAAATTATGAAATTTGTAGGGTGGTTTTCCATGAGCTTGAACTAAAATAATTTGCATATATTGTATGAGTTTTAAATAGTGAATTATGAGTATGATTTGTGAAATTTTCTCTACCATGATGAAATTTATTGTCTTAACGTATTATTAGCGGAATAGATTTGAGAGCATGAATTATAAGTCCGCTTTTGATGAGGTTATTTATGTGTAACTAGTGTTGGGGATGCCTTACGAATGATGATATTTCTTGAGTTATAAATTCCTCTTTATTAATCATACATTGTTATTTACATTTTTTCAATGAGATGATTCTTATTCTAAATGCTCTTGTCTCCGAGTGATGAAATTGTATGTAATAAATGATTTAATAGGACACCATGTGTTAAAGAATTGAAAAGAAAGTGTTTTAAATAAGTTTTAATAATCTTTTGCAATGAGAACTCTCATATGATATTTAAATCTTTTGGTGGTCATTAATATGTTTTTGAATGAGAAGGGTTATGGATTTGATTTAATGTGATATGGCTTGCAAGTCTAGGTATGAAGATACTCTGTTATGATATTCCCTTTATGGAATAAGAAATATACTTTTTCATAAGCATGAAATATGACATCAAGAAGGTCAAATTGGGATTGAAAGAGAGCTAGATGGTTACCGGAGGAAGGTATGAGTTTAGATAACTCATTGTCCGAAACTGTCTTTAGATGATGCGCAATTTATGATATGTTATCATACATGGGACGATAATTGGGACATCTCACATGGGGGATTCCTACAATATACTCACTTGGGGGCATACCAGCTTATGAAGATCTAATCCTTGCGGAAAACTCCGATTGGGGACTTAATTACCGAGTCAAGGGCGGACTCAAATAGCCTGTGGGTATTCAAAATTTTAGGGTGTACCATCTAGCTTAAAACTAAAGCCTAGAGTTGAGTCCTTATTTTACAAGCATGTACTGATTTTTTTTACATTATGCCCATGTGTTTTTGTATATACATTATGATTAATTGTTTTAAAAATGCTCTCGATCATTTTTATATGAAATATATATTGTTTTTGGCTAGTTTTACATACCAATACTCTCCGAGTGTTGATCCCATATTTAAGGTTTTGCGGTAAGTCCCATGGTCCATCACATCAGTATAATATTTGGGTTAGCCATCCATCTTTTGGAAGGCATTTATTCATATGTTGAGTCTTTCAGTTTAAGGTTCAATCGGGGGCCTTGTCATAGCCTAGACAGATAGTATTTAGTAGAGGCTTTCTAGATCATTTTTGGTTATTGTATTGGCATAACATTATTTACATAATTTTATTTTCATATTTTGTTAGTTTCATTATATCTTCCACACTTTGATTTTTGTATGAATTATAGTTATGATGGTATGCTAAGGGGTATCTCGGGCCTTTGTGGTTTGGCATACTTGTCACGGCCAAGGCCTCGGCTCGAGTTGTGACAGTAATGAAATTGTTCTGGTTTTAGAAATACACCAGGTCAATTAAATGGTTGTTAGTGCTCATAATTCTAATGTGAATTATAGTAATGAGTATGGATATCATGGTTCATCACACAAATAAGCTACTGCAAATTAGTCTAGGCGTTATCCATTCACAGCAGACCAGTTTCAAAAGCTTGGTTGTCTGATTGATATAGAGAAATCCCCCTAAGAATGTAGATAACATGGATGGTACAATTAATTATTTTCTAGTTTGTTTTAGGACTAATCTCTAGCTTGTTGATACAGGAGCATCAAATGACATGGTTTAATCCATGGATCTATTGTCATCTAATTTTCCACTTTCACCTTCTGATCAAAATCAAGAACATTACCTATAGATAATTCAGCTAGAATCTCTTGTAAAGGAACCTGCCTTTTTGGCAAAGACCAACTTCATGAGGATGTTCTCTACATTCCCTTCTTCAAGTTCAATTTATTATTGGCCTCCGAACTTACTAAAGACTTGCATTGTTTTGTCTAATTTTATCCTGGCAAGGTGAAGGGGTTTGGTAAGGAAAACGATGACCTCTATCTTCTCTATACCAAATCTCTATCACCTCTTCAACTGTTTGCTTCTCTTCTCAAATCAATAGTCCCAAAAATTTTGTATGACATCAAAGACTGGGACATGCACCAGTTTATGTTCTGAATAAATTTCTTTGATCAAGCATACTCTAGAAAAATCTCTGATTGCTAATTGTCCTATTTACCCTATTACTAGACAAACTAGAATACCATTTCTTACTCACACGACCATGTCTATTCATTTTTTTAATTAGTGCACATGGATGTATAAGGTCCTAGCAATAAGAATAACACTTATAATGGAAATACACTTTCTTACTCCTTGTTGATTATTTCAATAGAATGACATGGATTTTTCGTCTAAAAATCAAAAGTGATTGTCTATTACATTTAAGAGATTTTATCCAGCTCTTTCACAATCAGTTCAGTACTACTATTATAACTGTTAGGTCTGATGATGGGCTTGAATTCATTAATTCTCAATGCACGTCGTATTTCAATCCTTTGGCATCATACATCAGAGAACCTGTGTTTACACCCCACAAAAAAATTGGGTGATTAAGAGAAAGGACATGAACCTCCTCGATGTAGCTAGAACACTATGGTTTAAAGGTCACATCCCTATTAAATTTTGGAATGAATGCAGTCTTGCAGCAACCTATATTATCATTAGGCTTCCTATTGCAGTTCTCAATAGACATTCACTTTATAAGAATCTTCGTAGTGGACCTCCTTCTTTAATCTATATGAGAACCTTCGGATATTTATTTTATGCTACTGGTGTCACAACACATGACAAGTTCTCTCCTAGATCTATTTCTGCAGTTTTCATAGGATATTCTCCAACTCAGAGGGGATAAAGGTTGTACAATCTACAACCTCATACCTTTTGTTTAGTAGAGATATTTACTTTAGAGAATATATTTTTCCTTTTAAACATCATCCTACTACCTCTTCTTCCACCCCTCTTCCTCCTACATATTTTACAGAAACTGATGATGTAGTTTTTTCTCCATTACACATCACTACTTCTGTTCATCCTACTCCATCTGATAATCAGTTGAATGACACTGCACCCTCTTTTTCTTAAAATCCTGCACTTGCTTTGCGTTCTCATGATTCTCCTTCTTCCTTCCTTCCACCTCTACCATCTAATCATTCTCCCCTTATTTCACCTCCTAGAAGTCTTACTAGAACCACTAAACCACCTATTTAGTTAATCGACTATGTAGATTCCAAGCATTCTTCCAAGTCTTCCCCCGACACTCTTGCAAATATGATTCATTATTCTCATCTTGGTTCTATTTATCAAGTATTCCAATAAACTTTTCTTCTATCACAGAACCTCAAACTTACAATGATGTCATTCAAGATGACAAATAGATACATGCTATAAACCAAGAGATTGCTGCTCTTGTAGATAACAAAACCTGGGAGGTAGCTGTCGTTGGAAAAGTCCCTATAGGTTGAAAATGAGTGTACAAGATTGAATACAATGCCGATGGCACTGTTGGAAGATTGAAAGCTAAGCTTGTAGCGAAGGGTTACACACAACAGAATGGTGTGGACTTTCTTGACGCCTTTTTCCCTGTTGCAAAGATTTTACTGTTAGTTGTGTTCTTGATCTTGCTGCTATGCGTTCTTGCCTGTTTTCAGATGGATGTTTTTAATGCTTTTTTTCAAGGATATTTGCGTGAGGGAGTGTTTATGGTGCTGCCTCCAGGTTTTTTGAAGTAAGGGCGAGTCATTACATGTTTAATAAGGTGTGTAAATTGATGAAATCTCTGTATGATTTCAAATAAGCTCCTACGCAATGGAACATAAAGCTCACAACTGCTTTACTAAAATCTGGTTTCCAACAGAGTAAACATTATTATTCGCTCTTTGAAAAAAAGGACAGTTAGAAAATTGTAATGATGCTCAATTATGTGGATGATCTAATGATCAGTGTAAATGATTTGATACACATCAAGGAATCATAAGCTCATCTGTAACAAAACTTCAAAATTAAGGATCTGGGAAAGTTGAGATATTTTTTAGGAAAAGAATTTCTAAGGTCTGACAATGGAATACTTATGACATAGAGGAAGTATACACTGGAATTATTTTAGAATGGGGATAAGCAGGTGCTATACCTGCAATGAAACCTCTGGAACAACATATGAAGTTCACAACAATTGAGTTTGTCAAACATCTAAGGAAAGAAGATAGTTAGGACCCTCAAATGGTAGACAAAGGTGCTTATGCACTACAGAATTTGAATAAATTTGTGCATGATCCCAGACTTCATGTAGAGAGATTTCTGCTGTGGAAAAAATTGTATGCTTGGTGGGGCTTGTGGAGGAATTAAATATGAAAGTGAAGATGCCAGTGTGTTTATTTTGTGACAATAAATCAACCATACAAATAGCTAAAAATACCATATTTCATGAGAGGACCAAAAACATTGAAATAGATTGCCACTTTGTGAGAAAAATAATACAGAAGGGACAGATCAATCCAGTGCACATTGCTGGAACTGAACAATAAGCTGATAAAATAACGAAGGAGTTGGGAGGACAACAACCCAATTATCTTATGAACAAGTTGAGGTTGTTAGATATATTTCAAACCTCAACTTCAGGAGGAGTGTTGAAAGTGTGTTGATGGCTGAGCTGGCAGTTAGCTGATAGTTGTTGCAAGTAGTTATAACAAACTTAAGAGGTGGTAGTGTGATTAGCACAATAGAGTAGTTAGTTGGAAATTTTCCTATACTAGAGTCAGTTAGCTAGGTATATATATATCTTAGCTCTTAGCAATTTTTGTAGGCAGTATGATAATGAGAATTTAGTTTCTCTTCTACCAGTTATTCCTTCTTCATTATCTGTGCTGGTTTTAACAAAATCTAACAACTCCCCTTCATGAGGAACTGTTACAATTGGTCCAGCACAGGCATGCCAGAGTTCCTTGTATAATGCATCATTTTGAGAAGCCCCTAGAGAAATATCAAACAATATTGTTTTACAATTTTACAAGTAAATCATTGTCGGACTGTGCAATGCAGAAGCATAAGAATAGGCTACTAGTATATAAATCACATACAAGTGCAATAAATGTTAATGAATAAAGGAAGATTCACATAGCACATATGTCATGATCATATTATAAATACATGACTATGTCATTTTCATTTGGTCATTTTGCTTAGTCTTGTATTTATGATATGATCATATCTTATGTACTATGTGAATCTTTCTTTATACATTAACATTCATTGCACTTATATGTCATTGATGTGCTAGTACCCTATTCTTGTGCTTCCTCGCTGCATAGTCCTATAATGAGTTACTTGCAAAATTGAAAAATAGTAGTGATTGATCTTTCTGTAGGGGCTTCTCCAAATGATGCATTATACAAGGAACTCTGGCATGCCTGTGTTGGACCTCTTGTAACAGTTCCTCGTGAAGGGGAAAGAGTTTACTACAACAAGTATACTGCAATATTTCTCCAACAACATGTTATCACCTTAGTCTATTTCCATGGATCACATTGCCATCATGAAAGTGACAAACAAATGATGTTCAAAATTCAGGAGGTGATAAGAATGTATTATCACATTGAATAGACTACCAAATAAGGATTTGTATTTGCTAATGAATTTAATCTAGTTGTACCAAATAAATGTAATCAATGTTTATCTAGCTACAAGTTCCTCATAATATTTAGAGTATGAGTTAGAACTGAAGCTTTTATTAAGACCGAATACACCTTGGAGAGAATAGCATAAGAAGGGCGTAAGTGAAGAGATCTTCTTCTATCCCAAGACCGTTAACTATGATCGGAAGATTGAACTAAGAAGAGGAAGCTAGAAAGGTGAAGGAAGATATTTAAAGGAAGAACTTAGATTTGTAAGAAGACTACTTGAATTTGTTTGTATTAGATTCTTTTTGGTTGGCTGCAAATGTAAAAGACCATCCCTATTGATACTTTCTCATGTAATTTCTCATGTGTGGTTCTAGAAAATCATCTAGATATTTTTACAAGAAAAATCTAGTGATCTTTATCTTCTACCAATACTCTATAATATCTACATATTTCTACTATTCAAAAGATTACACTGGGATATTCTTGTAGAACCTATGATATTCTAAAAAATTATCTTTAACTTATTTCACACCCCACCTTGAAGTAATTTTTTTTAAACTACCCCAAGCTTTTCGTAGAAAAACTCAAATGAAGATTTAGGAAGTGACTAGGTTAAGATAGCAGCAATATTCTCGTGACTTCGTACTTTCAAAGTATTAATAGTTCCATCAAGAACTTTTTCTTGGATGAAGGGATATTCCAACTCAACGTGCTGGGTTCTTACATGAAATACAGGTTGTTTGCGTTTTTGGTGGAACTTTGATATGAATAGTTGGAATACTTCAGCAAGTCTTTGGAGCCATACACATTCTTTAGAAATTCCTTTGAGCCATACACATTCTTGAGCAATAAGAGCCGATGCTTTATATTCTTCCTCCGTATTTGATACAAAAACAGTCTTTCTTCGTGCTGCACCAAGAAACACCTGTTTCATCACACAGGAAAATAGAGCCCGAAGTAGATCTTCGGTCATCCGTATCGCCACAATAATCAGTGTCAGTATAACCCATTAATATTAAATCATTCTTTTTTAAAAAAAAAAGAATAGGTCCATATCTAATGTTGAGTTGATATATTTTAGAATCCTCTTTGTAATTTCCATGTGTGGCTTTCAAGGTAATTTCATAAATCTACTGACATATCCAATAGAAAAAGCAATGTCTGGCCTTTTAATAGTGATATACGGAAGACTTCCAAGTAGGTCTCAAAAGAGTTTGGGATCTGCAAGAAGTGAGCCTTCTCCACACCTTAACCTTGTACTGGTCTTGAGAGGAGTAGCACATTTCTTGCTTTGTTTCATCCCAAACCTGTCAACAAGCCCTTTGGCCTACCCTTCTTTACTAACAAAGATTCTTTACTAGTGTTTGTCACCTCTAATCCAAGAAAATGATGTAGTTCTCCCAGCTGAATAATTTTAAATCTTATGGAAAGCTCTTCCTAAATCCTTGCAACTTCATCATCATTGTTTCCTATTATTATCATGTCATCCACGTACAAGAGAACAACTATATGGAAGTCCCCTTATTTCTTAACAAACAGACTAGGATCTGAATGTGATGCAGCATAGCCACAAAAATTTAGATAATGAGAAATTTTCCCATACCATGCTCATGGGGCTTGCTTGAGTACGTAAAGTGTTTTTTTTTTTAGTTTGCAAGCATAATTAGGATGTAAGTTAGAGACATACCCGCGAGGTTGCGCCATATATATATCTTTGTAATGTTCTTCGTACAAGAAGGCATTTTTTATGTCAAGTCACCACAATTTCCAACCATATAAGGCTACCATGGCTAGTACAACTGGAACTGAGAGAATCTTAGTCATATATTTGAGAAAAGCCTCGACCAACCAGCCTTTCTTTTATATCTGTGTATGCAGCCATCTACTTTTCTTTTGATTTTGTAGACCCATTTATAAGACACGAGTTGCACATCTTTTTTCTTTGGAACAATCTTCCAAATTTGATTTTTCATTCGATCTTCCATTTCATCATCCATAGCAAGCTCCCATTCTTTGAACCCTTAGCTTCTTCAAAGGATGAAGTCTCTTGATCGACAATTGGACCTGGCAACAAAGAAGAATACATACAAAAATTTTTTTTATATCTGAAGTAGGCTGGATTAATAATGGTTATACTTGGTCTTTGTGAACCAAGTATATCATCTTCTTCTTGAGTTTCACGTTGCTGAGTCTCCATGCTCCCCCTTTCTCTTAGCTCCTCAGCAATTTGATTCTCCTGACAAACACTTGTGATGGGTAGGTTTCAAACCCAGGGTTCAATGATTTAGAACCCTCTCCTTCAAATGAAACTCCATAATACAAGGAAATTTCATCAAGTATGACATCTCTAAAATCAATGAAATGATGAGTTTCCAGGTCCATACAATTCCAACCTTTTTTTCTTTCATCATATCAAATAAATATGCATTTTCATGCCTTAGGATCCAATTTTCTCTGCTAAGAATTCGGGATATGAACACAACAGATAAATCCAAAACTCTAAGGCTTTTAATGCTAGGTTTTTCTCCAAACATCAATTCATATGGTGACTTTATGTTGTTTTGAGATAGTAGAATCCTGTTGCACATTTCATACCTTCAGCCCACAGGGCTATAGGTAAGTTTTTGCATGAATCCAGCTCTTACATTTCTTTGTCAAGTGGTCAATTATTCTT
>JAPEIP010000010.1:8862128-8883221 GCA_026120095.1 Capsicum chinense | reverse complement strand
TGGGCATAGAAATCATGATTTTTACAAACGGATTTTCAGAAATATGAATAAATTCGTGCTTTAGGAATCTTGACGGTATTGTTTTGGTCTATTGACCTTCTCCCACATTGATTTGAAATTGTACATATATGTATGCTTGTGTTTTAAGGTTGATGATTTAATTGAGAGCATGACTTATGTAAAAATCACTCTTGATTTTTTGTCCGGTACTTATCATATGCTACAGATTGTTTTGAATACATTCTTAAAAAGCATGATTTAAAATATCTTGAACTTTGTTATGATTGGATTAAGATTTGGATTACAAAATAGAGGGTAGTTGTGCTGATAAATATTGAAAATATGCATATAATGAAAGAGTTCATGATTTTGCGAAAAGCACATAACCACCATATGTTTGAAGGATTCTTGCATAGTTTTGACTTATGCTTCAGAACATAAAATCTCTTAGACTATTTGAAATTTTTGGTGGTCTGAATTGAGTTTTAATGAAAGAATTAAGCTTACAACATTGTTGCTTAGAATTACGACTTGCAAGTCTTGGTATGACGATACCAAAATAGGCAATGCCATAACAAACTCAAACAAACACAAAAATCAAATTCTCTCTATGACTTGACATTTCATAATAATATATGGTTAGAAATGGATAAAATTAGTCATGAAGAGATTTTAGGCGGTTCCCCGAAGAAGGCATGAGTTTAGATAACTCTTTTCCCGAAATTGTGATTTTTCGACCTAGGTATATTATATTACGCTGGTCTAGGGCATTGTGGCGTATTGGACTTAGACACTCTAACCCTTGCGGCACACTTGTGTTGGGGGATTTTCCGCTGAGTCAATGGCGGATTCCATGCGGCCCAATGGATTTTATACTTGTAGGGGTGTACCACCTAACTCTGAATTAATACGAAAACCAGAAATTACATTGTCAAGAATGCTTTATGATTTGTTTTTGAAAATTGCCCATGTGTTTTGAAAACCACTTTTTGTATGATGTTTTTACCAAGTGTCTCTCTATTATTTTTTATATATATATATACGAGCTTTATTTTTGATTACTTTGCATACTAGTATATCTGTTTTGACCTCCCCTTCCTTCTAGGTTCTGAGGCTCAGTCTAAGGGTCCAAAAAAACAGTAGATTTTTATCAGACAGAGTTGCAGTATCCAGTGGTGAGCCTTCTCTATTCTAGAAGACCGTTCCTTTCAGATTATGTTACTTATCTCCATTTTGGTGTACTGGGGTCCTTGTCCCAGTTTCAGATAATGGTTAGATTTTCATGTAGTATTGATTTCGTAGACTGATGTCAGATGTTATTTAGATGTAGTTGATCTATAATTTCACTACTTATGTTGATTTTCGAATTGACCATGTTTCCGTAGCAGATTATGTTTCTGAATCTGCTTTATTTATATGAATGTTGTGCATAATTACCAGATAGAGAAGGGAATTCCAGGCCTTCATGGTTCTGTATGTCCGTCAGGGTAAAGCCCTAGTTCGGGTTATGACAAACTTGGTATCAGAACACGGTTCATGGTCCTAGAGTGTCTGCAAAATTGTATCGGGTAGAGTCTTGTTTATGGATTTGTAGCACACCACACTTATAAGCAGGAGGCTACTAGACATTTAGGAAAATGTTGCCCCTCTTTGTGATTTAGTTCGTGCTATAGAGTCTGAATTATATTTGTCCCCTAATAAGTGATCTATTGTATTTCTGAAAATAGTCATGCCTCCTATCTTTCCAACAACCAGGATACTCAGGATGATGAAGTCTGCCCCATCTATGGGATGTGGATCCATAACTGAGCACACACTCGAGAACTTGTTCCTACTCTGGGAGTACCTCCAGTCCTGACCAGTCCTCTTCGAGCTTCAAGGACAAATGCTAACCATCCTCAATCTTCATAGAGGGACATATCGAATGTAGTATTCATACAATCCATTCACATGCTTGGATAGTTGGTAGCCGCACAGACTTAGATGTCGGAGGATACTGGATCTGCATTTATTACTTCGAAGGCTACTAGGGTAGGCCAGTTTATGAGGATAAACCCGCCTAAATTTTTTGGCACTAAGGTAGAAGAAGACCCACAGGACTTCATAGATGAAATGGAGATGATTTTCAGAGTTATGCATGTGGATCAGGTAGAAGGGGTTTAGTTAGCACTATACCAGCTTGAGGATGTGGCGAACAAATGGCACAAAGAGTGGGAGGATATGAAAACAGAGAGTGTTGAGCCCACAGTTTGGGATGAGTTTATGAAAGCTTTCCTTGATCAATTCTTTCCTCTGGAGATAAGTGAAGGCAAAGAAAAAGAGTTCATTAATCTTAAGCAAGGGAAGGTGAGTGTTCGAGTGTATACTCTAAAGTTTAACAAACTGGCTCATTATGCACCAAAAATGACAGTTAATATGAGGGCTCGGATGAGGACATTTGCATTCGGCCTTTTTAATGATCTAGTGCTTGAATTCCAAGAGGCGATGCTAAATAGGGATCTAGACTTTTCTAGGCTATCAGTTCACATGCAGCAGGTAGAAGAGAAGAAAAAAAATTTTATAAATCTAGAGAGAGAGATAGTAGTAGAAGAGAGCCGGATAAGTAGATCAGAACCCCAGTCAGCAGAATAGCGGTAATTGTGGTATCAAATGGAAAAAGAATAAATTTTGGAGTAACACATAGTCTGCAGCTAGCGCCCCGGTGCGTAGACCCCCAGTTGATAAACGATCATAGAGCTTTCAGACTAGTCATGGACCCAGGGATCAGGATACTCAGTATCAGCCCAGTGTGGCTCAGCATTACCGTCTTTATCCGCGGTGTGAGACATGCAAAAAGTATCATTCAGTAAGATATCAGTTGGGTTGGCTGGTGTGTTATTCATGCGGCCAGACAGGTCATTTCCAAAGAGATTGTCCCTTCGCTAGGAGAAATGTTAGTGGATCCATGTCTCAGGCAAACTCTTTTGCTTTACAACTACCTCAAAAGGGTACAACTTCAATTGCTGAGAGGGGTCCCAACCTATTGTATGCTTTGACTAATCACTAGGAGGTGAAAGCCTTGCTAGACGTAGTCACTGCTACGTTACAAATATTTTCCAATGATGTATATGTGTTGACGGATCCTGGGTCTTCCCTATCTTATGTGACCCCTTATGTGGCTGTTGATTTCGTGTTTGAGCTCGATGGGATCCCTGAACCCTTTTCTGTTTCCACCTCGGTGGGGGATTCTATTGTTTCTAGGAGGGTGCATAGGAGTAGTGTTGTGACTTTTGGTAGCCTGGATACTGTAGCTGATCTTATAGAGCTAGATATGGTTGTCTTTGATGCTATCTTAGGGATGGACTAGCTCCATTCATGTTATGCCACACTAAATTGTAGGACCCAAAAAGTCACTTTCTCTTTTTCGAATGAACCAGTTATAAAATGGGAAGGTCATTCTTTAGCACCCAGGGCAACTTTATATCCTACCTCAGAGCTCGGAAACTAATCCCTAAGGGTAGTTTATACGATCTTATTTGTGTTAAAAATTCTAATGTCGAAAGTCTTCCTCTTCCATCTGTCCCAGTATAAAATAAATTCCCAGAAGTTTTTCTAGATGATCTCTTAGGAATTCCACCTGATAGGAAGATAGATTTTGGCATTGATGTGTTGCTAGATATCCACCCTATTTCTATTCTGCCATATAGAATGGCTTCTACAGAGTTAAAAGATTTTAAAGAACAGCTAGTAGATCTCCTAGATAAAGGTTTTATCTTTATGGGGTGCATGTTGATGTTTTCACTGACCATAAGAGTTTGCAGTATGTTTTCTCACAGAAAGAACTAAACCTCAGGCAGAGGCATTGGATGAAGCTTTTGAAAGACTATGACATGAGCCTTCACTATCATCCGAGTAAGGAAAATATTATAGTTGATGCCCTCAGTAGATTGTCTATGGGTAGTCTTTCTCATGTTGAGGAAGGGAAGAGAGAGATGCTGAATGATATTCACCATCTTCCAAATCAACAAGTGCAACTCTTGGATTTCGAAGATTGGGGAATGGTTGTTCATGAGATAGCTAAGTCTTTCCTTTATGCAGAAGTAAAAGAGAAGCAGGTTGAAGATCCCATATTGATACAGATCAAGAAAGATGTGGGTCAACAGAAGGTGATGTCCTTTGAGATTAGTGGTGATGGTATTTTGAGGTACTAGGGTAGCTTAGGTATACCTGATATTGATGGTTTGTGGAAGAGAATCCTTAACGAGGCTCACACTTCAAGGTATGTTGTTCACCCAGGCTCTACTAAGATGTACCATAATCTGAAATCTATGCATTGGTGGAATAATGTAAAACGTGATGTGGTTGACTTTTTTTCCAAGTTTTTGAACTGCCAACAAGTTAAAGTAGAGCATATGAGGCCAGACGGTTCTTCACAAGAGATAGATTTACCCTTGTGGAAGTGGAAGATTAATTTGGACTTCATTAAATGACTCTTGATGTCCCATAACTAGTATGATTCTATTTGGGTAATTATAGATAGGTTGACCAAGTCAGCCCATTTTCTGTCTGTAAGACTAACTATTCAGGAGAGGATTATGCCAAGCTGTTCATTGCTGAAATAGTTTATTTGCATGGTGCACCTTTTTCCACCATATCCAACCGAGGTACTCAGTTTTGAAGATTCTTTCATAGAGGTCTAGGTACCCAAGTTAACCTAAGCACTTCTTTCACCCTCAGACTGATGGGCAGGCAGAGCACATGATTCTGACCCTTGAGGACATGTTAAGGACCTATGCGATTAATTTTAAAGATATTTATGTAGAGCACTTGCCATTGATAGATTTTTCATATATTAATAGTTTCCATTCTAGCATTAAGATTACACCATTTGAGGCATTGTATGGGAGAAGATATAGGTCTCCAATTGGGTGGTATGAACTGGGTGAGACCCAGATATTTGGGCCTGATCTTATTCATTAGGCTATAATAGACGTGAGACTTATTAGTGAACTACTTAAGACAACTCAGAGTCATCAAAAATCTTATTCCGATGTTAGAAGAAGAGATTTAGAGTTTGAGGTTGGAGATTAGGTATTGATAAAAATGTCTCCTATGAAGGGAGTCATGCGATTTGGGAAGAAAGTTAAGTTGAGTCATACCTATATAGGACCCTACCAGATCTTATGGAGAATAGGTGCAGTTGTGTATGAGCTAGAGTTGCATGCTAGTTTGGGTTCTGTTCACCCGATATTTCAGGTGTCCAGGTTGAAAAAGTGTATTGGGGACCATTCATTTGTATTGCCTGTTGAAGAAATCAAAGTGACAGACTCCTTATCCTACAAAGAAAAATTGGTGGAAATTTTAGATTGTCAATTTTGTAAATTGACGAACAAAGAGATAGCCTCAGTTAAAGTGACGTGGAGGAACCGGAAAATTGAAGAGGCTACTTGGGAATACAAAGAGGACATGCAAGTTGGATACCCTGACTTATTTGATCCAGTGAATTTCTTGTTGCGTTACGATGGGTAAAGTTCGTAGTACATCTCGGGTGAGTTTCAGAATTTTTAGATGAGCCTAAGGGCATGTTTGGTGTTCAATTCTAGTAGCTCAGGGCGATAAGGGTGTGCCGTGTGGGGTTCTCCCTCCCTCTAAGGCAAGCGCCGCCTGGGCTACCCCACGGCTCTAAGAAGGGCGACGCCTGGGGTTTTTCGGTAGTCTAGGAATGGCGCTCCCCGGGGTTTTGCGCCCAAATAATTTTCAGCACCCTATTCGGTCTTATTAAGGGTAAAATGGTACTTCTCCAATCCCTTGTCATCTCTAACACGTGATTTAATCTGTCCCAAGTAACTCAAGATTTAACCATGGGTTTTCAAAACCGATCAAAGATTTGGAATCCCCTATCCGTAAGCTTCGGGAATTACCTGTAATATTACGGAATTAAGGTATGCGGCTTTTCCTAAAATCTCATGGGCATATAAATCATGATTTTTAGAAAGGGGTTTTTATAATTATGAATACATTCATGTTTTAGAAATCTTTACGGTATTGTTTTGGTATTTTGACCTTACCCCACATTGATTTGAGATTGTACATATATGTATGCGTGTGTTTTATAGTTGATGATTTAATGGAGTGCATTACTTATGTAAAAATCCCTCTCTTTTTTTCTTTTTGCTGTACTTATCATATGCTATAGATTGTTTTGAATGCATCTTTCAAAAGCATGGTTTAGAATGTCTTGAATTGTGTTATGATTGGATTAAGATTTGGATTTCAAAAGAGAGGGTAGTTGTGTTTATGAATGTTGAAAATATGCATAAAATGAATTAGTGCATGATATTGCCAAAAGCACATGACCACCATATGTTTGAAGGATTCTTGCATAGTTTTGACTTATGCTTCAGTACATGAAATCTCTTAGACTATTTGAAATGTTGGGTGGTATGAATTGAGTTTTAATAAAAGAATTATTCTTAATGCATTATGGCTTAGAATTATGAGTTGCAAGTCTTTGAATGACGATAACAATCAAGACAATGGTATAATACACTCAGACAAACGCAGAAATCAGATTCTTTTTATGACTTGAGATTTTGGAATGATATATGATTAGAAATGGAAAAAACTGGGCATAAAGAGATGTTAAGTTGTTCCACGATGAAGGAACGAGTTCAGACATCTCATTGTCCAAAACTGTGATTTTCCTATCCGGGTATATTATATTACGTTGGCCTAGGGCCTTCGCAAATTAGACTTAGACACTCCAACCCTTGTAGAACACTTGGGTTGGTGGTTTCCCGACAAAGTGAATGGTTGATTCCATATGGCCCATGTAATTTTAGACTTGTAGTGGTGTATCACCTAACCAAGAATTAATACGAAGACAAGAAATTGCATTGTCAAGAATGCTTTGTGATTCTTTTTTGAAAATTGCCCATGTGTTTTGAAAACCACTTTATGTATAATGTTTTGACCAAGTTTCTCTCTATTATTTTATGTATATATATACGAGCTTTATTTTGGATTACTTTGCGTGCTAGTACATCTATATTGATCCCCCCTCCCTCCAGGTTCTGAGGCTCAGTCTAGGATCCAGAAAAGCTGTATTTTTTTAGATAGAGTTCCAGTGTCCAGTGGTGAGCCTTCTCTATTCCAGAAGACCTTTCCTTTCAGATTATGTTACTTATATTTGTTTTGGTCTACTGGGGGCTTTGTCCTAGTTTTAGATAGTTGTCAACTTTTTTTATTGTAGAGATTTCGCAGACTGATGTCAGATGTTATTCAAATGTAGTTGATATATAATTACACACTTATGTTTATTTCAGAATTAATCATGTTTTCCTAGCAGATTATGTTTCTGCAGCTTCTTTATTTATATGAATGTTGTGCATGAGTAACATATAGAGAAGGATGTTTCGGGCCTTCATGGTCCGGGATACCCGTCACGGCCAGGCCCTAGTTTGGATCGTGACTAATTTGATGCAAGTAGAAAATTGAGTCTCCATATAGGCCAAAAATGTGTTCAATATGGAAAATACCTCAGATTTGGAATGAACAAAATATACACACCTAAATCGACTATAATTATCTATAAGTCACAAAGTACTTGAAATGAGAATGTGAAACAATTGATGAAATACCTCAAACATCACTATGAATGAAATCAAAAAACTTTGTATCACAACTACAAAAATTTGGAAAAGGAAGAATTTTACTCTTGACTAATTTACAAGTAGAACAATCAAACGACGCAGTGAAAAATTAATTTTTGTTCCCCAATAAACCCGAATTTGATAAATGAGATAACAAAATAGAATTAGGATGTCCTAAGCTCTTATGACATACCTCTGTCTTACTAGGTGTAGATGTACAAGCAAATGATAAAACACGAGGAATAGAAAAGTGTATTGGAAACAGTCGTCCAACTTTAGGCCCCTTCGTAATTATTGTCTCAGACACCTGATCCTACACAAGACAACCATTACGAGGAAAATTTACATCATAATTGTTAGCTACCAATAGTCCAAATGAAATAAAACTAGTGGAGAGATTTGGTGACAGAAAACATTGTTGAAAGTTTTTGTAATATCCCCAACCTTGGTAATGAATAAATTACTACCATTGACACCTTGAATTTCTGATGGACCATGATACTTACTAACATTTTTTATCATACTAGATGAGTAGGCCATATGATGGGAAGCTCCAGAATCAACAAGCTAAAAATTAGATGTAAGATCATTACCTTGTAGCCCTAAAGCTGAAAAAGCTGGCATGATCCTTTGTCTTACAATTTGAGAGTTAGAACTTGTCCCGAAGATGGGTTCTCAGTAGTGAAACCATTTTCCCTACTTGAAAAGCATTAACCTTATAGTTTTGAGGGCGTGTGAGACACTCTATGATAATGTGTCCTTATTGTTTGCAATAATTACAAAAACTTCCTGCAACAATTTCTAGAAATATGATGACCATAACTCTTCCAACTGTTGCATTAAGTTCTATTCATATCCCTACCCTTTACTTTACCTTGGGTAGTAAATGCAACAACAATATCATCAACTTTCTTAAAAGCATTTTGTGTGACCAAACACTTCTCTTCATTGAGTAATTCCCTAAAACAAACATTCAATGAGGGAGACGGGTCACGATGCATTAAATGGGAGAGAACACTCTCAAACTAAGAGAATAACTTCATCAAAAATTGATCTCGCTTGCTTTGATCATGAACTTGTTGAATTACAGATAGAGATTCGGCTGCTATTTTGGAATAAACAATATCTGTAAATTCAGCCCATAAGTTCTAAAATCCATAAAAATAATCCTGAATAGAAAGAGTTCCTTGAGAGTAATTAGCAATTCCATACTCTAATTGAAAGAGTCGGGCACTATTGTCATAGTTGTAAACCTTTCACATTGTTTTACCCTAAAAGCCATGTCATCACCCGTGCATATTTAACCTTCTATTTACCTAATTTTGTAGGATAAGTAGGAGCAGGATCGGCTCCATCTATTTGCCACAGTGATCTTTTCCACTGACAAATAATTGAAACAGAAACTCCCATGAAGAAAACTTCTTTCCAGTGAAACGATCACTGAATAATTCAAACAGTTATGAAGTCATATTTATGAAAGCTAGAAACACTGACTCAAAAAGAATAACAAAAATGATCAAGATCAAAGTCCAAGGTTTTAAATGTCGAGGAACAATCAACAAAAAATCGAAATTTTCCAAAAAGACTAAAAGGAACCACAAATGAACTCTTTGAAAAAAGATAGACAAGAGAAGGCTCTGATACCATGTCAATTTTCTGTTGAATGCCTCTCAATATTAAGAGTCTTTCCATTAAATAGAAAATATTCAATGATTACATCCCTAAAGATCCGTCTTCCTATCCCTAAAGATCAGATTTTTTATCCCTCAAAATCCGTTATTCTATCCCTCCAAATCTGCTTTACTAAAGTCACTATTATTTTCTTTAACTACTAAATCAAATATATGTAATTACATGAATATACAACAATATATGGTTACATTAGTATATACAATATTTACGTCATACTAACAACAAATACCAACCAATAGGATACATAAAGCCACAGTCAAACTGAAACAGTGGAACAAGATAGCAAAAACAAGCAACAGAAGATATATATCTATATCTATATACATATATATATATATATACACACATATATATATATATATACACACATATATATATATACATATATATATATATAGAAGCTTTTACGAGTATTGAAAAGATTCAAGGGAATATGGAAATCAAAGAGAGAGGGGAAAACAACAACAATGAGCATACCACTGATAGTCTGGCGAAGAATATGAGAAATCCTTTCAACTGAGTATAAAAAGTACACAGGGTATCCAAATATATATTGAGTTGAAAAGGGACATAGCTAATATACATAGAAAATTTACTGAAAAAGATTATGCGGAAGGAAGTGAAGGACACAACTAGGATATTAAGTAAAGAAACTATCTGCAGCAAGAGCATGGAAAATGAGAAGAGGTAGTGGACAAAATTGGTTTTTCAAAAGTTAAAAAGAATATAAGAAGACAAATGAAAGAAATGTGAATCCATTCACCCACACTTTACTCGCCCATAGTTTTTTATTTTAAATTTTATTATTTTTTTGTGGGGGGATGGGGGTGATCCCTGCCAGTCTCTGTAAGCTTCAAAAAATATACACGCAGTACATAAACCAAACAAGGATAAAATGTACGATGAGTGAACTCATCTGTGAGAACATATTTAAATTAGGACAACTAATAAACAAAGAAAAGAACTCTTCGCTAATGTTACATTTATTAAAGATGATCTTGTAGTGTAGTATAAAGATGATAACAAAAAAGGATTGTGGTCGAGTGGAAAGTAATTCGACATTATTGACCAGGGGACTTAGGTTTGGGTCCCTCCCACCTTTCCCCTCCCCCCCTGTTGAGAATGATAGGAAGCAGTAAATTGAACTAGTTAGGTGTTGTAATAGAATTAGTTAGGAATTGTACAACTTTAAGTTTATGAGTAAGTGGAGCCTAGAGTGAGTTACCTAACTCATGTATATATATAGTGGAGTAGGTACCTATTCTCTCTCTTTCTCTGAGTTCTCTCTCTTCCTTAATGTACTATTCCATTAAACTTGAACTCCATTACTCAGACTAGACAAACTTCAGTATTGCTGATTACACTATCATAAAAACAATTACCATCTAGATTTGAGCTCTGTTTTCTTCTATCTCTAATGTATTTCTGCGAGTACATTGTGTGCATTTGATTCATTCTTTGTTGCCTGTTACTCTACAGCTTTGTGTTCTCTATTCAATGGCTACTGAGGAAGGTGTTCATGAAAGTTCTACTAGTACGTCAACTACTGCTCCTGCAAATTCTCCAATTTTTATTGATCGCGATTATACTTTATATCTACAGCCCTGTGATTCTCCAGGTAGCACTCTAGTTTCCATACAACTATCTGGATCGAAAAATTATGCTCTATGGGGTTGTTACATGAAAATTGGCGTCTTAGGAAAATGTAAATTATGGTTTCTTGATGGTAAATATTCTAAGAATAAGTTTCCCCCTTCCCTTCATGAGCTGTGGGAACAATGTAATGCCATTGTTCTCTCATGGATTATGAACTCAGTGAGCAAAGAGCTCTTAAGTTGAGTTGTGTATGCCAGCAATGCTCAGAAAGTTTGGAAGGATCCATAGGAATGATTTGACAAAGTGGATGGATCCAGAATTTTCTATCTTCATAAGGAGATTACTACTTTGGCTCAGGGTACTATGTCCGTAGTTGCGTATTTCTCATGCATGAAGGAGCTCTGGGAGGAGTTTGATTCCCTAATACCCTGTCTTGGCTGTGACTGTGCAGAATCTAAGACTTTTGCTACTCACTTTGAATATCAATGTTTGATACAATTTCTCATAGGCCTTAATGAGTCATATAATTAGTATAAAAGGCAAATTATGATAGTGTATCCTCTTCCTAGTGTGAACAAAGCATATTCACTGGCTATATCTAAAGAAGGTCAGAGAATTATAGGGAAATCCAATTTAGTATATGGGGGAAATGGTCACACATATGATGAACTTTCTTTACTGAGCATCAACAAAGATGCAGTGTATGACAAAGGTTCTCAAGCCATGTCTGGTGCAGCAAATACTCAGGTGTTTTTTAGCAGGAGTTAGAAGAGGTGGAAAAACCTTTACTGTGACTATTGCCATTTTACAGGTCATACCAAAGCTACCAACGACAAGCTTCATGGTTATCCTACTAATTTTAAGGGAAAAAGGAGGAACACTTTTGAACCTGCAACAATAGCTCAGTATGTAGGTAGTTACTCTAACAACACAAGGCATTTCCTGGTGGTTCTTTTACATGATATCAGTCTGCTTGTATAGGTAAAGGTGATGTGATGATTGGATCAACTAGCAACAATGCTAACCATCTAAATACAGCCTTAGGCACCATATTTACACCTGATCAATATATTCAAATCATTCAGTTACTTGAGAAGAGAAATGATAACAACTTAATATCTAGAGCTTCAGGTATGATGGTTGGACATCTAACTCAGTCTAGTAAAGTTAAGTGGATAATAGATACTGGTGCTTCAAAGCACATGGTTAATGACATAAACATGTTAACTAACCCCACCAAGATGCTAAGTGCATCAAGTGATGGCAAAGTTTACTTACCTACATGAGAGTTTGCTAGTGTAAGACATATAGGAAACTCATAAGTACTTAAAGGGTGTAAGATGAAAGAAGTACCGCATATTCCAGAATTTAAGTATAATTTGTTGTCTGTGTTAAAGCTTAGAAAATAGTTGAATTATTGTGAAAGATTTTATCCCAATTTCTGCCTCTTCCAGGACCTCTTCAGTGGGAAAGTGAATTGTATTGGAAAATTGGGGAATGATCTATATGGGTTGAATGCTGACTATTTTGTGAAGAATCCTGGTAATCAACTAGTTGCAGGAAATAATACTAAGTCATTTGCAGTAGAAGCCCCTTCATAAGAAATAAGTCTCTTTTTTATGGCATAAGAGACTTGGTCATGTGCCATTTAATATTAAACTGAACTATTTTAAAAATGTAAAACTTCATAAGAACTCTACTGAACATTGTACTGTCTGTTCTTTGGGCAAGCAATCTAGAATTTATTTTCCTTTCAGCACTACCTCTACTACTGCTTGCTTTCAATTATTCCATGGTGATGTATGGGACCCCACAATGTCCCAACTCATGATGGAAAGAGGTACTTTCTTACATTGGTTGATGATTTCTCAAGGAATACTTGGTTATTTCTACTTGGCTCCAAAGCAGAAGTTGTAGTTGCTCTGAAAAACTTCCTTCTAATGGTTAAAAATGTGTTTCTCTCTTCCGTAAAGATCCTTAGGTCTGACAATGGGAGTGAATTCTTTAATTCACAGGTAAATGATCTACTACAAGGACATCATTCATCAGAGTTCTTGTGTCTACATACCCCAATGAAATGGGGTAGTGGAAAAAAAACATAAATATATCTTGGATGTTGCTAGGTCTCTGAGGTTCCAATCCAGTGTACCCTTAAGTATTTGGGGTGAATGTGTCAAAAAAGTAATATACTTGATCAATAGTTTACCATCCTCACTTTTGAATGGAAAAATACCCTGTGAAGTAATGCATAGCACTCCAACAACACTTGAGCATTTAAAAGTTTTCGGTTTACTAGCTTATGCCACTCAGGTAAGGCCAAGTGACAAGTTCTCTTCAAGAGCTATTCCAGCTGTATTTCTTAGTTACTCCTCACCGCGAAAGGGTTATAGATTATTTGATATTCATAGTAAAAACTTTTTTATCAATAGAGATGTGGTGTTTAAGGAGGACATTTTTCCTTTTAAACATCTTTCTCCATCTTCTACTCCTGCATTTTTTGTCTTACACTATAAGGTGCAGAACTTTGAGATACATACACTGTACCTTCTCATATTGTGGAACCTACTTTGTATGGACTTCAGGGTTTCTCTGCTTCTTTTCAAAATACTACCGAAGATACAACTATAGTTCACTATTCATCTGTTGCTCCCTCTAACAACCAGACTACTGACGTTGTTGGCGTCCCTACACCCTCACTAAGTCCTTCTCAAATTGGTTCTGATGGCATCATTGAGGCAGTTGATGCTCCTGAGATAAAAATATCCTTTAGAACTAGTAAACCGCCTATTTGTGTTTGTGATTATATGGTTAAACGTGGTAATAAATCCTATCCCTATCCACTCTCCAATCATGTCAATTACACCTCTTTATCTCCTACATATAGTGTTGTATTGGTAGCTTATTCATCTATTTCAGAACCAAAGTCGTACTCTGAAGCTGCAGCTGACCCAAAGTAGATTACATCCATGCAATCAGAGATAACTGCTTTAGAAGGTAATCAAACTTGGAGTATAGTTGATCTTCCTCCTGGTAAGCATCCTATTGGTTATAAATGGGTGTTTAAGGTCAAGTATTTATCTTCAGGTGCATTGGTTGTAAATGGGTGTTTAAGGTCAAGATCCTCTAGAACCAGTAAAACACCTATTTGGCTTCGGGATTATGTGGTTAAACATGGTAATAAATCCTGTACCTATCCACAATCCAATCATGTCAATTTCACCTCTTTATCTCCAATATATGGTGATACATTAGCAGTTTATTCATCTATTCCAAAACCAAAGTCATTCTCTGAAGCTGCAGCTAACCCAAAGTATATTGGAACTATGCAATCAGAGATAATTGCTATAGAAGCTAATCACACGGGGAGTATAGTTGATCTTCCGCTTGGTAAGAATCCTATTGGTTATAAATGGGTGTTTAAGGTCAAGTATTTAGCATCAGGTGCTATTGAGCGGTACAAGGCAAGATTTGTAGCTAAAGGTTTTAGTCAGAAGATAGCGCTGGACTACACAAAAACCTTCTCTCCTGTTGCTAAAATGGTGACAATCACATCAGTGTTAGCTATTGCAGCCTCCAAAAAATAGTTTATTTTCCAAATGGATGTTCATAATGCCTTTCTACAAGGTGATCTTCTTGAAAATATATATATGGTTATCCCTCAAGGTTTTTGCAGGCAGGGAGAGTCTGGTAAAGAATGCAAGCTGTACAAGTCATTGTATGGGCTTAAACAAGCCCCAAGGCAGTGGAATGTTAAGTTAACCACAGCCTTGTTGCAACTGTGATTTTTTCAAAGTCATTATGACTATTCACTCTTCACAAAGAGGGACGAAAGTAATCTGGTAGTGGTCCTAGTCTATGTAGATGACCCCTTAGTTACTGGCTGTTGTGATAATCTAATTCACAAGAAAAGGACTGATCTGAGAATAAAGTTCAAGATGAAAGACTTGGGTGAGTTGAAGTTCTTTCTAGGCATAGAATTTTCCAATCCATAGCAGGTATTATGATGAGCCAAATAAAATATGCTCTAGAATTGATATTTGAACCGGGATTGAGTGGAGCAAAATCTTCTTTATCCTCTCTTGAAGCAAATTTAAAACTGCCATCTAAAGAATATGATAGTCATGTGCAAGACTGCAGAACCTCTGAAGACAAACCATTAGTAGATATTGGAAGCTATCAAAGACTTGTGGTAAGATTATAGTATCTTACATTGACAAGGGTTGATAAATCCTTTGTACTTCAAGTTTTGAGTCAGTATATGCATGCACCAAAGGAGTCACACATGGAAGCTGCTCTGAGGGTAGTGAGGTATATAAAATCTGCATCAGGACTAGGATTACTTATGCCGTTAGATAATACTAATATACTCAGTATGTATTGTGACGCAGATTCAGTTGCTGGTTACTTAGTTAGGTTTGGAGAGGCCATGGTATCATGGAAGTCCAAGAGGCAAGAAACCATTGCTAGGAGCTCAGCTAAAGTAGAATTCAGGAGCATGGCTTCAGCTGTAGAAGAAGCAACTTGGTTGATATGGGAGTTCAGAGAACTAAGAGTAGATATCAAGAAACCTATAGATACCTACAGTGACAGCAAAGCTGCTATTCAAATTGTAGCTAATCTAATCTTTCATGAAAGGACAAAGCACTTTGACATTGACTGCCACTTTGTAAGGGAAAATCTGATGCAGGGTATAATCAACACTCATCATGTTTCAACTACGGAGCAGCTAACTGACTTAGTCACAAAAGGTCTAGGGAAATCATAACACATGTATCTAATGTCCAAGCTGGGCTTTAAAGACATCTTTCAATCATCGGCTTGAGGAGGGGTGATAAGAATAATAGGAAGCAGTAAATAGAAGTAGTTAGGAGTTATAACAGAATTAGTTAAGAGTTGTACATCTGTAAGTTTATGAGTAAGTGGACCCTAGTGTGAGTTACCAAACTCATGTATATAAATAGATGACTAGGCATTACTTGTAACTAACTCAGATATTTTTGTTAAATACCAATTCTCTCTCTCTCTTCTTCAATGTACTATTCCATTGAACTTGATCTCCATTACTGAGATTTCATCACCCCCCCCACACCCCACACCCCGCCCCAAATGTTGGACTTACCGGCTCGAACCCATTTTTAGTCAGACGTCAATGTTGGTGTCGGACACCGGGTGAGAAACCGAAAAAAAAAAATATGATAAAATCATCAGAGTATTAGTCATGACGAAAAGCGAAGTGGACCTTCTTCGTTTTGATCTCTGGAAATGGCATAGCTTGATTAAAGAAATTCTCTTCTCTTGTGAAGCCCAATAATAGCAAGATAACCTGCCACAAAATTCACTTCTCTGAAGCATTGTTTGACATGAGATCTTCCTTGAGTTAAAAGCTGTCTCACATCATGGATGTGTTCTTTGAGATGGTTTTTATAGTTGTTGTTAGTAATCATATTCTCTTGATGGAGGAAATTGTATTCACTGATCAGATTCTTAAAATCACTATCAAAGCACTGTTGAAGACCTTTTAACAGTGGCAGACATTCTTATTTGTTGCTACTGCATTAACCGAAGTACGAATGGAATGCCTCCTCTTGCTGCTTCACCTGGATTACTTTACAACATATGTCGGTATTAAGCTTCATGGTAAACAGGAAAGGTTTAATCCAGTTGCGAAGTTTGCTATCAATTTGTTGTTTGGCCTTTTCTGTCTTGTCACATATTTCACATGACCAGTTGAAAATAACCTTCAACATAGAAAACTGATTGTTAAGAATAAGACTTACCAACCTATAACAAACCATTTTTGTCATTTTTCTAACCTGTGTATAAGTGAAAACAATTGAGAGTGATAGCTCTATTAAAGTATTATTGTACGTAATAAAAATAGAGGTATATTTTACAACAAATTTCTAAAAGATAGACAAATTTGCATTATAATTTAGAAAATAATCAGTCATTGACAACCAAAACTCGTTTAATTATACAAAAAAAAGATCATAAGAGATAAGTCGATTCATTTTTACAGTGATAGGGTATTAGTCTCGAAACAGGCTTAGCCACATTATGATTTGCCTTTTAATCTTTCCGTTTATACCAACTTCTCTCTTTCGTTCTCTCGTATGCCAAAACACTATATACATTTTATCAAGCAAAAAGAAAAAAAAATAGAAAAAAGTGAATACAGCTGAAATAAATAAAAGAGGGGCAGCTTGTGTATATAACAAATGCAATTTGTGAACAATAACCCCATAAAAGTGAAAATGACAATAGATGAAAGAGCCAAAATACCAACTTAAGAAAAAGTACAAGGACAATCATAATCCATGGAGTCTAGTTATTTTTCTAAAATAAGGTATGAAATTCACAAATCACGATAAGCAACTACAAGAAAGAAATTAATTTGACTACACTAAGATGGCAGTTACTATTTATCACCTTCCCACTTTAAGAATTAAGTGTATAATTAATATTTAATTAATTATATATTATAAATTTTATGATATTTTGGTTTAACGTAGGGGTAAAATGACAATCTCACTTTTCCCCTAAATTCTTTCCGCTTTTAGTATAAAATATGATAGATCAGATAAGTCATTAATGCATCAGTTTCCAGCAAGCAGAGTTGGAGAGTTCTTCTGAATACTCTTCATCCGACTTCAGGCTCTTCAGTTTTTGACTCTGCGAAGTCGGGAGAAAGTCTACAGGTCCTTGTTGAGGGACTAGATGAGTACATGTGGGATAATGATGAGGAGTCTATTCTGTCTAGGAAGTTCTCAAGGGAAAGAATGAAGAAAAAGCCTTGAAAGTTTTGAAAGGTGAAATGCAACCATTTCATCTTTAAAAACTTCCATAGGCTTTCTCTTCGCTCTTTCCCTAGAGTTCTTCCAAAATAGAATACACTCTTTGTTGTTATCCCACTCATACTCATCTAGTCTCCTAACAGGAACCAGAATGTGAATGAAGTAAAAGATTTTGGCTGCAATGAAAGTAAACAGTGAATGGCAAAGGGGAAGGTAGGGACTATTTAAATGAAATAATGAGACTATACTAATCAAGATTCTTGAATTGAGGATAAAAACAACCTTGTAACAAGAGACTATAGAATCAAAAGTCAAGAATTGAGGATAGTAACAAATTTAAAACATTACTTAATAATTCATTTGGACAGAGAAATAGGAGACTAGAGAATCAAAAGTCAACAATTGAGGATAGTAACAAATTTAAAACATTACCTATTAATTCATTTGGAGAGAGAAATATTAGTCTAGAGAATCAAATGTCAAGAATTGAGGATAGTAACAAATTTAAAGTGATTGTTGGAATTTAGTTAGCATAATTAGAGTCCTTTTTCATGTTTTAAAGCTGCTAATTCTCTGAATAATATACTTGGAATTTTCTCCATTACCTTGTTGTTTTATCAAATGGTACAAGTCTGTTTTGGGAAGTTTTTAATTAGTCTGGAACATCTAATTCCTTATTTATTTTTGGTGTACCCTCTTAATTTTGAGATATTTAGAGGATTGGGTGTCTTTTGTAATAATGATATCTGTTTGTAGGATCTTTACCTTCTTGTATACAGACGACTTTGGCCTTTTGATTTATGAAATGAAATTGTTTACCCTCTAAACAAATAAGACAGAGATTACTTCAATCAAGATTGAAAATTGTTGCTATCAACAAATTTAAAACCAGAGACAAAAATCCAGTAAAACAATTGAGGATAAGAACCATCTTAACTAACACCAGAGGAAAAAGACATCTTTCTTGAGCATCTTCATACTCGTGTCACTACCATTCTAGTTCTTGGACATTACTATTGATGAGTCCATTCTAAAGTGCGTGTGACTTTTCTGTCTTTAATTAGCTTAACAAACTACTAGTATTCTTCTAAAGGTTCTTTGGTTTGTGTTGGCTTTGGATTTTGTGAGGTATGGGAGTCGAGTAATAGAAGAAATTCAGGGTGATTTGCTCAAGTAGAAGATTTACCTCCAGAAAGGCACAAAGAAAAATCCAAAGATTTAGGGATGAGAGAGTACATAGCTATAAGATACCGCACACGTATAGCAATCTGCATGCTTGTGTTGACCGATAATTACATAACTAATATTGACATGTATATGCATTCACAAAAAATATACATTTCTGGAAAAGAAGATAATGGATTCTGCAATTATATCACATCCTAAATGAAGCAGCACCATATTAAGAGGGTATTTTAATTTTGCAAAAAAAAATTGCATGATGGGTATACCTAATATTATGTAGTTATTACACGTCTATTCATACAAACAACCACAAGAAGAGAGGCTATTTCAGATAGATCCTCAATCAAGTAAAGGTGGGAAACAATCTAATATTCATAACCTCGTAATGTATATCAACAATTATATCAATAAAATCATAAAACTGCAATAAAAAGCCATTCAAAACCTGTAGTACATATTGAGTAAGAAACAAATTTGTTTGAGATCATCTACTCAAATGAACATGAGAACTAAGTTATGGTTGGCTTCGAATTATGGCTAAATCATAGAATCATCAAAAAAAGCAAGTGTTAGGATCGAGAACCCGATTATTGCGGAATTTAGCTAAACATTGTTATAATGACAATATAAAAGACAATAACAAGTTGATAATAACGGTAATTAAAAAAATTAAAGGAGACACAAATTTAATGTGGTTAGGTAAGTTTGACCTATGTCCACGAGCGGAGAAGAACAATTTCACTGTATCAACTGTAGTACAATATAGATATTACAAAATTAGAGCAGTCACTCTAATTAACCCAAATATCCCAAGAGAAGAACCTCACAAGATCACTCCAAAAGAAAGGCCTCACAAAAGCGTTTCTCAACACCCACTACTTAATAATCTAATAGGAAGGGAGAATAAATACACGATAATGAAAGACAACTCTTGAAAATTGATATGTTACAAATGAGAGAGATGACCCCTATTTATAGAGATGAAAATGGACTTTTTGATGTCATCCATGATGAAAACGGAACATGTAAATTTCAATATTTCCATGTGAATGGAAGAAATTTACAACAAAATATTTGGTAGCAACTTTGTTTTACAAGTAGCAACTTTGTTTGAACAAGTAGCAACTTTGTTTGACAAGTCCTAAAAAATAATCTTCCAAAAGTATTTGGTAGTAACTCTCATTGACAAAGAAAGTGTGAATCAAAGAATAAACAAAGGCCACATTACAGCAAGTAAACACATCAAACTTACTGAAATAGAAAAATTAAAAGACCATTGTTTTTCTGAAACAGAGAACTATTCCTTATTTTTAGGTTCAACTCAATTCTCTTGAGCTTAACCAACATGATACAGAATGATGCCACTCCATTAGTCAGTTCACGTGGCTCAAAATTTAACAGATTGTGCAGCCGCGTGAGCATTGAATGCATGGATTCTCAGGTTCGAATAGCCAATACATCCCCCTTGCAAATGGGGCAAGAGTTATTGATCTTGTTCCGCCCTAATACAATCAACATGGTATACATGCCCACATTCAATCTTTGCAAGTACTTGCCCATCGAGGTAGTCAAACTAAGAAAAACATGACCCGAAAAAGAGAAGGTCAGAATCAAACTTAAAACTTATAAACTCGTGGTGGGCTATGGGTGGTTTCTTAAATTAGACGCCACTTACCAAGCATAAGGAGCAGTGATCTTTGCTCTCAAGACATGTGAACTTGGGTGACTTGTAGTTATGCATAATAATGCTTAAATAAAAAGTTCTTCCTCTAAATTTAAAATTTATACACTTGTGGTCTTCCATTAATGCCTAAAAGATAAGACATCATGCGACAGAATATCAGTCCATATAAAAGGAAAATTCAAGTATCAAACAAAAAATTAATTGTGTTTTCAAAGCATACCTCAGAAGACATATTCTGCATATTAAGATCCTATCCAATATCTTCATCCTCTTCCAAGTCAGCTTCGCTTTCCTAGAACGTTGAACTCACTTAGGTGCATGTTAATAGAACTTTATTGAAAGAAAGAAAGGCTAAGGTTTACAATATAATCTAAAAAGCATAAAAACTAACTAAAACAAAAGTAGGCTATATATACATAGCCAATAACCTAAAGGTCCATAAACTAAAGGCCCAATAACATATGGGCTAACATCCCCCCTCAAACTCACAATGCAACAGCAATAAGCATTG